>VZRS01013155.1:10326-20943 GCA_013398055.1 Ifrita kowaldi | reverse complement strand
AAGCTAAAGCACTGGGATATCCGCAGTTACAAGAGCCAGGCAAGCACTGTCTGACACCGAGCAGCAAACACTCCCCACTGTGCTCCCCAAACCTCCTTCTCCCTGTGAGGCCCAGCAGCCCATCTCCACCTCCCTCCCCTGCTGCTCCCGTCTTTCCCAGGGAGATATTCCGCTCCTACCATCCCAAAAACCCCAACAGGGCTCCTTACCTCTGGCTCACGCAGCTCCAGCAGCATTAACAGCCCCCGCTGCCACCACAGTCCCCTGCTCTGCCACCCAGCACCTCCCCAAGGCCTTGCTGTAGCCCTGCCCTTCCTTTTAAACCTTTATTCTACAGTTTTAAATTGCCGCTCGATCGCAGCCTGGGTCGGTAACGAGGCACCTGATTAACCCCTTCCAGGCAGGAGCGGCGTGGGATGTGCTCACCCTCCTGCTTGGGGTGAGCCCCCCAAGCCTGCAGTGCCTTGCTGGTGGTGTCACAGCCGTCAGAGCCCGTGTGCCCCGTGGCGTGGCACGATTTTAGAGTGAAAAGAAGGGAAAGTATCAGGGAATCTGCAGCCAGGCCCTGCTGCTCTCTGTGGCCGCCATTGCTCACCCCTGAGCTACTCTGCTCCAGCACCATCGTCTCCATTCCCTGGGAATTTTCCCTGTGGAAAGCTCTTCCCACAATTAGGCATGAAAACCCTTGGTAAAAGGTCTCCTCACACGGGCCAGTCAGTCCCTCTTTATTCCATTCCTGCCCTCGTTCGATCCCACCCATTAGCCCATCACGGGGAAGCTGCATTCCTTCCCTGAGAGAGGGACGATGTTTATTGCTGACTCTGTGCTTGCCACCTCTATTTCCTCTGCTGGTGTGGTTTTCTCTCCCCCAGCAGCTTCAGTGGGTTTTTTATCGTGATTCCACCGCTTCTCCACCGCTCCCTGACTCCGAAAGTTGACGCCGTACTCAAAGAAGCCACCCCTCAGCGCACCCCCTCCACCCCATCCCCTCACTCCTGGCACCGCGGCACAGCAGCCATCCTCCAATGTGGTCATTCTCACCCAGCTCCAAACCCAGCATCTTTATTAGCAGGTGCTAAATTGCTGCTCCAGCTGCTGAATGGTAACAATTAACTCAATTAACATCTAAACAGATGCAATTTTTGAGGAAACGAACAACATTAATAACAACCAAAAGGGGAAAAAGGCTGCAATTACAAATGTGGAAAAAGCCCTGCGCGGCTAACAGACAGGCGTGTGCCGTTCCCAGTGGCCCCCGGAGAGCGGTCAGAGCACGGCCCTCTCTCTCCCGGAGAGCTGGCAGGACGTGCGGCTCAGAGTATCCATCCTTCCTGCCAGGGATGTGCCAGGGATGCGGTAGAACCCCCCCGAGCTCATCCGTGCAGCCCCAGTTAAACCCGGTCTCTGCACTGCTCCAGCTCGGTGACCTTTGTCTGCCAGGAGTGACCTCCTGCCTGAGCTCCGTGCAGGACACAGGGACATCTAATGGCAGGAGAACAACACTGCGAACGGTGCAGCTTAAAAACCACGGCGGCAGCAGCGAAAAATTGGGGTGAAAAATGCGGATTCCCAGCCTGAGCTGCAGCTGTGTCCTTGCCGGCTCCCAGGTCCTGGGAATGGTTGTGGTCGCTGCCCCAAACATTCGTGGAAAGGAAGATTTGTCGCTTCCAAAGTGCCTTTAGTTTTATATCCACAGCCACTCCCTGCCAGCTCCAGTCTCCAAACCGCCCTCCTGGTGTGTTCTGGTTGTCACGGAGCAGCTTCCACAGAATCATGGAATAGGTTGGGTGAGAAGGGACCTTAAAGATCACACAGTCTCACCCCTGCCATGGGCAGGGACACCTTCCACTATCCCAGGCTGCTCCAAGCCCCAATGTCCAACCTGGCCTTGGACCCTGCCAGGGATCCAGGGGCAGCCACCGCTGCTCTGGGCACCCTGTGCCAGGGCCTGCCCACCCTCCCAGGGAACAATTCCTTCCTAATATCCCATCTAAATTACAACACTTTGGGCACTGCTCTCAGGGCAGTGTGTCCTTCTTCAGGGAAGGACGTTCTCGGGTAGTCCCAGTTTGGTCACCAGCCCCCTCAAAAAAGTGCCGCCATGCCTCACTCCCCTTGTTGCTACGGTCCCAGGACCCCTTTTCCCAGCCAGCTGTGCTCCCCACAAACGAGGGACAGAGTCCCTTCCCTGGGGCCCTCTGTGCCCCACAGACAACAGGGCCAGCAGTGGGCAGAGCCCCAAGTGCAGCTCTCTGCTAGGTTTAATGCTCAGATTAAATTTTAAAGAGCATTTAATTGACAATCACTCTGCTCTCTCCATTTACGCGCCCGGCACCTCCCTGGGCCGGTGATTTTCCGGGGGCAGAGGGGGAAGGAAAGGGTTTGCACGGAGAGTGGATGGGTCTCCCCTGGAAGCCAAACCCCTCCTGGAAGGGAGGCTGGAGAAGTTCTGTGTTGGTTTGTGAGGGACCTGCCCTGCCTTTGTGGGTTTCAGAGATTGATTGTTTATGTGCGTTTGCATCTCTTGTTCCAGATGTGGGAACAGGGGGAAGTCAAAACCCAGACTCGTGCTTTGCACGTTCATTTTCCTTGCATTCAGGGGGAAAATAAAATTTTCCAGGACAAGCAAGAACATTCCCTTTTTGTTTCCTGTCAAAATCTCAAAATTCTGTAATTACCATTTAGGTCAGGGGTTTCTAAAGAAAGCAAACCCCAAATTCCTGTGAAAGGCAGGACTGGGGCGTTTCACTTTGTTTGCCAATAAAGCAGGATTTCATCCCAATACCTCCCCAGGAAAAGGCTCCACTTTGGCTAAACAGCAAGTGACTTGGCTGAAAAATTTGGGGTTAGTGATACACAAACAAGCTAGGTGGGGTTATTTCCCTCTCCCCAGTTCATCCCCGTCCTTGTTTCGGTGTAAATAGGATCTCTGGAGCGATGCCCTGGGTCCTGTAGCCCACATCACGGCCAGTTGTTGACAAATCCAACCCACTGCTCGCTGCCATCCCCTCGTTTAATTTTTAATTCCCTGTAATTAAGAGGTCTACTGGAAACAAGGCAAACTTGGGGATAAAAACTGCACAGGGTTTGGCAAGGCAGCGGCTTCACCCAGGATTTATCCTGGAAGAGGCAGCTGAAGGAGACTCAAGACCTTTCCCGATGCAAATGGGAGCATCAGCCTCCATTTAATCTTTATTTAGTCTCCTATTCAGCTTAAGTGTTATGGACTGGGCTGGCTGGCTGCAAAGTGCTGGGCTCCTGCTGCCACATCCTGGGATCTCCAGCAGCATCCTGGGATCTCCAGCAGCATCCTGGGATCTTCAGCAGCATCCCAGGACCAAGGGATGCTCTGCAGCTTTTCGGGCAACACACAGACAAAGCCATGTCTCAGCACTTGTGCTCCAGGTGCTTTTGGGTTTTTTCCCCCACCGGCAGTGGGCAGTGATACCTGTGCAGTTATTGATCAGCAGGCAAGGTGTGGGAAGGGTTTTTTGGGCCACGGGTCCAGCCTGATTTCCCTCTGGATGGGGGAGATGGAGCCTTACACCAAGATTTCCCCGGGCAGGCATCAGCCTCCGCCCCAGGCTGGCAAACCCCAGCCCTGCCCAATTCCCCTCCCACTGGAATATTGACCAATACTGAGCTGCAGAACCCTGCAAGGTGAGAAATGCTGCTTGGTGGGGGCTGAAAAAAAACCCCAGGAAACATTGGGATTTTGGTTTTCCAGCGGACAGAAACGGAAGCAGGTTCCTGAGGGGGTCTCCCTGCTGGCCCTACAGGCAGGAGGAGCAGCAGCATCCCTGGCTTTGCCTGGACACAGTGCAGGAACTCACCCCTGTGCTATCCCAGGTTCAGTCAGCCTGCTGGAAAACAAACAAACAAACAAATAAATAAATGGGATGAAGGAGGGAAGTGTTTTGGGCTGGATAACCCATTGCACGTTGCTGGCTGGGTACGGAGCTCCCCTAAAGCCTCTGTGCTGGCCTGAAATCCCAAATGCCACTGTGCCGCATGTGCCAGAGGGGCACCAGGTCACTGCCGAGCCTGCTCCTCACGAGCAAGGGACCAGGGCCTTCTGTGGCAGGGGGGACAGCGCCTGGCCCCACCTTCCCAGCTGCGGATGCTCCAGGTGCCTCAGTGTCCCCAAGCACGTCCTGCTGCAGAGGGCCTTGTGGGGTCAGCGGGGAGCCCGCAGGCACAGAACCCCCTGCCACAATCATCCCCTCGTTTTTGGGGCTGCCTGGCCCAGAAGGAGCCTTGCAAGCAGGGCAGGGCCTGGGCAATGTCTCGCTGCTCCCTGAGGAGGTTTGTTCACACCCCTGCTCCTGGGAATTGTGTGCAGGGTCCGGGTAAAACAACCTCGGCCCTCAGCAGGGAGTCTCCAGCGCAGTGGTCTGCACAAACAGCCTGGCAGAACTCCGGTGCTTTTTCCAGCAATCATGGAAGTTGTGCAGGATAGGAGCCAACTCCCATCTCTTTTAGCATCCACTTATTCCCTGCGCCAAAGCTTTTTGGAAACCCTTAACTGGTAGCTTTGAAGTATTTGGAAAAAAATTGGTTTCCCCTCTTCATTGATGTACTGTCTCTTTTTTCTGCCAAAACCCACAATTTTTTTTGCCAAAATAAAAACCCACTAGTGTGTGAAAGCAGAGCTCATCCCCCAGGGAGGGCAGAGCTAGCAAGTAAGAGCTGACAGAAATAGAAAAGCTTCCAGGAAATAATATCTTCAGTGCTGTTTTATCTGCTCCATCATCCTGCAGTCAGGAGAGATTTTACCAGGGTCCAGATGAGCCCAATTAAAGCTTTCTGGTTTTCACAGGCCTCTCCAGAAAATACCTGGTGTGCAGAAGTCACACAGAACTCGTGGAGGCTGTGTTGGTGCTCACTCCCTCCTCTGGTGACAGTGACAAGCCTGGCTGTGATTTGCTGTGCCACACACTGGGGCTTGTTCCAGGTCCCATGCTGCCCTCAGGAGCAGGGAGGTGTCCACCAGACCATCAAATGCCTGCAAGAAATCCATCAGCTGCCTGCAGCTCCGTAGGGAGGGACAGCAGGCCTTTCCTGCCGGGTTTGCAGAGCAGGGGTGGCAGGATTGTCCCAGTTTGGCTGGAATTTGGGGCTGAGAAAGCAAGCCCACTATGGACATCCAGCTCCCCAAGGCCCAGCAGGGCTCACCAAGATGTTTTCACCATGGGGGCAGAAGGGAAAACCCCAAAACAAAACCTCTTCCACGGAATCAGAGGCAGGGTCACCTCCCCGGTGATTTGAGGGCTCCAAGCAAAGAGGTGACTTTGTGGGAGGGGGAGTGGGGCCACGGGGACCCTCGCTGCCCTCCCGCCCTGCTGTGGGTGTGCAGGAGGGTGACACCAGCCTGGGGACATCCCAGGCAGCCCAGCAAGTGATGCACATCACCCAGTCCCCCGGCACCAGGCCGGGAAATCTCCAGCTCCCAGCCTCAGTTTTCAATTAACCTTTCCCACAGAGACACCCACAGGTTTCCACCTTCTCCCTGAGCAGGGACTGGGAAAAACCTGGCAAGTCTGACTCACAGATGCTGCTGGCCTGATTTTAGAGGGTGCCAAGTGTGCCCCCCCCGTGGCTGGTGCTCAGCCCAGGGGGATGAACCCCCTCTCCACGGCAGCTTTCCACCCTGGAAAAGGCTCTCTGGGGAGATGGGCAGCAGGTCGGGCTGGGAAAGTCCCGCTAGGACACGTGTGCTCCTTTATGGCTCCAAAGGGAACGTTTCTCATTATCTCTCCTCGCAATTTAATTAATCTGCATTCAGTAATGAACCTTGAAATTTCAATTAAAAACATCATTACTAATCAGGACAGGATTCAAAGCAGTCGAGGGCTCTCGGTAGCTGCGCAGCGGCAGGAAGCTGGGGGTTTGTGTGCTCCCGGCTCTCCATTTCGGACACCCTCGTGCCTCTCCATGGCGCTGGCAAACCCCGGGAGGCACGGGAGACACAGCTGGAACTCGCCTCTCCACGGAAAACCACGGGGCTCCAGAATAAACCCACAAAGGGGGAGTCACCCGGAAAACCCGCAGAATAAATACCAGCGCCGCCGTCCCTCCCGCACCGTCCAGCGAGGACAATCTGGGGAAGGGAGATCTGCGTCTCCTCAGCCCATGAGCCAGGCAGCCTCGGCACGGGCGGCTGGCAGCACATCACAGAGGCCCCGGGAATGTCAGGATAACCTGCCCCGAACGAGGCATCCCTCCCCGCGCCCCAAAGGATCCTCCTCCGGCCGGGTGGATGCGGCTGGGCCCGCCCCGCTGCTCCCGAGCAGTGTCCTTCCAGGGCCAGCGCTGGAACAGCGCTGCCGTGACTGGAAATCCTGGGGCACGGAGGGAACGCAGCCCTGCCCCTGGCTCCAGTGAGAACCGGAGCGTGGTCATAAATCCGCGGAAAAAATAGCGAAAGCAAGGTAGGAAGGGGCGAAAGAGGAAGGAATCCTGTGTAGTTGCCCGTGTTCTTCAGAATGGAAGAGAATAATAAATATATTCGCTGGAAGAGAATAAAGTTAATGTTTTCGGTTTTTTTCGGAGGAAAGCTACACCCCCAGCAAGGCTGTAGGAGGATGTGGAAAGCTCAGGGGGCAGGAGACACGGGGATGCCAAAAGTCCTGGCAGTGCAACCTCCACAGGGAAAAGCAGGGGAAGGCAAAGCCGTATTTTCTAGCAGCTCCCCCAGCTTTTGGGCTGTGGTTTTCTTTGCACTGCAGGTGTGTCATTTCCCAGATCCACGACCCCATGCTGACTGTAGCCCTCTGTAAATCCCAGCAGGCTGAATTATCCCAGCCAGGAGGGATCTGAGGGACGATGCTCCCCTGGCTGCCAGCCCAAAGCCCTCTCTGACCACTGAACTCCCACGGGGCAGCACACGCACAGGAATCACTCCCTGAGGCCCCTGCACAGGCAGCCCAGAACTGTGAACACGGAGAGGGGATGGAAGCTTGAGCACAGCTCTGTGGAGGGCAGGTAAAAGCTCCATCATCCCACCTGCCTCTCCAAGGAGATGGAAAAGGGTAAATGGCAACTCTGGGATAAAACCCCTCCTAGTCCCTGCGCTGTTTCCGAAGCCTGCCCAGCCTACAGCTGGGATAATTAGATTTAAGCCGCAGAGGTAAAACTCACAGGATAAATTATTAATCACAGGTTGTTTGCCCAGGACCCAGTGAGAAAGGAGGGAGCATTCCAAAAGCTCCAGGAGGCAGCAGCTGGGCAGCATTTCTGCTGCTTCACCGAAAGATGAGGTACCCCAGGCACACCACAGCTCCAGGATATTCTCCTCATTCCCTGCCCTGCTCCCTGGGTTTAAACTGGCATGGGGAGGTGTCCCCTTCACGTGCAGTGTATTGCACGGGCCCGGAGTGACAGGACAAGGGGAATGGCTTTAAGCTGAAGGAGGGGAGGTTAAGGTTGGATTTTGGGGACAAATTCCTCCCTGTGAGGGTGGGGAGGCCCTGGCACAGGGTGCCCAGAGCAGCTGTGGCTGCCCCTGGATCCCTGGCAGTGCCCAAGGCCAGGCTGAACATTGGGGCTTGGAGCAGCCTGGGACAGTGGGAGGTGTCCCTGCCCGTGGCAGGAAGGTGGAACAGGACGGGCTTTGATGTCCCTTCCCACCCAACTCACTCCATGATGACCAGTACGGTCCTGCCATGGCTATGGAGAGAGCAGGTGCTTCCCCAGCATGTCCTCAAAAATCCCAGCCAGCACACACTGAGCATGGCCCTGGTGGGGTTCAGTCAGTGCAAAGGGGGGTCTAAGCCCCCTCTGGGGCCTCTCCAGCTGCTTTGTGCCTTCGGTTGTGGTCATGTTTCCCAGGGCCTGCCCACCCTTTCTGTGAGCCTGGCTGGGCTCGGGGCTCAGAGATGTTCCCTGGCACAGAGCGCTGGGGTAATTTTCTGTGGGGCCCACACCCAGGATTATGGCTTTGAAAAAGGAGGAAACACGGGAGCTTGGCTCAAAGGAACACACTAATTACCTGAGCAGGGAAAAAAGGGCCTTTTCTTTCCTGGTAGAAGGCATCTGATAAAAGCCTGAGACCAGTGGTATTTATATTAGCAGATTTTACATCCTCCTTGTGTGTACTTGGACTGTGAGATATAAATCAAAGCAGGGGTTCATTCCAAGAACAGTTTATTTTTATCAGAGAAGTATGTGCTGGCAAACCAGATATTGGTATGTTGATTCTGTTGGTTAGGTGTGATTTATAATAGTTCCTATTGTTTTATGGCGTGTTCCACTTAATTTATCCTACTCGTGGGTTTAGGGTTTTCTTTGTTTTGCTTCATTTAATGTATATTTTCTTATGGGTGGTTTTGCATTTTAGTGGTTGGCTGCAGTCTTGGAGCACTTTAATGCGAAGGAAGAGCCTAAAACCATGAAAACAAATCCTAAATGGGTTTGCAATCAAACATCTCCCTCTCTAAATGGATCCGTGCGAGGTGGAGAGCGAAGCAGCACAGAGTGCCTCTCAATCTCTCAGTGCTCCTTGAGCAGGGCGGACCCTCAGCAGACTTTGGGAAGCAGCCACATCGCTGGGAGCATCTCAGGCGGCACCTGCAGCAGGGGAGGTAAAACCACAGAGCCACGGAATATCCCGGGCTGGAAGGGCCCCACAGGGATCACTGAGCCCGACTCATGGCCCTGCACATCTCAGGCATCCCAGTGTGCTACGTCTTGTGCTGTGTGCTGGCACTGGCAGGCTCTGGAGCCTCTGTTTGGCTGATTTGGCACAAGATTCCATTAAAATTATCCCCCCGAAACATTTCCTCACCCAGAGGAAAACCCCGCGGGGTGAAGGGATGTGGCTGAGAGGAGAGGGTGGGAAGCACCGCCTGCCTCCAGAGCAACCTCACCTCAGGTGTCCCTCAGGTGATCCTTAAGGGCCCTTCCAGCCCAATCCATGGCCCTGTGAATGAGCAGCCCAGAAAAAGGCAGAATCCACAGCTCTGCGCCCAGGTGTGCCCAGCATCCCCTCAGCTCTCCCTGCGCCCGTAACCAGGGTCCTTGGAAAGCTCTGCAGCGGAATTTCAGGAATTCCAGCAATTCCCTAAGCCCGGGCTCTGCTGGCAGCTCCGTGGCAAGGAGAGCGTGCCCTGCGCTGGGCTGTTCGTTAGCTCGCTGCCTGCGGCTGGTAATTAAAGCAGGGAACGGGAGAGAAGATTAAAAAAAAAAAAAACAAAAAAAACCCAACGGAAAAATAACCTCCTTCAAGATTTATGAGAATATAAACTCGGAGCTGAGATGTTCCTATCAGCACCTATGGGGCCCAAGGGACAGCTTTGCCTTAATGCAGAGTCGGATGTTTGTCCCGGTGATGGATTCCGAAGGTGAGCGGGGAGCTCGAAGCTCCAAGAGGAGCACACAGGAGCCTCGGGGCTGCCAGCTTGGGGTCTCTGATTTCCCCAAAGCCTCTCCAGCTGGTGGGGGGCAGTGATGTCCCCCAGCCCTGGCCAGGGGGAGGTTGGGGAAGGGGCAGGTGGGCAGCAAGGTCTGAGCCAGCTCCCAAAGCCACGAGGGCCCCTCTCCCAGCACAACCTGTCCCACCAGGGAGGGCTTTGCTGCGCTGGGGGGTTCTGAGATGCATCTTGAGCTCTGCCCTGGCAAGGGCTTTGCTGCTGTTCCATCCTCCCTGCTCCCCCTCAAGTCCTTTAATTCCAGGGGTCCCTGGTGAAGGCGTCCATCAGGGAGGCCAGAAGGATCGTGGCCCTGCTCTGATGAGGAATTTGTTGCTCAGGGAGAGCAAGGAGGGGCAGGGCTTGGGGCTGGGCTGCCCCAAGGACCCCAAAGCCATGGCCAGGAGGAATCCCATCAACGGGCACCCCAGAACCTTTCATCTCTGAATCAAAAGGAAAGGTGAAATAAATAAATCAGTGAAAGCAGCACCAAGGAGAGTCCTTGGGAGGAATTTTTTTTAAATACAAAAATGGGAACATCCAACCTGAAGGCTCCGTATCCACTCCGGAGCCGAAGCTGCTGCAAACTTCCCATAAAAGCCAGGAGAGCCTTTCCCATTTTGGGTTTCCAACCCTCCACGGGCAGCCCGCCCGCCCCTAGGAGTGAGCCCCAACTTCAGGGAGGAAAGAGCCACATCCATTCCAGTTAAGGTAATCTCCTGCCTTAATAATTCATGGGCTGCTTTCAGGAGAGCTCGGAGCTCCGAGGGAAGCTGAAAGCCTCTGTGCACATCTGTCAGCAGCACCAATCAGTGCCTACCTCGAGGAAAGAATAAAAATCAGTGAAAGCATTTTGATTAAGTGACGGGGTCAAGTCGTGGCTCCTGCCAAGCTACAGGAGTCACATCTGGCTTATTTACACGTTTTTCCTCCCCTAGAGTCACACAATAAAAGCGTAATCCTGTAAAGAAGAGGAAGGTCTTAAGCTGAAAGCCGTGCTACCTGAGAAATGCACTTTAAAAATGCATTTTTAACTCCAGAGTGCCTTGTGGAGAGTGTTCCCAAGGAGTTGTCCTTCCAGGGAAACCCCTCCCTGGATGGTTTGCATGCCTGCTTCCATACTGTCCCCCCTCATTACCCTCATTCCACTCTTCACTTATCCTCATTGCATTAGTGCTGGTGGATGTTATTCCTGGGCGGCGGGGGGGGG
>VZRS01013155.1:0-10277 GCA_013398055.1 Ifrita kowaldi | reverse complement strand
GGGGGGGGGGGGGGGGGGGCTTGGATCTGTTGGTTCACCTGGCAGGGCCTAAAAACCACAGCTGGGAGGCTGTGCCATGGCAGAGCTCATGGAGGTTCAGCTACAGCGGGTCTGACCCTTTCCTCCCCAAAGATTCATCCCTTGCTGTGAAAAGGCCAGGCTGGACAGGGCTTGGAGCAACCCGGCCCAGTGGGAGCTCCATGGCAGGGGGTGGAACAGGACGAGCTTCAAGGCCCCTCCCAACCCAAACCAGCCCGTGATTCCTCGCAGAGGATACACCTCTGCTGATGAGAAGGTGTCCGGTTTCTCCCCTCGTGGCCCAGACACTCCTCTTTTCGTTTTCTCACCGCACCCACCCCTTTTCTTTTCACACACCTTTCCCATTTTACAAGGAGCTCTGGCTCTCAGCGAGGTTTTGTAACGCTTTATGAGCCTGGGCTGATTTACCAGCATTCTCAGAGATGACTGAGGGATGCAGGCAGGCATCTGGCTGGGAGAGGGAAAACTCCTGTACAACAGCTTCTGGCTGTTTGAGAGGCTGGGCCGAGCACCCTCGGGACACAGGCGTGGCCTGACACACCATCGGGGCTCTGGGATCCGTATTCCAGGGGTCAGGAAGGTCCCAGGTGACTGTCCCAGAGGATGTTGGCTGTGAAATGCAAGCAGCCCACAGCTGCAGCAGCCATCGGAGTGGCGCAGGCAGAGCAGCCTTTGAAGTTCAAGGGAACTCCTCTGAGATCCTCCCAGGAGGTTTTCCCCGTCAAGATCCGTCTCCCAGAGTCCTTGCCCGAGGACGAATGCCACGCTCCTACAAATCTCCCAGGCTCCTACGAATCTCCCAGACTCCCAGTCTCCGGGCCCTCGGCTGCTGCCTGCTAGCCCCTGATTTCCCAGCCAGCGTGGGATGTGTGGAAGCAGCGCGTCGTGGCACCGGGATAATTGTGTCTAATTACACCAAAAGCCTCCACGAAGCTCTCGGTGTGGCTCTGACTCCGTGTCACACTCGCAGACACTACTTTTATTTCAGGCAGCAGAGGATAATCCTGCAGTCAATTACTCCCACTTTCGGCCTTTGTGCACTGCCAGGTATTTCAGACAGCATGAAAGACACTCTTAAAATATTCTGAATGACTGCTCCAGGCTGTTGCGAGCAAGCACTTAATACAATGCCTGGCAAAAAAAAAAATAAATCTCTCTTCTCACTGAAGGAGTCAGTGGGCTGCATCCGTGATGAGGCAGGAGCTGATCCTGCACGGCTCTTGGGGCTGGGCAACAAGGGGGCTCAGCACCACGGGTTGGTGCTGCTGGAACAGCATCCACTGACACTGCGCAGTTCAGGGCTGCACTGAAGCAGTCAAGTGATGCTCCTTTCTAATTTCACCCGCAGCAGAGGCAGAAAAAGAGCCAGGAAAGGAACAAATAGCTCAGAGGCACCCAGGGCCAGAGCGGGGAGGAGCAGGATCCTGCAGCAACAGCTCCCATAAACCCTGATTTTTATTTTTCCAGGCAGCTAAAATCACTGACTTCCTCTCCCAGCAAAGGCAAGGAGAC
The DNA here is from genome assembly GCA_013398055.1 of Ifrita kowaldi. NCBI lineage: Eukaryota > Metazoa > Chordata > Aves > Passeriformes > Cinclosomatidae > Ifrita > Ifrita kowaldi. The sequence continues at coordinate 8,726 of VZRS01013155.1, read as the reverse complement.
ACAAACCCCACGCAGGACAAGCAAGGAACAAATGCAGAGGCACAAATGGCTGCTTTAGCAGAAGATGCAGCTCTAGCTGGCTGGTTTAGCACCTGCACTCCAGCCACACTGCCGGGAGCCAGCAGAGATGGTGCGGCCACCGCTCTGCAACCAAATTAACCGAGGCTGCCCGAGCCCCCTGCTCGGTGCTCGCAGCACTGATCCCCACTGCTTCACCACCTGCTGCAGGCACAGATGTCCCAAAGCCGGGATGGGGATGCAGGAGGCTGGGACCGGTCACACAGCAGCTGCTAAACCTCCCCTTTCAGACCCGTCACCTTTTCCTGTCTGCTCGTGGTGGGGAGAGGGACCGAGCACATGGGGTCTTGAACCCCAGCCAGGAGCAGGTCTGACCCCAAATTATCCTTCAGCCCCCATCCCACAAACACAGAGTAAGGAATTCCAGAAGGTCAGCAGCAAATGAGGTCTTTCCTTTTGAAAGGAGGTGGGAAATTTCAGAGGCCTTTCAAAGCGGGCAGAAAACGTCTACTTTGAAATGCCTCCTGCCATCACTTAAAAGAAAATGCTGAAGTGTCAGCTCCGTGCCTGGGTGTGCAGATAACCTCTCACGCCATCAAAAACTTCTGCCTCCCGCCCCAGGACGCTATAAATAGCTGTGTGCACAATTAGCAGGTTTCAGGCCAATCTACAGAAAATCATAATCCACGTAAAATCGATAGGATCAGCTTTCCCAGCTGCAACAGCAAAGGTCAGAGGGAGATCAAAGCAGCAGGAGATACGGCCCCTGGGACGGGCGGCAGTGGCAGCTCTGCAGCCTGGCGATGCTCCGGGGTGCCTCTGCTTCCACAGGGTGATCCCGTGGCTGTGGGTGCAGGGCAGCCCCTCCCCAGCAGCCTGCACCACCCCGCTGCAGGGGCACACGTGTTCCTGTGATTAAAAACGCACGGCAGCACCGTGGCCGAGGCTCCCGGCCGTGCATTTCGTGTTTTATCCGCGCTGGCTGTTCGACCAGAGAGAATCTATCAGCTGCCTCTCCAGCTGGCTGCTGCCCCAGAGCTGGGGTGACACAATCTGACGAGGAGTGTTCTCCTTTCTCACCCCTGCAGCACCCAGGACGTGCAAAACTGACTTCACAAGCCACAGTTTGCTTCAGCCTTAAGTTTGGGGACTAAAAGCACGGATGGAGACTGAATCATAGAAACACAGAACGGTTTGGGTGGGAAGGGACCTCAAAGCCCATCCCATTCCACCCCCTGCCATGGGCAGGGACACCTTCCACTATCCCAGGTTGCTCCAAGCCTCATCCAGCCTGGCCTGGAACACTTCCAGGGATCCAGGGGCAGCCACAGCTGCTCTTTCTGGTGAACCCCAGTGCCAGGCGGCTGGGCCTGAAGGTGTTGCTTTCTGTAGTCATTCCAAGGATGAGCTATGTAGATTTGGCTCAGGAGAGCCTCAGGAATTTGTGTGCTTTGAATTCCCTTCACAGCTCTTTCTGTCTTGCGTCACCAGGTCATAAACTGTGCAGGCAGCGCTGAGCTGATCTGGGTTTGGCACTGCTGGAGATCACCCGTGTGATCCAGCAGCACCAGGCTCTCTCGGGGCAGACACACCGCCCACAGCCGGGTAACCAGAGCCAGCCTGGCCCTGCAGCTGCACCAGGCCTTGGGGTGACACCAGAGCACCTGGGGTCAGCCCCTGAGGTGAGGCAGCTCGTTCCCACAGGCCGCGTTGCTGCTGCCGGCTCCCTCAGGTGTGCAGAGTGTGTGACCTGCTGGCTCAGGGGACACAGCGGGATCAGCAGCACAGTCATGGAATGGGTTCGGTGGGAAGGGATCTTAAAACTCATCTCATTCCACCCTCCTGCCATGGGCAGGGACACCTCCCACTGTCCCAGGCTGCTCCAAGCCCCAATGTCCAACCTGGCCTTGGGCACTGCCAGGGATCCAGGGGCAGCCACAGCTGCTCTGGGCACCCTGTGCCAGGGCCTGCCCACCCTGCCAGGGAACAATTCCTTCCTAATATCCCACCTAAATCTACCCTCTCTTAGCTTAAAGCCATTCCCTGTGTCCTGTCCCTCCATGCCTTGTCCCCAGTCCCTCTCCAGCTCTCCTGGAGCCCCTTTAGGCCCTGCAAGGGGCTCTGAGCTCTCCCTGGATTGCTCTCTTCTCCAGGTGAGCACCCCCAGCTCTCCCAGCCTGGCTCCAGAGCAGAGGGGCTCCAGCCCTGGGAGCAGCTCTGTGGCCTCCTCTGGACTCTCCAGCAGCTCCACGTTCTCCTGATGTTGTTGCCCAGGGCTGGGGCAGCTCTGCAGGTGGGGTCTCTGGACCCGCCCACCGCACCAGGCCATTTGAACAGCTCATGGCTCTGGGGGCTGTGCTGGAGCTCGCCCTGCCAGCGCTTCCTTCCGGGCAGAATTTCCCTTCACCAATGTCACGGAGGGAATTGTTTCCCCGGGAGCTCTCCCGCTGCTTGGACACGGAAAGCCTGGCATGCGCTTTTTCAGGGGGACATGTGCTTTTTCATCACTGGAAGCCACTGGGCTTACAGAGGTGAAAGCCCAAAAGCAGGAGAGAAAAGGCCCTGCCTAGAAGACACCTCAGGATGGGATGATTTCCAGGGCAGGCGATGATTCTTCAGGTTTTCATCCCCCAAAAGCCAGAGGACTTTGCTGTGTCGCCTCTGAGCGCTTTGAAGGCAGAGGGTGTCTGTGCAAAGCTGTTCTCCACCAAGGATCCAGGCAGAGCTTGTTGATAATCAGGTGCTTTATTTTGAGGGGAATGGTCTCTTTTGGTGCTCCGACCACACCAGATTCACCCTTCTCTTTCCACACCCTTAATCTTCCCACCCTTCCAAACAGGCCGTTTTCTCTTCAAATTCCTCCATCCCCTTCCACCCAAAAATGTGTCAACCTAGCGACTAATGAGCAATTAACGCATTAGAATGGTGCTGTTGGCTCCTCTTTACATCAGCACCGCTCACAACAAAAGGCACGTTAGCCTGTCCATTTAAAGGCAGGCTATTATCTCGTTTTCTGCTGCTTGCTACTTTTCTTCGGGCGAGCAAAACGAGCTCAGCCTCATTTCTGACCTTGCCGTGCGCGTCTCGGTGGAGCTTTGCATGAGAGGGGCGACCCGCAATCAGAGGGAGCAGATGCCTATTCCCCGGCCAGAAGGAATTACCAGGACAGACCTGAGCCCTTGATACTCGGAATAAATCGTCACGCAGAAAATGGAACGCAGAGAAGCTCACGGAGAGCAAGGAGCAGAACGCTTTTTTTCTGGTGTCACGGTCGGGCGCAGCGATGCCGAGCGCTGCAGGAGCTGCCACCCTCTTGCCAGGAGCTGCCGGGAGGGTCTGGTTGAATGCAGACTCGTGACGGAGGGCTGGGAAGTGGAAAATGAGGTTCCCTTGCTTGTCTGAGGTTTGTCCGGCCGTGGGAAGCCACGAACTTCCCGGCACTCCGTTGATGTATGTGCTCCGTGCTGGGAGGGGCAGCATGGCAGACTGTGAAGGTCATGAGAGGAGGCAGCAGAGCTGGGTGATCCTTTTCCAAGGACATCTTTTCCAAGGGACCTTTTGGTTCTCCCAGAATTTGGTTGCTCACTGTTTAAGCCCCTTGGTGGAGTGACAGCGAGCTTCTCTTAACACAGCTTTTCCAAACCCCTGGGATATAGTGGGAAGGTGCCATTTTGAAAAGCACCGATGTGATTTTGCAGCTGCAATCTGGCTTCCAAAAGCCGTTTAAACAATCAACATTTGGAGACAGCAGAGGCAACGCTACAGGCCAGGTCCTCCAGATGCGAGGCCTTCAGGTGAGCAGCTCGGTGTCCCCTTGCCGAGGGGTGACAGAGGATTCCAGGCAGTGCCTGCAGTTTATAGAGCAGGAAAAAGGAGGATCGTGCTGTGCATGCCTGGTCCTGTGCTCCCGGATCCCGGGCTGGAAATGGCCATGACAAGACGAGACAAACACAGCAGCAAATACGTAAATACGTGTGTGCTCTGCCAGGTACTGCACGGACCGGGGAAAATGTGGAACTGCGGTGGCATTTTTCACCAGAGACTCCTAAAACTCAAGGAAGCCTGCTCTTCCACTGTGGGTAGGCTGGGAGCCTGCAAATCCAAGGAGAGTGGGGACAGCTGCTGTGGGGTACAAATTCTGTTTTAAGTGTTCAGTGTGGGGAGGAGATTTGCCAGTCTGTATATGCCTCCCATTCATCGGCTTGGAAACGTGACCTCTTACAGGAAAACCTGGAAATGCAATTGCTTCGACAGAAAAGAAAAAAAAAAGAGAGAGGGAAAAAAAAAGGAAAAAAACAAAACCAAAGGGAAACCAAACAAAAAAAAACCACCAAACCATCACAGAACCACTTATTACCATAAGCCATCTCTTCAAAATGTGGGTGTTCAGCACCTGGCAGCCTATTTTCCAGGGACGTACAGCAGCACAAGGCAGGATTGGCTCCGGAGCCACTCGAAGAGAAGTGTCAGGACCAGGCTGCTCAGAAAAAAGGGAGAAGAGAAAGGAGAAAATGACGGGGAAGAATGGCAGGGCGTCTAACACTTTGCATCTAATGCCTCCACATGGCTGCAAGTGCCGTGGCAATTTGGCCCCGATAACACGGATGGAGGGATGTTGCTAACATATTGCTTCCTTGTCAAATGTCTCACTGGTTTTGCAGCCAAGTCTCCTGCCAGCGAGGCCGCAGCAGCGCCTCTCCGCTACTTTCATATGCAAAGAGCTTGTTAGCTCAATTGCCAATAAAATTCTAGTGGGTGGAGAAGAGGACATCTGCCTGTCTAGTCCTGTGCTTGCCAACATGGTTCTTTTATTCCTCCAGAAGCCGCGAGCTCCGACTCGAGCTGGTATTTTGACAAGCATTTCTGTTTTCCTGACACAATGGGCAAAGCGGGCACAGCTCTTGCGTGCCACTCGGAATATGTTTGCGGTGCCGTGATCTGCATCGCTCCGCGGAGGCGCGGCGCGGAGCGAGCAGCTTGGCCAGCGGGGTTTGGTCTGGCATGGGGACGTGCTGCCTCTCCGTGAGCCACCGAGCGAGGACAGACAGAGAGGCCACGGGGCTCGGAGGGGCTCGGGCTGCTGGGAGAGGCCTTGGAGGAGGGAGGAGAAGGGACGGGGATGGTGCTGAGGCAAAGGAGTTGTCGCATCCGGAACCGCGGGAACCCGTTTGTGTTAACGACACAGCTTTGGGCTGCTGCAACCCCAGGGGCCCGACTAAGGCAGGCTGCAGCCCCCCGAGGATGCTCCTCCAGAGAAAAGGGGGCTGACGGGGCATCTGTGCTCTTGGCACAGTGGCAAATCCGCCCTCGAGTGAAATTGCAGCTGGAAACGAAAGGTACGCAATGACTGGAGGTGGCAGCCTGGCCACCAGCAGTGGGCTCGGTGGGCTTCATCCCCTGGGACTCCTGACCGGGCAACAGGATTCTCCCAGTGCTTCCCAGGCCTAAATTCCGGGTAATCTCTGCTTTCCTGGCTGAGGATGAGCCACCCCCTTTGCCACGCGGCTCAGCCTGCCAGAGGAGGCCGAGCAGCCGCAGGGATTTCTGTGGGAAAGGTTTCGGCACATCAGACTGTACAGATGGCCAGAGCCAGAGTCTCTCAGGTATCACACAGGGCACGATCAGCTCTTCTCCATCCTCCTCGTCCCCCGCCTCGCCCTGCGTGCCAGCCCTGCTGCCAAGCCTCATAAATTATCCCTCAGCTCTCTGAGCGCTGCACCACGGAGGCTGGGGAACCGCGGTCCAAGTGCTCCTGCAGCTGCCCAAGGGCACAGCAGCCACGCTGCTGCTCTGCCTTCCCCCCCAGAACCAGACCCCTCCCCTGGCAGGGACCACGGACCTAAAGGACAGCTAATTTCACGCCTTTTAAACCAGATTCCCTTCAGCACAAGAAGAAGAATAACAGAGAAGTTTCTTATCTCTCTGGGGAATGTCTTGAGACTGGAGCTGTTTTATTATCTGGGTTAGTTTGACATCGGAGAGGAGAAGATTGTGATCTGGAATGTGCAATGAGAAGGGGGTTAGTCAATGTCCTTCCCCACGTTCATAAATAAATGACCAAGAAGAGATACTTGTCACTTTGTTTTCCTTTACTGGGCTGAAGGTTCATCTGGAGAACAAAAGATCAGGAATTTATTGTCTTGTTAACTGTCTGGAGGCTTTTAATAAGGTGCTGTGTTACTCTGACCATCTTACCATTCTGTAATTTGATTACCCAGACGTTCTGGTTCTTAATTGATAATTAATTTGAATAACGTGCAAAGAATTGAACGATGGAAGGGAGAAAGAGAAGCAGATGGTTGGTCTATGCAGCTAAAAAACATTGAACGGGGGAAAAAAGCCATCGCATTTGGAGCATAACAATATACTTTGTTCATCTCGGGGAAGAGACAATGGCATATGCTGTGGCTCATGTCTTCAAACTTCTGCCCGGGTAACAGAAAGGAAGGGAAAGATGCAGTACGCAAAGGTGGATGGCACAGCGCGTGAGCACTGGAGAGCCGGCAGATGTGAAATCTGGCACTGCCTGCCCGGGAAAGGAGAGATCCGGGCCACGCCGTGTGTTGGGCGTGGTGCTGGCGTGGACAATCTCAAATTCCAGTTCTCCTTTCACGCGCAAAGTGCTCGGGGACAGGGAGATGAGGAGCTGCAGCATGAGGGGCTCTGTGGGGCTGTTTGGAAGGGATCTGGGTATTTTATGTTCCCAGGTTAATGCCTTGCCTCCGAGTACGTGTTACAAGGAAGATCCAGGAAACGGAGAGCAGAGAAAATGGCACTGAAACGCCACCGTTTTCCTTCCCCCCCTACAGCACCACTCCCTAGAGCCTCGCTGCCCCTGCCAGCTCCTTATTCCCAGCCTCAGAATTCCCACCAGCCAACAGACCTCTGGGTAGGACGTGGCTGCCAGGGTTCCTGCCACAGCCTGTGCTCAGGAGTTCACTCCGGGCTCCTGATCGGGTGTTTCCCGAGCCATGGCCTCCAGAGCTCTTCCTTCTGGGGTTTCTGGCCATCACACGGCTGAGCCTCCTACAACAATGAGCTTTATGGAAGCGTCTTGTCCTGGAACCTACACCCGCTTTTCTTTTGAAAATTTTTTTAATTTTTTTTTTTCTTTCTGAAGGGACGTTACTTCAATGCATTCTTTCCTCCTTCAAGGGCAGGCTATACTTATGGAGACAGCAGAGAGAGTTATGGCTGGAGGTAACTCAGACTGCAGGAGGGAAATAGGAACAAACAAGCAATGCATTTTCTCCCATCCACCCACGGATGTCAGAGGCCCAGAGCCCTTACATCACTGGAAAGATGAATCAGGAGCCCACAGCCGCATTTGCTTTATTCCATAGACAGTGCCACACTGGCTCTGGGTCTGAAAGCTCTCTGCAGGCTGCTCTTCCCTTCCTTCCTCCAAGCTAAATCACCTTTTGCACGTGGAGGATGTGCGGGAGAAGTTATCCCCACAGCCTTGTGTCCAAACCAGTGCTCGATCTCTGTTCGTGAGCTGGGGTTTCCAAAGGGGTCCAGCCCAGGTGAGCAGGCTGGGAAGGGGATGCCCAAGGTCAAACATCAAACACAACCCATTTTGGTAGGGCCCACAGAAATCATTCCTTCCATTTTTTCCGGCTTTCCAACCCCTCCAGCAGAGTAAGGAACCAAAAAAAAAAACCTGATTAAAGAGGCTCTCATCGATGCAAATGGATTGCAACGGTTTTTAAAAGAGTTAAATTTGCAGCCTGAACTACTTGGCAGAATCTCTGAAATCATTATTCTTTTATTCATAGCAGTAATAAATAATAATAAACCTAAACATCCCAATGGTCCCCACACCTCCTGCATCTCCCTAGCTGCAGATCTCGAACATGAATAATAATTACAGCTTATCAAATCAGCCCATGATTAGAGACAACAGAAAGACATTTCATATTGTTAACTTCCTCACACAAGAGGGGAAAGAAAAAATCAGGTCATAGGGGTATTAAAAATTTATATCATAGCATTTGACTTGACTCATCTCTTAAAAAGGAAAAAAAAGCCGGCATGTATTATGTATTTAGGCAATTCCTTTTAAACCCTCTCCCAAATGAGCACGAGATAGGCCAATAACTTGGGAGATGGATGGCTCCATCCAGCCCGCGCGCATATTTTATACACACGCGCACGTGCAGACACTCAGCGGGCACTCGCACCTATATAAAAAATCATACACATGCACAGAGAGAGGTATAAATCTATTTATAGCCCTTAGCTGAAGGCAGATGCAGAGCTAATGTTAAAAAAAAAAAAAAATCCCTGTGCAGAGATAGCATCTTACTTAAATCTGGCAGCTTCAGAAGAGCAACTTTTTTGCCAATTTTTTGCAGAGTCGCAGCAACCTCAGCAGAGCTTGGTTCATTAGCTGCCTGATTCCTGTTTGTGTTTGCTGCTTGTGTTGTTTGTTTCTCTTTCCTTGGGTCATTTTTCTGGCTTTCGTGGGCCAGAAAATACCCTGACAAGGGAAAAAAGCAAGTCCTTGATGCCGTGGAGCACAGAGGAAGGAGTGGAATAAATCAAGTCAAGCGCGAGGCTGAATTCTCATCTCATCTCTCAGGAGATCAGGAGATGGAACCAGCTCCTGCTTGGATGGTTTTCAGAACCCACATCGTGCCCTGTTCACCTGCTGGGGCTGCACGTTTGCTCTGGGTAGGGGAGGTTCCATCCCATCCCATCCCATC
>VZRS01013152.1:0-26353 GCA_013398055.1 Ifrita kowaldi | reverse complement strand
ATTCCATGATTCTATGAAAATAAGCAAGATACAAAACTGGGCAGTGGGAAAGCACAAAGCATCTCCATTCCCATCACTGCAGCATTCCCAGCCCGGCTATTGAACATTTTATTGCTGCAATTACAGAATGATGATGTTCCTGGTCAATAATGCTGAGCAGCAAAGGCTGCACTCGCTCTGGACTGCAGTCATGCACTTCCCGGCACAAACGGGATGTTCCCAACACCCAAACAACCCCAAAAAGTTGAAATTCGGGCTACAGAGTCACAGATTGAGTTTAAAACACACCAAGAGGCAGGGTTTAAACTCCAAACAGGATGGACACACTGGAGAAATGGATATGAAATGCACGATGTGACCGATCCAAGATTCCTCGTGGCATCAGTGGAGAGACCCAACCCAACAGGCAGCCCTGGGAGCCACTGGTCACGGCTGCTGCTAAATCCATACAAATTCCAATGGAACTTTTAAAAGTGAGCTAAAAGAGCAGATGAATTCAGAGTTAGAGGAACAGAGAAGGCAAATTTGAGACACGAGGTGACTTCCAGTAAGTCCCTGCCGGCCCACGGCCGGTTTGGGATCCTGCACTCCCAGGGTGTGCACCAGGAAAGGACACCCCTGATGGCACCAGGGCTGGGAAACACATCCCGAAGGGACAGAGTGACTGGAAGGACAGGGCTGGGCAGAGCTGGGAGGAAGTCAACTGGAGACATTCTGACAGTCCACAAGGAACAGCTCGAGATACTCGGGAAGCAAAGCTGGAAAACGGAGCAGCTACAGAGGGGCAGCTGTGACACATGGAGCCCTGAGGGTTGGAGAGCAGTGTCCCTGTGTCCCTCAGNTAAATATATATGTGTGTGTATGTGGGCTGTAACACAGGCAGGCATCAGGGCTGCTTCCACAAGTCTTTCCAGTGGATTTCTTCCCAATCTTTCCAAAGCTGTTCTCAGGAGGAGCCAAGAGAGCTTTGCAAGATGCCACTTTGCTGGCTTTCGGAGGAGGTGCAGGCTTGGTGGTTGTTTTTTTGCTCTGCCTTTTGACTACAATACTCTGATCCCTATTTCTAACAGGATAAGAAGTTGGGAAGCCCTACGGAAAAGTATGGATCCAGCCCTGAAACCTCCTGAACAGGAATCTCAGAGACTGAGGCACAGAGCTGGCAGGGAACACAAGAGGAGATGAAACGAACCCAGCTGATGCTTTTGTGGGAGCACTGCAGAGTCACAGTCAGTCCTGCTGGACACGGCCAAATGTCCCTCCTGTCCCCTGAGGACACTGGTGAATAGCAGTGAGCAAAAACACGGAGGGGAAGGTGTGATTACAGGGAAATAACAGCTCATTAGCAGATAATTGGGGGCTCAGCAGCGCAGCTCACTGCCAGGAAAGAAAATTAGAAAAAAAAAATTAAAATAATGGCTTGATAAAAATAGGAACTTTTTCATTCTCCAGCTCGGAACAGCAGCAACACACAAAGTGCTGAACTCCTGGAGCAGCTTGGGTGCAGAGCTGGGGCCAGGGACAGAGACTGCCTCTTGTCACACCTGGAAAATGCTTCCCTGCCAGGAATCCCTGTGGGAAAAGCCGGGACTGGCCCCACTGGCAAGAGGCAAGCACTCATCCTCAGTGCCTGCAGCATCACCTTCAGCTCCTCATTTCCTCTGCAAGCCCAGAAGTGTCCAGGGACCCCAGCAGCTCCTGCCGGTGCCCAAAGGGGCTCCAGGAGAGCTGGAGAGGGACTGGGGACAAGGGATGGAGGGACAGGACACAGGGAATGGCTTCCCACTGCCAGAGGGCAGGGATGGATGGGATATTGGGAAGGAATTGTTCCCTGGGAGGGTGGGCAGGCCCTGGCACAGGGTGCCCAGAGAAGCTGTGGCTGCCCCTGGATCCCTGGCCGTGTCCAAGGCCAGGCTGGACATTGGGGCTTGGAGGAGCCTGGGACAGTGGAAGGGGTCCCTGCCCATGGCAGGGGGGGCACTGGATGAGCTTTGAGGTCCCTTCCCCCCCAAACCACTCCGTGACTCTGGGAGCTCTGGTGACCTTGCAGGAGGCCCCATCACTCCGAAATCCTGCACAGTCAGCCTGGATATCCAGTTACTCCCTCCAGCAGCCCCTCCCAAAGCTGCCTGTGAAAGCATTTCTCACTCCAGGAGAGATCAATATCAGCAGGACAGAGGCACAGACCTCCTGTCCCTTTCTGAGCCTCGGAAAGATCCACACCCAGCTGAACATCTCCCACCTGCCCTTGACCAAACCACCCCTGCTCTCACTTCTCTGCACCCTCCGAATTCACAGCCCACATCTGATCCAGGACATCCCAGCAGGGAGGCCTTGCCCTTCCTGCAGCTCCAGGAGTATCTCCAAGTGAGTTCAGCCCATGGACACAAGTGGCATCATAAATAATTCAGTCACTTGCTCTGGTCCAAAGCACATGAGGAAATGTGCAAAACTCGTTAATTCACGGTTTCTGTTGGTTTAGTCACTGAATCCTTCAGTATTCAGTGATTCCTACGGATGTGCATCACTCCCCCACGCTGAAGTGGAGCAGCTGCCACAGTCTGCTGGCACCACGAGCTCAGGGACAAGAAGTCCCTGCATCCCTGAAGGGGTGACAGGCAGGAGCAGGACACTGGGGCGGGCACAAGCAGCTTCCCTAGCCAGGAACAATCCCAGAAAAAGGCAGAAACAATTAAAATTCAAATATTTTGGAGCAAATGAGTTTTTTTCAGAGCAGAATCTCCCAGAAGGGAGCGCTGTCCCAGCTGGGGGGTGACACCCTGTTCTCCCACAGCCAACAGCAAACTTTGGCACGCTGCTACTGAAACCATCGCAGCTCTTGGATGTCTCCTCCCGCATCACTGAACATCTATTTTTTATGATGCTTAAACATTTTCCAGCCCCAGATCCATCTCCGATGTCAGCAGGGCGAGGAGGGGAGCTTGCAGATGGGCTGGCCTCTCCTCCTGACATCCATCAGGGAAGGAGACTCGGGAAGAGGATGGCCTTGGAGAGCTCCCGGGAGCTCCCATCCCTGAGGATAACGTCATCCTTGGTGTATCCAGGACCACTCCCAGGAGTTCACCACACTGAATCTGGCCCAGGATTGTTTTATTTTATGGTTTTTTTCACCAGGAGATTCTTCTTTTTCTGGAAGTCTCCCATCAGCAGGGAACACACATCCTGCCCCAGGCTTCCTGACACTCAGGGAAAGCAGTGGGAGATGTGCAAAGGACACTCCCCCACTGCTGTCAGTTCTCCCTGCTCACCAACCCCGTTAACGAGAAGGAGATGACAAGGGCCCTCATTCCAGGGAGGGGGAGCAGCGGCAGAGGGAGGCAGGGAAGGGACACGGCTGTGATGGCCCTGGCCCTGTCACACCCACAGATCCCACGGGAACAGCGAAACCCAGGAGCACCAGGACAAGGGCAGTGATGGTGTGCTGGGACACGGGCAGCCCATCTCAAACCGCTGCTGTGCCACCCAGAGCAGCTCAGAGAGGGCACCTGAGCCTCTCTTCTCCCAAATCCAGCAGCTAACATGTCCCTTGCCTCGGGATCAGGGCTCGGCACATCCCTGCAGGCCCCAAGCTCAGCTTATCCCAGGTTTCGGAGAAGTATCCAGGCTGAGCCACAGTACAGACATGGAGATGGAGACGCGTCCTGATGGGCACTGAAACCCTCCTGAGCTGCCAGGGCTCAGCTTACCCAGGGTAAGAGGACCCGCGGTGTCGGTTATCCACCGTCCTCCGATTCCCCAAGGTCAGGATGTGCCAAAGGCACCAGAGAGACGTGCAGGGCCTTGGAGTCTCCCAGCCCCCCAGGCTCGGGGAGGATGGCAGTAGGGCAGCAGCAGCCCCAAAAAGGCATCCAGCTTACGCCTGCTTTCCCTCTGGATTTAAATCCTGCTCCCTCGGTACCCACAGGCAGCAAAAGCCTCCAAGCCCAGCAAGTCCAACCGGTGCCCAATCCCCACCGTGTCACCAGCCCAGAGCTCTGAGTGTCATGTCCTGTCATTCCTGGGATGTGACTCCNGCTGCCCCAGCACTGGAGGTGCCCCAGCAGTGCCAGCACAGGGGACGGGCCCTGCCCTGCTCCTGCTGCCACCCCAGGGCTGGCACAGCCCAGCTGCCCTCGGCCTCTTGCCCACCTGGACACCCCTGGACTCTGTCCAGCCCTGTCATCAGCACCCCCAGGGCTTTTCCCACCAGCAGCTTCCCAGCCCCTCCGCCCCCACGTCACGTCCCCTGCAAGGACAGGTGATTTCATGGGTGCCACTCAGGGACAGACCTGTCCCAGGTCAGAGCACGCAGTCACTGCTCCGCTGCCCGTGCTGAGCCATGGACCATCCCCCACGGGCCCCATGCCTGGCACCCACCTCCTTCACAGCCAGGACAGCCCCAACCCCTTCCTGAGGCCAGCTCAGCTCCTGCTGGGGGAGCACACGTAAATCCAGGCTTGGTCCCTGCAGGAAGCACCAGCACAGCAGCACTGGTGCAGGGACAGCTGCTCCAGCAGCAGGACACAGAGCAGGACAGGCTGAGGCTGGGCCACGCTCTGCTCCCTGCACAGCAGGTCCTGCTGATGATTTATTGCCAGAAGCTCCTCAGAACAACGAATCCATCCCTGGAATCTCCCAGCAGCTCGGCACAGAGAGGGAGAAGGGCACTGCATGCAGCACAGTCTCCCCAGGAAGTGCTGTGCTGGCTGTCAGTGCAGCCAGGTCAGGGCAAAAAGGGAAAAGAAATAAAGAAATCCACTCCTGCTGCACCCAGGGCCTCTGTTTGCAGAGGCATTTGATGGTCCTTGGAGTTCATCTCCCTTCCAATTCTATTAGAGCGTTCCTGGTCTCTAATTACCAGGAGGCTGTCAAGATGGCCACTTCCTCCCTAATTACTGTGCTTTGTAATTAAGATACAGCTAATAAACTCCTGTTATTAGTGATTGCTGCTGATCAGCTCTGAGGTGCAAAGCAGCTCCTGCCTTGTGCCTGCACCAGGAGTTCCCAGACAGTGCATCCATATAATGGAATCCCAGGATTATTTGGGTTGGAAAAGCCCTTTGAGGTCACTGAGTCCAACCATTAACCTCCAACACAGCCAGGCCCAACCCTACACCGTGTCCCTGAGCCATGTGCGTGGCACCTGCACATCCCTGGGATGCAGCCTCGGGATGCATCCTCTCCCAGCCGAGCCACATGTGCACGTGGGCAGGAATCCACCTTCACAATTGCTAAAAATGAAAGGGAACAGGGCAGAGAGGGCATCATTTGGAAAGCAAATGAACATTTCCTGCCCTCAGCACATGATCTGCTGCTTTGCTGAGTGTTGAGGGCTCCCTGCTGCGAAGGATGGGCTTGGCCAGCTCCGGGCACTGCGACATTCCCTGACGGCAGAGGGGGCCCCATCACACACTCGCTGCCCTACGAGCTCATCCCAGTGAGAATCATGGAACAGAATCATGGAATACCCTGAGCTGACCCACAGGGATCATGGATCCAGCTCCTGGCCCTGCCCAGACACCCCAACAACCCCACCCTGGGCATCCCTGGCAGCGCTGTCCAAACGCTCCTGGAGCTCTGGCAGCCTCGGGGCCGTGCCCATTCCCTGGGGAGCCTGGGCAGTGCCCAGCACCCTCTGGGGGAAGAACCTTTCCCTGATCTCCAGCCTGAATCCCCCCTGGCACAGCCCAGTGCACACGGACACCTCCACCAGCCCTGGGGGTCAAGGGCAGCTGCGGGGGGAGGGCTTCCTTCCACTTCTGCCCTGGACATCCCAGCTCACACTGAGCTCCATGAGCTCCCTCTGGTTAAAATGCGAGGATTCCACAGCGTGAAACAGCTCCAAACATCTCCATGGACATTCCTGCATTGCTATTTCACCTGGAAAAACCATCCACAGCAAAGGAAACCAGGCAGAGCCCCATGTGAATGCACCCTGTGTGACCCATGACTCAGATGTGGAGCACCCAGTCTTTATTTTCAGAAAGGTGAATCCAACAGCCCTGATCAGAGATTTTTAGTGCTTTTCACAAATAAATCAGCAGCCACAACTGCTAAAGCTACAACAAAACACCTCCAGCTCCCCAGCAGCTCCAGCCAGGCACAGCCCCAGCCCAAACCCCACACTCATAACCCAGGAGCAAAACAGCCAGGATGGAGCCAATGGATTCGGAACCTCCTCCTGTCAAAACTCCCAGGAAAGAGCTCCCCAGCTCAAAAAATTTCTAAATAAATCTGGAAAAAGGCTGAATCAACACTTCTGCTTTGGGAGCAGCTACAGCCTGTCCATCATCAACGCTCCAGCAACCACATGTGCCTGCATCTCCTGGAAATTTAATCCAGCTCATTCCCAAGCAGACTTTAAATGCTCATTTAGGTGGTTCCTAGCTGGGCCATGAAACAAACACACTCTGCATGTCTGTAGGGAGAGAAGTGCATTTTTCCATCTATTTCATGGTTCCCTCTGTGTGCTGAAGCCGTGGGCCAGGTGCAGCCCAGGATCTGACATTCCTTTGAGGACAATCATCCATGTCACCACCAAATATGAATGACAGATTGCATTTGGGCACGGTAAGAAACCCAGGCCCAGCACCAAACACACAGCCCAGGATCTGACATTCCTTTGAGGACAATCATCCATGTCACCACCAAATATGAATGACAGATTGCATTTGGGCACGGTAAGAAACCCAGGCCCAGCACCAAACACACAGCATGGAGGGAAGAATTTCCCTGAAGAGGGAAATTCCTGATGGAAATGCCCTCTGAAAGCAGGAGCAGCACTGGCAAGAGCTTTGAGATCCTCAAAATGAACTAATGATAAGCTAATTATCTTTATCTGTTAGCTACCCACGGACCTTTCTGTGCACAGCAAGTGAGGCATCTGCATTTCTCTGTCTCTAAAGACTTCAGCACCTCAGTCCTTCCTCCTCAACTTGCCTGACGTCCATGAACCCAAAACCCAGGATCCCATCAGCTCTAAATGAACAGGATCAGCCCCTTAACACACAAACACAGAACAAAACATCGCCTTAAATCCAGCTTCACTTTTCTTTGGCACTGCCTAATCAAAAGAGCACTGGCACAAGTTGTGCCATGCCCACCTCTGGAAGTGTTCCAGGCCAGGCTGGATGGGGTTTGGAGCACCCTGGGACAGTGGAAGGTGTCCCTGCCCAGGTGGCACTGGAAGAGCTTTAAGGTCCCTTCCAACCCAATCATTCAGGAATATTGAATCATTCAACCCAAAGATTCAATAACTGGTTTTATCTTACAAGCTCAAAAGGAACTCCTAAAGCCACCCAAAGCCTCCAGGCTGAGCTCTTCTGTTCCCAAGGAATCTCCTGCTGAGCAGAGCCAGGCCCAGCTTTTCCCTGGGCCGCTCATTAAAAGTCATCAGCATTTTAAACATATCTCAGACAGCTCCTTTGGAGGAGATAAGTGGATTTAAGGACGAAATTTTGGTAGGAAAAAGAAAATCCCAGCATGAGGATTTCCAAATGAAAAGCAAAGCCTCCTTGGGACGTATTTTCCCATCAAAAATATTGCACTTCCAATGGGGAATGTGCTTACCAGAGGGACACACTTTGCACATCACAGTTTTTACAGTAAATTGCTTTTAAAAGCCAACACTTTCCAGCTTTGGCGTTCAATTTGCTGTTAAAACATGAAAAATATTTGTCTGTCATGTCCCAGGGCCAAACCCTCCAGGTTTGTCAAATTTGTTCCACATGTGTGAAATGGATGCTCCCCCACCAAACAGGGGAAAATTTTCCATGTCACTGCAAAGCTTTCCCAAAATACCACCATAACATGGGAAAAAGATGCTTTGGGGGCAGAAAAAGACCAGCCCAGCTACGGAAATACCCCAATCTCACCTCAGACACCCTTGGAAACATCTCCCCAGGTCCTTCCCTGCAGTTCTCGAGCCCACTTCCCGTTTCTCCAGTGCTCACCACTCACCTTCCCCCGAATTTTCACACAAGGCTGGTTTCAGCTTTTGATGAGAATAATTCTGGTTTGGGGCATTTTATTCTCCACTGAAGCCTCGTTATGTAAAGCTCTGTGCAGAACTCCTGGAACACGCATGTCCTTACGTCACCCAGCTGGAAAAACAGCTCGAGAAGGAAACCAGAGGGAAAGGAACAATCTGGATTTGATAAAAAATATTGGGTTTTTTGGTCATCTGAAGCCAGCTGTAAATCCTCAATTGCTTGAGTTTTGATTTGACCTGTTTGCATTCCTCCTTTCCTCATCCTTTTCTGGGGGAAGGAAATTGCATTTAGATAAAACAATTTATTGTGAAGTGATGCTTGAGAGCAGGGCTGGACCACAGGAGGGAGCAGAGTGACACAGGACTACAGGATCACGGAATGGGCTGGGTGGGAAAGGACCTTAAAGCCCATCCAGTCCCACCCCTGCCATGGGCAGGGACACCTTCCACTGTCCCAGGCTGCTCCAAGCCCCAGTGTCCAGCCTGGCCTTGGACACTGCCAGGGATCCAGGGGCAGCCACAGCTTCTCTGGGCACTCTGTGCCAGGGCCTCCCCACCCTCCCAGGGAACAATTCCTTCCCAATATCCCATCCATCCCTGCCCTCTGGCACTGGGAAGCCATTCCCCCTTAACCCAAACCACATCAAAGAAGCAACATTTGGATTTGACCCCCACAAGGCCCAGGTGTGAATCACTGGGTGCTCCCAGCTCCCTGCAGGCACCACCCTTGGAGCACCACAGAAATGAAACATGGGATGTGATGAGCTGCCAGTGCCCAGGAGCAGGGGAGCTGTCTCCGGTCTGGAAGGAAAGCAAAGAACATCCTGCAAATCCTCATTTCTCACCACCAGCCTTCACTGTGAGACACCACATTTTGCTCAGCCCCTCCACTGATGAATCATGGAATGGGTTGGGTTGGGAATGACCTTAAAGCTCATCCCATCCCACCCCTGCTACGAGCAGGGACACCTTCCACTATCCCAGGCTGCTCCAAGCTCCATCCAGCCTGGCCTGGAACATTTCCATGAATTGTTGTGCTGCCATGAAGCAACACAAAAGTTGAACTGAAAGGCAGGACCCACCCCCAGCTCATGCTGCTTCATCCCACGCAAACCAGGCATTTCTGCCCCAAAGCAGTGCGGATTTGGGAAGAGCATCCTTTGCCCCATAAAGGACAGTGCTCCTGCACACCCAGTCCTGAGCTCCACCGGGAAACACCTGGAATAATGCAGGGAGCAGTAGCAGATGGGACATTTTAGTGCACACCTTAAATCATAGCTCAGTGTTCCTGGAGAACATCTCTGCCTCTCACACGGCGTGGACAAGGAGCAGCACAGCAATGCTCTCATTCCATCTCAACTCCAAAGGAATTTGGCTTAGAACTAAAAAAACCACATCCTGACACCACCACAGGGACTGATTTACCCACGACAAACAGACCCACAGCCTGTGCAACTAAAGGTGCCCGAAAAGAACAAATTACCAGCAAATTTAACTTTTTTTGGTATTAAAACTGAGTAAATCTGAGTCAATCTGGATTTTTTAAACACCGGATAAAGCAGCAGGAGCCCCACACTTTGTCCATCTGCAACCAAACCCAGCAGGGCTGTAGCACGTGATGCCTGCAGGGCAGATTCCACACGTGCATTCCTAAATATTCCTCGGTGTGGGGTCAAACACCCCCTCCCCACCCCGGGTAGACACCCCACTAGAGCAGCCCCTCCATCGCTCCCCAGCACACCGGGGAAGCCCCGGGGATCCATTCGGAACGCCGGGAAGGCCACTAACCCTTGTGGAATTTATTCAGGCAGCCGGCGTTGCAGAAGGAGCGGAGGGATCCTGTCTCCCAGCAGCCCCTACCCTTCATCCCCACCGCGGGATCGCTCTCGCCGAGGCTGCCTCCTACATGGCTGGGAGCTTTAGGATGGAGGAAAACCCACAGGAATGAAGAGAGAACGGCACAGGGAAACGTCCTTATTCCAGTGCCACATTTCCCATCATCCATCCCCGGCACATGCTGCTAGCAGGGCACTACGGGCTCCATCATCAAACCAGCCTCGTACCAGCATGCACCACGGAGCGGCCCTTAACTCCATCCCTGCCGGAAAACCGCCTCATCCTGCCCAAAAAAAACGGGATGGAGAACGCCACCAGCAGCCCCATCCCGCCGAGGTGCGGATGGGGCCGGCTCCGGAGCAGGGCTGTTGGATTTCCAGCCCCAAACCCAGAGGGATGCTGGTTTTTGGGGAGGGAGGGAGACATTTGGAAGCTTGTCCCTTTAAATACTGCTGGAGGTTATTTTTAGGACATTGGCTTAAAATAAAGATCAGAATTCCTTTTTTTTTTTTTTTTAATCAGAAAGTCCATTATCCATTTTACTCACTCGGCCACATTTCACATCCCAACAGCTCCATAACAAACCGCCCCAGAGGCTCCTCCAGCCCTGGCCCTCCTGAGATCCATTTTCTCGCCCCTCCATTCCGAAACCTTTGGATTTTCCCAGCCTTAATTTTCCCAGTCTCGAGGGAATGAGTAATTCTGGAGGAAAAATGCGGCATAAATCCCAATTCAGTGTGAGCCCAGCAGCTGCAGCCGGGAGCTGCTGCGTGTGTGCAGCAGGATCCATAGCACGGAGCGGGAATTGGGAATCTCTGGGACCCACATGGATTAATAGTTTGCATTTGATCATTTTTTTCCCACTCCAGCTGGATTATAAGGATTTTACAGCAAGAAGGAAAGGTTTCTATTCCAGCTTTGAAGTTGGAACCACTCTCTGTGGACACATTTAAATACAGAGGCAGGGACTGTGCAAGAATTCCGGGTGGAAAAAGGAGAAATTCAGGAAGATCCCACTATCTTTACACTGTGCATTCAAGGCAGGGAAACTAATGCTGGCAGCGCACATACACACAGAGATTTTATTAAATTATTTGCATATTTATTGATGGTTTGGGTAAGAATCAGCAGTTTTTAATGGGAAAACGACCACCACAAGAAATTGCATTTCAAATTGGAGAGGAGGAGGAGGCCTTGATGGGATTTAGCTCAAAACAAGGATTTCCAGCTGTGGTATCAGATCCAAGGACCTGCTGGAGGCAGGATGTGGGTTTGGACACTGAGACCAGAGCCAGTATCTATCCAGGGCTGTACATATACACACACACACACACACACACACACACACACACACATTTATATTCTGTGTCATATCCTCATCCCCAGCCCCTGTGGGTGCCTAGGATCAGCGGGGATGGAGGAGATACAACTCAGCTCCACTCCTGCTGCAGGAACTCGTGGAAAACAGAAGTAAAACCCTCTCCCATCAGGATACCATTCCCAAACTGCCACAGCTTTGCATCTTTCCTGCCAGCTGCCCCCAAACTCCTGACAATATTTAAGTCACACCCCCAGTCACTCATGTGAACATGTGGAAATCAGTCCTGAAGTTCCCTGTTTACCAACAAATTGCAGGTTTATCCCTGGATTTAGCTCGTTCTGCTCCAAACCAAGAGTTCCCTGTCCCAGGAACAGCAGAAGGTGCCTGGGAAAGGCTCCCTGCCCTGTTGCTGTGTGTCAGGATGAGCTTTCTCCTTCCTTTCCATGGGAAATGCTGGAACCCTGATGTTACTTCTTGCTGAGCAACTGAACCTCAGGAGGTGACTCAGGTGGGAACAGGAGTGAGGGTATGGAACACCCAGGGCTGGATGAGGGGCCAGGAAAAGGCTGGGACGAACACAGTGAATGAGGGGAAGCAGGAGGAGATCATCCATCTCCCCATGGCACACACACAGCATCCCACAGCCACACTCCCAGACCACAGATCTCCCAGCAACACCAGACCCTTCACCTTCCAGAAACTATCAAATCTAAAAAGCTATTTAGAAATGCAACTTCTAGGTGCCAAATATTTAGCCTGGAAGAAAACAAGGCGGGTAGGTCAGAGGATGGCTGCAGTTTGGGTTTAGTCTGACTTCTTTTCCAAGTCTGATGAAATTCCAAAACAAACTGGAGAACTTCAAGAATTCTGTTTTCCTATTCCCGAGCGTTCCCAACAACACTCGCAGCTCCAGCTGCTGCACCCTCCAGCCTGACATCTCCTTTATCATCACCCAGTTAATCTTGAAAGCATCCATAATCCCTAATTTTCTAGCATCTTTACAGCTCTGCCACATCCACCTCCCAAACCAACTGATAAAAACATCAGGTGATTGTTACAAAGCCCTGCCAGGATTAGTGGGGCCAAACCACCTCAAACTCCAGCTCATCCATTAAA
The DNA here is from genome assembly GCA_013398055.1 of Ifrita kowaldi. Classification (NCBI taxonomy): domain Eukaryota; kingdom Metazoa; phylum Chordata; class Aves; order Passeriformes; family Cinclosomatidae; genus Ifrita; species Ifrita kowaldi. Next base: position 14,093 of record VZRS01013152.1, on the reverse strand, counting down.
ATCGATCGGAAACGCTTTATTTGGAGCAGTTACAATAACTTCTCCCTGGTTCAGAGGTTCCCTGCACTGGGCAGAACCGTGGAATGAGGTGGGTGGGAAGGGATCTTAAATCCCATCTCGTTCCAGCCCCATGGGGTTGCTCCAAGCCCCATCCGGCCTGAGCACGGGGCAGGCTGGGAGGAAGGGCTGCCCCACACCAGGACCCTCTGGAGACCCCTCACATATGGGAACACCCCTCACTTTATCCATTTATAACCAATTCAAGTGTCTGACCAACTCCAGGGGCTCTCCCAAACACTTCCAAACCCACTGCACGCCCGGAAGGAGCCCGGCCCCACACGCTGCACCCAGAAAGCTCAGCCCCGCTCCTGCCTGCCCCAGGCTGCATTTAGGCAATTACATACTGCGTTTCCCACAGCACCTCTTCCTCATCCAGCGCTCCGGAGGGGAAGCAGGGACCGAGGGTGTGGGGTCAGCGCCCGACAGCTCCGAGCCCAGGCCAGCCTTCTCCCGGGATGCTCTCCGCAGGCTCCATATCCTCATTGCTCCCCTTCCTTCCCCTCTCCGCAGCTCTCACTCCCCGTGCTCAGGGCTGGGAGTGCCTGCTCCTCCTTCTCTTCCTCCTCCTCTTCCTCCTCCTCCTCCTCCTCCTCCCTCTCCTGCACCTCACTCACGGCAGCTGCGCTGCCCCAGCACATGGAAAACGGGCTCAGATGAAACAGAAACTTGGGAAATTTCACCTTTTACAAGTTTCCAAGGGAAAAGCCCAAAAGCAGCCCCGTTTTGGGGTCTCTTCCGGAACACATCAGGGCAGAGCTGCACGTCAAGGGTGACAAACAGACATTCCTTGCCCAATTTCACGTCCTTGCTTCAAATCTTATGATGATAAAAGAACCTAAAAATAATTCTGGGGACTTGTGCCTGCACTGAAATACCCTATGATACACTAAATATAAGATATTAAATATAATAATTTGCTGTATATAACCTACTGCTGCCTTGAAATACTCTTTCCAGAAATGCCCAAATATTCCAAAATAAAGCAGTTGCGCTGATTCCAGGTGTTCCTGCTTTGGGATTCGGGTGTTTTGTAGGCAGGGAGTTATTCCCAACTCTCAATTGATCTCCCTGCTCCAACTGCAGGGATTGTCTCTGCCCCCTGCAGACACAAAGGAGAAGCGGCCACTTTCCTCTGCAAAAACCTTCAGTGTATTGGAAAACACTCAACACATCTTCATCCTCTGCTGCTTTTGGGGTTTTTAATAACATTTGATTCTTTCAGGTCTTTCCTTGAGGGGTGGGTGTCCCTCAGCTCCCCAAATTCCTGCTATTTAAAATATGATGCCCAAAAAAACCCCACATAAATTCACCCACACAGGAGTGAAGTGAATGTGTCTTAAATATCACAGAATCACGGAATGGTTTGGGTGGGAAGGGACCTGAAATCCCATCCAGTTCCACCTCCTGCCATGGGCAGGGACACCTTCCACTGTCCCAGGCTGCTCCAAGCCCCAATGTCCAGCCTGGCCTTGGACACTCCCAGGGATCCAAGGGAATCCACAAACTCCCTGGACAACCTGTGCCAGGGCCTCTTCTCCAACCCTTCCTGGTCATCTCTTCCCTCCCAGGAAAAGCCACTCTCCCCATGCCTACACTGTCAGAAAACTCTTAGGACTTTCAAAAGGAAACATGTTCAGCACTTTAAACCTTCTCTACCCAAGAAGAGACCATTGGATCTTCTCTCTTCCTCTGTGTGTATCTAAGAAAGAATTATTTACATAGTAAAAAGTAAAGAAAAAACCCAACCAGTTACACTGTAGGTCCTGAGCAGTTCCAGCCCCTTCTTGCCATCTCCAGGCTGCAAAGCTCAACCCAGGGATGCCCAGAATCCAACCTGGTCCAAGCTCAGCCACCGAGGTTGTCTCCAGAGGAACAGCTCCCTGACAGCTCTTCAGCAGCTCTGCCCAACAATTGGCTTTTCTTTACAGTTTGCTCCTGACTCCATTTATTGTATTCCTCCTGAAAATGCTGCTGCAGTGGGAGAAACCCCACGTGCCCCACGTTGGTGACACTGAATTCCACAGTGGGTTTGTGTGCTACGGAAATCTGGGATTCCTCAGTTACACAATTCACCCTCAAGACGGAAATCAGTGGAATAACCAAAATATCCTTGTTTTAGTGTAAACAAGCAGTTGGAAGAGCTCACACGTGAGTTTTCCAGCACACTCCAACAGTTCTGCTCCCAGACTGCTGGAGGAACTTGCTTCATCCAGGAGCTCCGTCCTGCAGCCAGGGGCTGGAGAGCAGAGGCAGAACCTGGAGGGAATTTGAGGATTTTTTATTCCTTTCCTTGTTTAAAGCCAGACATTCACCCTCCAGCACATTTTCTCTACACTGCTTACTGACAAGATGCCAAGGAGGGAAAGGGAGCAGGAAAATGCTCCTCTGGGTCAGGCTCCCCAGGGCAGAGAGAGAAGGCAGAGGCCACTTGAGTTGCCTTAAAATGACAGGGAAGAGAGGTGAGAGGTGGGTTATCTGGGAACTGAGGCAGGGAGATGCAGCCCCGCTGGAATGGGAATTGCTGGTTCTGTGGAGTCACAATAACAGCAAAACCACCCAGCTCCAGAGCCAGTCACACAGGCAGAGCCACAGATCCAGCTGCTCTCCACGGAGCCCAGCATTCCCTGCAGCCTGCAGGAATTACATCCAGGCAGGAGACCTCTCCCAACACTCCCCATGCAGCCCAGCATTCCCTGCAGCCTGCAGGAATTACATCCAGGCAGGAGACCTCTCCCAATGCTCCCCACGGAGCTCCCAGGTAACCGAGTGCCCCGGGATGGCAGCACTGCCCGCTCCAGCCCGCTCTCCACGGGAATGAGCTGTACTCCTCCAGCAGGGAATCCTGCCAGGAACAAGCACACCCTGCACCACTTCTGGGAAGAGGGAACAGTGCTGCTCCTGCAGGTCACAGCTCCGAACCCGGCAGCACTGGGAGCACCAACCTCCCCAGAACCACACAATCCCAGGATCGCTGAGGCTGGAAAATCCTTCCAAGGCCATTGAGTCCAAGCTGTGCCCGATGCCCACCTTGTCACCAGCCCAGAGCACTCAGTGCCACATCCAGGCCTTCCTGGGACACCTCCAGGGATGGGGACTCCAAACCTCCCTGGGCAGCCCCTGCCAATGTTTAACAATGCTTTCCATGGAGAAATTTTTCCTGATGTCCAAGGTAAACTTCCTCTTCATAAACCAACCTCCATGGCTGGAAAACCTCCTCCTGCAGCATCCAGGACCCTGTTTAAAAAGGATTAACAGCTTTTCTGCCCCTCCATCCTCTCCCAAGTCAGAGTCAGCACCTTACACCATCAGATCCTTCTTGCTGCTGCTGTCTGCATCCAAGGGTTCAGCCCTTCCTCCCTCCATCCTGTCAGGAGCTGAGGGATCACCCAGTGTGCTGCTGTCACCACTGTGCTCCTAAATCTAACACCCACCACACCCCTCAGTGAGGCTCTGGCAGCAGTTTAAGCTCCTACCAGCACATTTGGGGGAAAATCCCAAATTGGGTGTTTATCATCCTGTCATGCTTTCAGTCCTCCTTGTTTTCCCTTCCCTTGCCCAGCTTTAGCTGTAAATGAATATTTGAGTTTCTCGTGAATGAGTTACTGCCAGAGGGAGAGCTGCTCCCTGAGGAGATTCATTTAAAATTGGAAACACTCCTTAGAGCTGAATTTTTAGTTGAAGCTACAAATCTAATAACTGAGGTCAAAACTCCCTGGTTATCCATCTCCAGGAGCAGCATCCCTGCCAACATGATGTTATTACAGCACCAGGAGAAGTCGTTTTCCATGGAAAAAGGCAGGTTCTGGTGCTGCATCCATCCTCTGCGCTCCACGCTAGGTTTGTGTCTCGCCTCCGGCACAGCCTCCTGGGGGAAGCTGGAGCTGGATCCCTGCTCACACTTATCCCAGGACAGGGCTCCTGCAGCGGAGGCTGCTGAGCCCACCCAGGGCACCAAATATCCTCAGCCCAGCAGGGCCAAGACCCCCACCAGACCTCCCAGCAGGAGCAGCATTCCGTGAATCCCACCCCTCACCGACGGAGCCAATGGAGCAGGCTCCAAGTTATTACACAACAGAGATTTTCCTCAAATAAAACGAAAAGCTGAGCAGAATACAAGTGGCATTATATCCTCTGCAAGTTGATCTTCACTCCCTAGAGTGACAATTTGAGCTTAAAGACTCCTAAAACTCCACAAGACTTATAAATTTCCCAGGTGGACCAGGGGAAATGCCCCAAAGGAGCCTCTGCTGGCATCAGATTCCAGCGCTGGGAGGAGCCGAGGCACTGCAGGAGCACAGGCACCACAAGGTGCCAGCACAGCCCAGCTGGATGAGCCACTTCCAGCCTGGAGTGCCGGTGCAGGGGGAATTTGGGGGTCGCCACATGCTGTGAGCAGCCCGAGGGCTCAGCCTGGGGCTGGGAAAGGGGCTGGAATGCTGGGAGAGGAGGAGCAGCTCTGACTCTCCTGCCCCACCGGAGTGTCCGAGCAGGGTCTGGCTGGCAAATGCCTCTTTTCCAAGACATCCATTAAAGGCCAGTTGCAAAGTCAAGCACAGGCAGCAAATAATCTCGGCGCCTTCAAGGCCGGGCTCTCCGAAGGGACAGGGCTTACGCAAGAGCTCGGAAACCTCGCAGCAAACGCAGCTCCGCAGGCAGCCAGGAATCCATGGAAGCAGCGTGCCAGGAGAGGGCAACCTGCTCCTGCTGCATCGCCTGGGATGGGAGCCGGGAGCAAACCAGCACGGCTGGAAAGCGCCCAGCGGGAAAGGCCCTGGGGNGGGGAATGGAGGGATTTGGGTGATCTTTGAGAGCTTTCCCAAGGTAAACAATTCTGTGATTCTGTGAGTGCAGCATGCTCAGATATCCCATGTACCTTGTCCAGAGGGATATCAGAAATGCCATGGGGACGGAAGCCACACGTGGCTCTACAGGAACTCTGTTCCCTCAAGCTGTGAGACGCAGCAATTCCCGGATCCCTGAGTAACAAATGAACATCCAACCCAAATTCCTTTATGTGCTGGGAGAACCCTGAGGGACTCCCTGTGCCCTGCCCGAGTTGCACAGAGCTGTGATATCCCACCACCAACCCAAATCCCATTTTCCCTTCTGTGGCCAGAAGCAGGAGCTGTTGGGCTTCATGTGACACAAACACCACAAGGTTTCCTGCCAGTCCCTCATTCCTCCCTGTCCAGCAGCTCTGCCACCTCCCCCTCTGCCCCAGCCCAACCCTCCCAGAGATGCCTTCAGACCCATGGAAGGATCAGTTTTCACCCATTGACTCATTTTTAATTAGCAAGAACTGTTATTGTTTCCAGAGCTCAGACTGGATTTACCTCCAACAGCCTTTTCCTGTGCCAGGTAAAGAAAAAAGCCCGTGGGAATTTAAATGACTGACAGTAACAGCGAGATACTGAACTGATTCCCTGAGCTGGGAATCTGCCCCTTGGTGCTCCCAATTGTATGAAAATCCCTGTTGTGTTGCTAAACACGGCATTAAAAACTACTTACAGCTGGAACTGGCCTTAAAAATCAGCAACAGGAGTCTGTTCCCAGCATTGAGAGTGAGCTCAGGGCACAAGAGCCAGGGTGAGCAGGACCTGCAGAGCTGCAGGGCTCTGTCCCCTTCTGCAGCCACATCTCCATGGGGACACCACACCCTCTCACCATCCTGGGAATCCTCTGTGCTGGAATTGTCCATCCCACGGGCAGGGACACCTTCCACTGTCCCAGGCTGCTCCAAGCCCCAATGTCCAGCCTGGCCTTGGACACTGCCAGGGATCCAGGGGCAGCCACAGCTTCTCTGGGCACCCTGTGCCAGGGCCTCCCCACCCACCCAGGGAACAATTCCTTCCCCCCCTCCCATCCATCCCTGCCCTCCGGCAGTGGGAAGCCATTCCCTGTGTCCTGTCCCTCCAGGTCCTTGTCCAAATTCTCTCTCCATCTTTCTTGTAGGCTCCCTTCAGGTACTCTCATCCTTTGGTTCTCCCAGTGGATAAAGTTTTGCTTTATCTGTGTGTCCAGTCCCTTTCCACGTGTTGTTTCTCCAGAAACCTGGGAATCTATGTTTGGGAATAAGGCTTTCCAGCATACAAATATGATGCACACTCCCATTTTAGACAGCACTAGAAGTGCTTGAAAGTTTTGATATTATTTTTAGCACAAATATTTTTGAAAGTCTTCCCGAGCTAAACCTGGTGTGTCACTGGTACTTAGGGAAACCACAGTTTTTTGCCTGCTGTGAAAAAAAACCAATTTTGTAGTATATAAAAGTGTTTTCTTGCTCAAACACCAAAGCCTTGGCACCGAGGGTGAGTCTCTCCTGGGTCCCTGCCAGGCAAGTACTGTGTAGTCCCTGGGATCTTAAAAATCCCCCTTCCTGCGTGGGTGCAGAAGTGGGAAGGGTGATCCTTGTTGTTCCTTCCCTGCTGCACTTGCTAATATTAACTGGGTTTGTCATTTTGGGAACTTTGAACTGGAGCTGGGATGAACTCGGCGCAGATGGTCCCTCCTTGCTGGGCACCAGCCGGGCACTGGGAATTGGAATGCTCTGCCTGCATGGGATAAAGGTGTCCCTGCCTTTGGGACAAGATGAGCTTTAAGGTCCCTTCAACCCAAACCATTCCATGATTCTATGACTCTGTAAAGGCTGTTCCAAATCCCTTTGGCTGGAAGTCCCGAAGTACCACTTGCAATTCCCCCAGGGAAATAATCAGCCCTGAGTTAAGGTGAAACGCATGCTCAGCTGCCTAGGGGTCACTGCTTTGGGCTTTGCAGCCTTGCCAAGTGACTTTAGAAAATTCTTTAGTCAAAAACATGTGTGGAAAGGAGGACATCATGTGGAAGCACCAAAAAAAAAGGCACTGAAAATTAGAGAAAGGAAACACTGATTTATAAACAGCTGGAAAACATGGAATGATGGAGATCCCCTTACTCAGGCCACGCACTCACAGTGTTTGCCCAGGGCATAGGGGAAAACGGCCATAAATAATGAAATTAGGGGGGAAAAAACAGATTTAAAGAAACACAGGAGATGGGCATGGGAGAAACACAAACCAGTAACACAATCCACAGCATTGCTGGAAACAAGAATGGATTTGTGCTACCTACAAACACGGCACAACAGAGACCATTCTGCCCTGGTATTTACCCATTTATCAATTTATAACCAGTTTTGCCCTGCTATTTATCAGCTCTAGGAGCAGCACAGTCCCCACCACAGGAATTTATCTCCCTCCCTCTCATTTTTGGAGAAGAATCTGCTCTCCACCGTTCCACAGGGTGAAGTGAGCCCAATGTCTACAACAGGATCCTTTAGGCCCTGGGTTTTGCCCACCCTCCCAGCTCCCACAGGAACCAAGCTGTGGACTGAGCAAGGATCCACAAGGGATTTCTCCTCCCTGTGTTCCTGCACCAAACTCCTTCTGCATCAGCTCAGCCAAAAAAAGAGCCTTTTCCTTCAACACAGCTGTCCCAGGTCACCCTGGTGAGGAAAAAAGGGGCCTGGTGTGCCAGCAGAGTTCAGAGAATCTTGGAGTCAGTCAGGTTGGAAAAGCCCTCTGAGATCATCATGTCCAACTGTTCCCCAGCACTGCCAAGGCCACCCACGTCCCCAAGTGCCACATCCACACAGCCGTTAAATCCCCCCAGGGATGGGGACTCCACCATCTGGGCAGCGCATTCCAATGCCTGACCACCCTTTCCATGAAGGAATTTTCCCCAATATCCCATTTAAACCTCCCCCAGAATCCTCGTGCTGCACATCCCACCCCCCTCCTGCTGCAGTAGTGTTCTCCCGAGCTCCGGCGTGGGCACGGAGCCTCCTGCCCACCCCTGCTCGGCTCCTGCTGTGCCAGCCCTTCCAGAGCCTCGCCCCCACCACTCCTCTGCTCTGTCACGTTCCCGTATTTATTTCCAGGGCATTATTGCTGCAGCCTCACCTGGAATGCTGAAAACACAGGAGCCCATGGAGAAAAAAAAGCTCCATGGAGCAACTGCCACAGAGCCTGGCTCGCCACGCACAGCTGAATGCCAGCCCTGCTGAGGGATTTCAGCAGCCCTAAAACATTCCAAGAGAAGAGGGTGAAAGGACAGGGGGACTGCTTGGAGAGAGGAGCACCAGGATTCCCTGGGCAGTGGCACAGGGCAGGGGAGGCGGGGGGATGTGCCTGAGCTCTTGGGCAGGGGTAAGAGCAGCACTGGAGAGCAGCAGGAGCTGTGACATCAATTCCCATCCCACTTCTGAATCCACACAGCCGTTAAATCCCCCGGTTCATTCCAATGCCTGACCACCCTTTCCATCACCCCTGCCATGGCCAGGGACACCTTCCACTGTCCCAGGCTGCTCCAAGCCCCAATGTCCAGCCTGGCCTTGGACACCGCCAGGGATCCAGGGGCAGCCACAGCTTCTCTGGGCACCCTGTGCCAGGGCCTGCCCACCCTCCCAGGGAACAATTCCTTCCCAATATCCCATCTATCCCTGCCCTCTGGCAGTGGGAAGCCATTCCTCCTCATCCTGTCACAGAATCACTGACTGGTTTGGGTTGGAAGGGACCTTAAAGCTCATCTTGTGCCAACCCCTGCCCCGGGCAGGGACAGCTTCCACTGGACCATGGACACCATGCAGTGACGAGGAGCAGCCACGGCTCCTTCGCTCACTCCGGAGGATGAGGCAGGAGCAGCAGGAATGGCCTAAATACTGCTGGCTGCTCTGAGCTCCTGCTGGAATGTTTAATTCGTGCTGTTATGTAAGTACTGTTTTCTGGGTTCCTTCGCTGGGAATGATTATCACGGATTACATCTGCAAAACAGCAACAGGGAACGTGGTGTGGTACCTGGGAATCACGGGAAGAGAGGCACCACAGAGAGGAGGGAAGCACGGTTCTGGGGTTACTCCATCCCCACGTGCAAGTGGAGTGGAAAACAGCAGCAAGGGAATTAAAAACTGATTAGAAAAAAAACAAGGCGGGGGAGGGAGGGGAGGGAAGTGGTTCCTGGCTTGTGAAATAGAAAAATCTAAAGATTACTCCTGTCCTCCTCGTGTTTGCAACACCAGGCAGCAGCCAGGAGAAGGGAGCAGTTGGAGGCTGTGTAGATAAGAGAACCCTACACTGGTTTGGGGTGGAAAGGGACCTTAAAGCCCATCCAATCCCACCCGCTGCCATGGGCAGGGACACCTTCCACTATCCCAGCCTGGCCTTGGACACTGCCAGGGATCCAGGGGCAGCCACAGCTTCTCTGGGCACCCTGTGCCAGTGCCTCAGCACTCTCACAGGGAGGAATTTCTTCCCAGTATCCCATCTAACCTGTCACTCCAGGCCCTTGTCCAAAGGCCCTCTCCCTGGCAAAGGTTCCCACGGATCCAGCCCGTTCAGATCCCTCTGCAAACCCTTCCTGCCCTCCAGCATCCCTTTGGCTGTGACAGGAGGAGCTGAAGTGGTGGCTGCAAATGGACCAACTCATCCCAATCCAATGGGAAACTGGGGAGCCAACAGCAGGAGGGAACACAAGAGAGTGAAGAAGGCACTGAGAGGAGACAGGAATCATCAGGAGTGGGAAATCCAAGCAAACAACTCCATCAGCAGCACTGTCAATTCCATTTCCCACGGCAGCAGCTCCTGGCATGGTTAACAACAGCTGGCTATCCTGGGAAAATCCAGACTTCGAGGATAAAAAGACAATTAGAAGAGCAAGGTGACAGCGCTGGCAGCCGGTGCCTCCAGGCACGAGCCCTCGAGCACAGGGAAAACAGCTCACAGTGACAAGGAAACTCACAGGGAGGAGGGGAGAAGGGAATGCTGTTGTCAAAGAGCTGGGAATAGCAGGACTGGTACAGCCAGCCATGAGCTGGGACAACAATGACAGGGATTGTCCCGTCCTGCCACAGGCCCAGCACAGCCACAAGCCAAGGCCACCTGGCCAGGAGCTTCTGCGAGGCCAGGGGGGAGCACAAGGGGATAATTCATGGAGTGGGACAGGGAAGGTGCCAGATGCTTTGCAGTGTCACAGGCCCAAGTCAAAATGGCTTTTGCAAACAAACCCCTGCCTTGGAAAAAGGACAAAAACCAGCTAAAATGAGCAGAGCAACAAAAGTGACATTATCGGTGGAGTGATTAAAGGGAAAGCTGAGGAATAATTAATTACGGCTATCTTTTAATGCTGCTATAAAGGCTGGATCTGGGATGCTGAAGGGGAACTCCTACTGGCTTGAGCTGCCCCTGGCCCACCCCAACCCTGCAGTGGGATCCCTGTGGCTCCAGTGTCCCTCTCCAGAGCTGGATTTTCCCCTTCCACCCTGCTGCAACAGGAACTCACCCCAGGACCAGAGCAGAGGGACCAGCACAACCAACCCTCTTCCTTCCCCCTGCTCGGAGCTCCCACCCTCCTGCAGTCCACAGAAAGCCCCCAAAAGCAATCACTCCCTGTTTTCCAAGAAGAAAACAATGGATTAAGTCAGGAAGAATAACCAGGTAACCCAAGCAGTCAAACCCCATTATCCCATATCCCTGACCCACACCGCAGGGTGCTGGTTTCAGAGTGAATCCTCCCCGGGATGGTTGCACAAGGTCAGCCCAAACACCCAGGAAATTCCATCTCTTCCCTGGCAAGCAAACTGCACCTGGTATTTTGGAAACAGGATACAGGGCACAGGCAGTGGTTCCTCTGGGCACTGATCCTTCACTTTCAGAGCTGTGCTGCCCGAGGAGCCCCCAGGTCACACTGCATACACAGACAGTTACAGCTTGTGCCCCAAGGGATGAATCTGTGCCCAAATCTGTTGAGTCTCCCTGGATTTTCTGGCTCCCGGCAGCAAGTGCCACCATTTAATTGGGTGTTCTACAAAATATTAATTATTCCTGCTCCATTTAAACCTCTGACCTGTTAATCCCCTCCTTCTTCTTGTTATAAGCACTTGTCCCCAACTTTTCCTAGACTCAGANCCTTTCCCAGCTCCCTCAGCCACTCCTGGGGCTCCAGCACATTTCGTGCACCACTGACCATCACCAAGTGGCACCTCCAGCTGTCCTTCTCCCAGATGAAATACTTCCTTTCCATCATCCTCCTTCCCTTGCTGGAGGAGATTTTATTTTTCTGGTTAATCTTGTGCCTGTTTGGTTGTTTGGGTTTTCTCTGAAGTTCTGCTGAAAACCCTGTGAGTCATTGTGGGGAGAGACAAGGCATCTCCAGGGAAAAGATCACAGCAGCACACGCAGCAAACCTGCATTCCCTCTTTTCCACTCAGATTATCAATTCCCAGTTTTCCTGCTGCACTGACTCCAGCCTCAGCCAAAGGAACCAGACGCCTCTGAGAGTGGTTGGCAGGTGAGTCGTTCTTGGCACAGACACCAGCACTGACTTCTCCAGTGAACTCCTGGATTTCAGCACCATGAACACCAAAATCACCTTCTGTCAGCCTGGAATCTGCTCTGATCAGGCGAGCACTGGAATCACAACACGGCTTTCACCCCCTCTCCTCCCAGGAATCCCCGAGCAGGGAGCCAAAAGGAGTCACTAACTCCCTTTGCAAGCAGCCCGAGTCCATTTTTGGGAGTTTTCCTGGTGTTTGAAGTACCAGGGCCAGATTTCCACCCTTCCCTTGCACACTTTTCCAAAGACCCCCTTATCACAGAGCCAAGAAAACAATCCTCATCTATTCAGCACTCATACAATTCCTGGATGTCATGATACTGCTCTAAAAAGAAAGGATAGTTTTATATCTATTTTTATATTTGTTTAAAGAAAATCCACCAACCATAGTCACCACATACAGAGGGCGAATAGAGATGTCTGATTTTCAGGCCAGGTAACAGCACAGGGTCACAACCAGCACTGATAAAAGCAGGTGATGGAGCTGGATGAGGAGAAATCGAGTTCACTACGACTTTACCAACACTCTGCAATCCCACCTAAAAATGGGAACGCCAGGTTTGGCTGAGCAGAGTCTGGTCTGGGAGTGTCCTGTGCTCCTGTCACACTCTGCATGTGTTTTAGAGGAATTAAGCACACGTGGTAACTGAGGAGAGAGCTAAGCCAGCAGCTCAGCTCCCCTCTCACTTTCTGCCGCTAATCCGCCCGGAATCCCCGGGCAGGTTTCTCCCTGGGAAGCAGGATGAGGACAGGGAGCTCAGGTCACATCTCTCAGAATGATGTCGCAGGTCACAGCTTGTTACCAAAATACTCCTGACTGCACAGTGGGCAGAGGGGAAACCAGAGCTCCCTCATGCACAGAACAGAAAAGTCTCCCATCCCATACCTGGTTTGGGGACAGGTTTTGCTGTTAAAAACAGACATGAAAAGCAGTCCTGTGAAATGGCCCCTGGGGGTGCACAGCTCCAGCCAGCAGCGGAGTTAAAAACACTTCCACCGCTGTTTAATTCAGGAGAACTCCTGGGGGAAAGACCCTTTTCATCCACCCCAAAATGGTAACCCAGCCATGAAGATATGTGCTATTTGCCAGTCCTTTTACCCATCAGATTTCCCATCCAATCTCAAACACCCTGACAGCACAGTGGGATCACTGATTCCTGCAGAAACAGGGAATGGAGAATCCCAGCTCAGGCTGTAGCAGCTTTCTGGGTGACTCGAGGCTGAGCGGTGCAGCTGACACAACAGAAGGATGGGGACATCCAGGGGGGTGGAAAGCTGGAGAGGGCCCAGGAGAACCTCACGAGGTTCAACACGTCCAAGTGCCAGGTCCTGCATCCAGGGCAGGGCAGTCCCAGCCACGAGCACAGACTGGGAGAGAAACTCCTTGAGAGCAGCCCTGGTGACAAGGACTTTGGGGCTGGTGGCTGAGGGCTGGTCATGCCCCAGCCCTGAAACTCCCTAAGCCCTGGGCTGATCCCTGGTGTGGGCAGCAGGGAAGGGGGGATTCTGCCCCTCTGCCCCACCTGCAGAGCTGCCCCAGCCCTGGGGCCCAGCACCTGGAGCTGCTGGAAGAGTCCAGAGGAGGCGACAGAGCTGCTCCAAGGGCTGGAGCCCCTCTGCTCTGGAGCCAGGCTGGGAGAGCTGGGGATGCTCACCTGGAGAAGAGAAGGCTCCAGGGAGAGCTCAGAGCCCCTTGCAGGGCCTAAAGGGGCTCCAGGAGAGCTGGAGAGGACTGGGGACAAGGGATGGAGGGACAGGACCCAGGGAATGGCTTCCCACTGCCAGAGGGCAGGGATGGATGGGATATTGGGAAGGAATTGTTCCCTCTCCCCACCTTTCGGCCTCCCAGAGCCATGGATGCTCCTCCTTAAGGGCACAAATCCATCCAGCTGCTCACCACCCTTTGCCCCCACTGGAGCCCACCTGGGCTCTGCAGAGCAGCCTGGGGAACACACAGGTTTTGGGGATCACTCAGGATAAGAGGAGGCAACTCAGACAATTCCACACATGGGGAGACTTGAAAGACTGAGGACTTCTACAGCAAATCCAGAACCTCTCCCCTTTACTTGGAAACATCCACCCCAGTGCTCACAAGGGCACAACATGAGGAATTCTATTTTGATTCAAGCCAAACAGTCAAACCTTACACACAGCTACCCTTTACTATAATTAAAAGATCTCTAATTGGGACAAACCATCAGCCAGGTGAACATCAAGGCATAAAATAATTCACTGATGTGCTCAGCTATACCTCGACAGCACAAGGATTCAGCACCCATTTACAGTGTCTTATCCTCTCGGATCAGATCAGGAAAGCCTGGAAAAGCAGGAGTCTGGCGTGGATTTTCTCTGCCCTCAGCTCGGTGGCCCGGGTCAGAGCTGAGTCAGCAGAGCCGCGGGGCTGCACAGCCCCATCGGCAGCACCGCCCCCAGCCCGGAGCCCGCCGCAGCTGGAGCCGGGAGCGCGGCACAGCCGCAGCCTCAGCACAGCCAGGCCCTGCATTTGCTATTTTTGTGGGAGGACACAAACCAAAATAGCTGTGCCTGACTCGGGAGGCAGCGTGGCTGACAGCCCCCGTGGCTGCTCCACACTGCCCCAGCACTGCCACAGCCCCACGGTCCCAAAGGGAAGGTAAAGCCACACATCCCCCTCTCCAGGAGATCCTTTC
>VZRS01013151.1:0-10118 GCA_013398055.1 Ifrita kowaldi | reverse complement strand
GGGGGCGAAGCGCGGTGGGACCCCCCCCCTCCACCCGTGGTGCGGGACCGGGGAGGGGGCGACGGCCGCGACCGGGGAGGGCCCGAGCGGCTCCGCATGCGCATCCGGCAGTACCGGCAGGCGGGAAACGGGGCATCCGGGGAGGGGAGGGCATGGTGGGGCCCCCCACCGCCCCGCTTCCCCCGGGAGAACGCAAAAAGCTGGCGCTGAGCCCCCCGCGCCCCCACGGCCACGCGTTGGCAGCCCCGCCCGCTCCCCCGCCCGGGGCAAAGGGGCCGTCCCCGGGGGACGGCTGGGCCGAGGGGGTCCCCGCCCCGCATCGGGGCCACGCAGCAGCAGCAGCAGCAGCGAGGCCGAGGCCAGGTTACAAACACGTCGTTTATCAGCCGCCCCCCTGCCCCCGAGTTTCGGAGCCCCCCGTGGGGATTGGGATGGGGCCGGTCCCGGGGCTGGCCCCGCCGGCGGCGGGCGATGGGGGGTGGTTAGCGGTCCCCGGCGGTAATTAGCGGTCCCCGGAGGTGATTAGCGGTCCCGGGGGCCAGCGGTTCCTGGCAATAATGAGCAGGGGAGGTCTCCGACGCGGCTCATTCACTGAAGCGTCTGTGTCAAGGGATGGGAGCACCTCCCGCTGCTATCCCACTCCCCTCGCATCAAGCCTGGACCAGCACCCCGGAATTGGCGGGGGTTGGGAGTGGGAGGAAGCGCTGGGCTCTAAGATCTTGGGGGGAGGTCTGCCCGTCTGTTAACCCTTTCCTTGCTGGGTGCATCTCTGGCTAGAACGTGCCTGGGCTCGGAGTGGCAGCAAATCGGTGTCCGGGGTGAGGAGGCCGCGCTGGGCAGGGATGTGGGGTTAATAAACAGGAATAGGATCCATCACCGTGTCCCTGTCACGTCGAGGGCAAGACCATAATTAAAGCGGCTGTGGTGGCCCCGGGCCAGGAACCGGGCTCCATGTGCGATGCTGCATGTCCAGATCTGCAGGGGCAAAGAGGATAGGTCGATGGGCACCCACCAGGGACACTATCCCGCCCCTCTCCCGCGGTGCCTGCCCTACCAGGTAGGCGATGAAAGCCACGTAGGCAGCCAGCAGCAGGCCCAGGGGAATGTGGTACTCCAGGCCATGCAGCGTTGGCAAAAAGTCCACCACGAAGTAAATGTTGATGGTGCAGACCAGCCCCGTGATGAGGGTCATCAGCACCTTCCCTGGGCTGTGGGCAGGGCAGTGGGCATCAGTGCCAGGGCAGGGCCCCCACCCCGTGTGCCAGTGGGCACAGAGGGCTGGGGGAACTGAATTTATAGGTGAACAAGACCCCAACTGAGACATCTCTGCACCCCACAGCTATATTTCGCCCCGTGGTGGTGCTCTTGGCGTGGACTTTGGCCACCCTCCAAATTCAGGGCTGGCAGTACCAGGAGGATGCTGAGGATCCAGGGGTGCCCAAGGAACCAGATGTGTCATTGGGAGGAGGATGACGAGGGGGGTAGTGATGGGGTCTATTCCGCTCTGGCTGCCCTGAACAGGTGGGAATGAACATACCCCTCCAATGTCCATACAGTAACTGCCCCATGGCATGGTTGGGGGGGGCAGGATGGGCCAAAGGGAGGGTGCCTGCAGCCAGAGCTCCCCACTGTGCCCCCTCTGTGCCTCCCTGTTCACTCACGGGCTGTTGGTGAAATCCTGCATGAGCGGGTGCAGGCTGGTGAAGGTGAGGACAGGCAGGACGGCAAAGGGCAGCTGAAAGGAGAGGGGGATGAGGTGGTCACGGCTGCCAGGCTGGGGTGTTTGGGGGCAGGTGATGCTCTCCCACCCCCTTACCAGGATGCTCTGCAGGACGTTGAGCAGGTCATTCATGCCTGTGAGGTGGCTGACATCCTTGAAAGCGGCCACAAAGACAGTGGGCAGGATGGCAAAGGAGCGGGTGAAGAGCACCCGGGCAAAGCGGGACCAGCGGAGCTGCAGGAAGCCCTGGAACATGGCAAGACCTGCACCTTCGCTGTGCCTGGGGCACCGTGTCGGGCGTGACCCCGCAGGCCCTGGCTGGGAAGAACTTGGGGGGCATCTCCCCCTCCCTTATGCCAGGGCACTGAGCGGGCTCTTGCAGGGCTGCTGGGCCCCACTAGGTGTCAGCTCCGACTCATTACCAGAGGACCTAATTAGGGAAACATAGCGTGGGGCACCCACAGGGTGCAGTGGGTGGGCACTGTCTTCATCCCAGCTCCTGGGGAACAGGGACGCTGGTGCTAGCAAGCTGCCACCCACCAGCTCCCTGCAGGAATGGTGGGCAATTAACTCTTCCAAATACTCCTGGGGGGAGTGTGCTCCCCATAAAACCCCTCCCATGACCCCCCTGTGATTTCCCTGCTCCCAGCCGCTCCCTGTGGGGGCAAGGGCCAGCATCCCCATCTCTCACCTCCATGACGAACTGCCCTGCGTAAGTCCCAGTCATTGTGGAGCTCTGTCCTGCTGCCAGGATCCCGATGCCCCAGATGTACAGTGCCACTGCCCCAAAATAGCAGCCCAGGATGACGCCCTGTGTAGGGACACTCCAGTGGGCACCCTAAAGTGTCCCCTACCCCAGGCATTCCCATCAGCTCCCAGCTTTCTAGTGGGGTTATAACAGCCCCCAGTCCTGGGGATCAATGGGGAGAGTGATATATCCCCCAAATGGGAATGGATGCTCACTGGATGCAGCCTGGTGCCACTCACCCCCTGGTAGATATCCACAGAGACTGTCTTGTTGTTGGTGGGGAAGATGCCGGCGTAGTGACTGATGCTGCTGTTGATGCACTTGTTGTGCTGCAAGGCATGGCAGGCACGAGTGTGACAGCCACCCAGCAGCTCCCACAGGCACGGGGGGATCCCCACACATCACGTCTCAGGGAATGAGGACATGCACTCCCCAAGGGATGCTCGACCTGCCCATGTCCACAGCTGGGTGCAGCCATCATCTCCCTGTGGGCATGAGGTGACACTCACCACATCCTCATTTCGCTGGTGGTAGAAAGCCTCGCCGAAGACAGCCATGACAAAGAGGTTGATGAGGAAGGAGACAAAGAGGGCCAGGCAAGACTCGGTCAGGAAATACATGTTGGCCTCCCGCACTGCCTCCTTCTTGGACCGGTCGATCACCCGTGTCTGGGCATGGCCAGTGGCATGGGTGTCACGGGGTCAGGTGAGCACCCCTGTCCCACAGCCAGGACCAGCTGGTCCCCACCAAGTGTACCCTGAGGCACCCTGGTGGAACAGCGTCCATGGCAGTGCCTTGATCTCACCTTGACCAAGGAGGAGTGGAGGAAAATGTTATGGGGCATAATGACGGCGCCAATGATGCCCATGGCCTGCAGCAGCTCCTTTTGCCCACAGCCCGGGCAGCTGGGCAGGAAAATGCCCTTCAGCACCTCCACCTGCCCTGGCCTCACCACCACGTACTGGGAAGCAGTGAGAAGGGGCACTGTGAGCTGCCACCCCCCTACCACTGGCTGGTACCAGTGGGGACACCATGTGGGGGTCCCTTGCCAGCATTGCAGGAAAAGGGTTGTCCCCAGCTTCCCCCTTCACCTCGTAGCCAAAGGTCAGGACCATGATGGTGATGAGGAAGCCGAAGAAAGCCTCCAGTTTGCGGAGCCCTAGAGAGGTCAAGAGACGGGGTGGAACAGAGCAGGGGACACTGGTGCCTCATGGGGGGCTGCCTGGGTGACAGTACCCCCAGCCCTCATCCTGGCACTCACCGTACTTATCGAGGAACAGGAAGAAGAGGGTGTCCACGATGGTGATAAGGACCCCACCCCAGAGGGGGATGCTGCAGGATGGCCAGGGGTGGGATTAGATACACAGCTCTTTGTGGAGTAGGGCCGTGGGGGAGGCTGGGGATCCCTGTGGGGAGGCTCACCGGCCAGCCGAGAGCAGGCTGAAAGCAATGGCTGTCCCAATCACCTCCTGCATGTCAGAGCCGATGATGGCAATCTCAATCATGAGCCAGAGCAGCATGCGGGGCACCTGGAGGGGACGGGGTGATGAAGTGCCTGAGCCCACAGTGGCTCATAGCTCTGGCCAAGCTGGCACAGCATCCTGGGTGCAAATCCCTGTCTCCAAGCTGTAGCAGGCTGCCCAGAGCAGCATGGGTACCCCCGAAGACCCCTCTCAGCTTCTTGCACAACACAATCCCAGGATGAAAGATGGATGCTAAATGAGCCCCGGTCCCCCCCTCCTCATCCTGGCCACCCTGGCTGCTGAGGATAGGACCCATCTCTCTAGATATGGGGGGATTGAGGGATGCGGGGCAGAGGGATGCATCCAACCCTCCTTTTGGGGACCTGTCATTCAGCCAACATCTCCTTGTTCCTGGCCCCCATCAGGATCTTGACACATAGACGGGACCCCTAACTCCCCCCCTCCTCTCTCATGTGATCTCTCCCCTCGACCCCCACCCCCAACTTCCTGCCCCAACACGCCCAGGCTTTCCCCGCGTCTCGGCTTCGCGTTGCTGTCCCGACGCCTGGGCTCACTCCGGCGGGGGACGCTCTCGTGTGTCCCCAGGTCAAACCAGGACACTGAAGTAGCTGCTTCCCGCCTCTCACCCTGTACTGCAGGGGTGTGGGCACTAGGTGGGGGACACCGGGGCTTGGGGGGCTTTGGGGAGCCCCTGGGAGAGGCAGGTCTCTCCCAGCATCTTTCTGGTCCCCTCCAGCCCTGCAAGTCCCTGCTAGGACTGTCATCAGCCCAAACACTGGGTCCCCCCCAGACTGTGACCCCCGGGGGCCTCCCCGTGGTTGCTCACCTTGGGGTAATAGAAGTAACAAATCTCGGCAAGGTCCTTCCCGGTCACCACGCCTAGACGGATGGCCAGCCGCTGGCACAGCAGCCCCAGGACGGTGGCCCACAGCAGCACCCACAGCAGCTGGGGACAGGAGGGAGGGAGGCAGTAGGGACTGGGTACTGGGCAGGATCCGGCCGCCCGGCGGTCCTCAGTTCAACCAGGGTTGCAGGGAAGAGAGGAGGTGCACGGGCTCTCCCAGCCTGGTCAGAGGGATTCCCCTCTGGCACCCCTGGGTGCCCTGTCCCTGTGCCGAGGGCCCCCGTGCCCCTCCTGCTCCCGGGCTGGGGAAGCCAGCTGCCACGGGCAGCCGTTGGCGCTGGAGAGGTTACGAAACCCCCGCCAGCTTCCTGAGCCCGGAGCCGGGCTCACCTTGAATCCCGCCAATGCCCCGCACTGCAGGTCTGACTCCACGTTGCCCGGGTCCAGGTAGGCGATGCTCATGAGGAAGCCGGGACCGGTGAAAGCCCAGAGTTTCCTAAAGCTGAACCCAGGCTGGGACAAGACAGCGGGTCAGAGCCAGGAGCTCCCGTTCAAAACCAGTGTCTCCTAATTGCACATCCAGTCCCCTTTAGCCCAGTGCTGCCCACATGGATGTGTCTGGCACATGGAGGACATTTTCCTGACAGTTTTGGAGAGGGAACTGCTGCCCCCAGCCTCTCTCTGTGCTGAAGGGGCAGTGAGCCCCCCGTCTCCCCCACTGGACAGTGATTTGCAAGGGGTCTCAGGGCTGTCAGGCACCATTAATTGCATTCTATGGGATTCCACTGCTGACCTCTGCTTTTGCTACTCCTCCTAACTAGGGAACCGTATTCCTTCCCCTTATCTGTTCCACTGCCCTGAGACCAGACAAGGATGGGGGAGCTGATGGGGTGCAGGCAGCCTTGGGGAGCCCCACTGGGCTCATCCATGGGTGGCCCAGGAGATGTGTGAGCAGTGGGGTGATCATTGTGGCTGGGTAGCACCTTGCCCCATTGTCTCAGCTTCTCCATCTAGAAAACGAAGCGTGGAAACAGCCTAGGGCTGTGACTTGCCTGAACTGAGGGTGGGGATGCTGAGGGCATGTCCCCAGGGCATGACCAAGACACATATTCCCCACTGCAGTGGCCCTTTGCCTCCCCACCTCCAGCTCCCTGCAGCACTGCTCCCCCACCCCCTCTGCCCACCCTCAGCCAGCCTTGCAGCTCCTACCCCACTGCCCTTGGGGATGCTGATGAGCTCATCCAGGTACGTCCGGTCTCGAGTGCCAGGGTGCTGCGGGGGCATGGGGCTCTTGCCAGTGCTGTAACTCTGCTCTTGGCCCCCATTCAGGGACTTGGTGAGGCCTGAGGGGGACAAGGAAGAGGAGGGGAGGTGGCAGCCTGCCAGGAGGACAAGGACACTGGTGAGCTGGCAGCCCTGGTACGAGCTTCCTCCAGTCCCACCTGACCCTGCCTGATGATCCCCATGAGGGACAAGCACCAGTTTTCCAGGGGGGTCATGAGGATGGCTATATGGGATCTATCAATGGCTACCCAAAGGGGTCAGATGCCAGGTGTCCCTAAAATCCCTGGTCTCAGCCCTGTCTTCACCAGTCCAAGAGCCAAGTGCATTTTTGGGCAGCAGGGACAGGAGGGGACCCTGCTCCAGCTCCTGCTGCTAGGCGGGCATAGACTGAGGACAAGGGGCTGGTACTGGTCCTAATCCCCCCTCTCCAGCCCACTTACATCCCGGGAATTGGTTGAATCACATCCCCAGGTTTGGGGGAACAGAGGATGGGGCAGGTGGGGAATCCAGGACAGGCTGGGGGGGAGGGTGCCCACTGAAAGATGGAGCACAGCCAGGGGTCCCAGGGTGGAGAGACAGGGGTCTAGGGAAGGAAAGGAGGCACAAGGGGGCCCAAGTGTTGTGAGGCTCACCTGGTTCCAGTGATTCCATAGGTGGACCCGATCCAGCCAGGGTGCTGAGGCTCCCTGATTTCAGCACTGAGTGCAGGGCCTGCCGCCCAGCTTTTAAAGGACCCCCCCGCAGTTGCCACCCCCCACCCCGCCTTCAGGAGGAGAGGAGGAGGATAGGAGAAGGAAGTGCTCCTTCCCTACCCCTGTGAACACACACAGTCTCAGTTCCCCCCCGTGCCAGGAGGCCCCTTCCCTCCCCTTTGCCTCACACACGTGCAAACACGAGGCACCCTCACCGGGGCGTGGGAGCATGTCTGCATGTCACTGTCCATCACATGCCAAGGGTTTTGCTTGGGTGACTGGGGGGACAGGGGACAGTGTCCCACAGAGTGGGAAGGGAGGGCTGGCCCCACGGGAGTAGGGGAAATGCCATAGAAGTTGGAGTGAGGAGGAAGCAGGCACGTGTTGCATAAGGAGATCAAAATGCACCCTTAGCTGCCGGGGGAAGCACTCAGGCAGGCTCTGCGGCTCCGGGTGCTCACATCACCCTCGGGTGCGGGGACCTTCACGCCAAAGATGGTGTGCCAGTGTTGCTGCAGTGTCAAGCTGTGCCAGCAGAAGTGGAGCACCCCATCCCCGGGACCCTCATGGCTGTGGAGGTGGAGGGGGGAGCAGCTCAGGTGCTCCCATGGGTGCCTGCTTTGTACCGGCTGTCCCTCTGGGCCCTTCTGCCAGCCAGGCTGTGTCCCACAGAAAGGTGGGCAAGGGGTGTGGCAGGAACACGTGGGTTAGTGGCAGGCGCAGGGATGTGACCCAGGCACCCCCCACCCCCTAAGCAAGGGCTAGAACAGCTGGGAGGGGGCAGGGTCCCACCCAGAAGGCACGGTGGGGTTTAGCACACAGCTCAGCTGCACCCGCCCTCCCTGAGCCTCAGTTTCCACAAAGCAAACAAGACTGGACAGGCAGCGCTGGCAGCTTTATTTGCTGTTAGCTGGAGGGGAGTTGGGGAGAGGGCTGGCAGCCCCAGGGGAGGCAAAGGGGCTCCCGATGGGCCGCTGGTGGGCGAAGAATTCCGCAGCAAAGGAGATGGGGTCATGGGGCTGCTGAAAGAGCAACGCCTGGAGGAAGTCCGACAGCAGTGCCCGGACCTCAGGGTGCTGCTGGAGGTAGGCAGCATGGGATCGTTGCAGCTCGTCCTGCAGTGGGGTGAGCATGAACACACATTTCACCCGTGGGCACTGTGCCAGGGTGAGGAGGACAGGAGCCTGGGTCCTTTCCCACACTTAAGAAAGCATGAGGAAGGATGCTGGCCAGCCTGCCCCCTCAACGTGCCTCCTGGGCACCCCAGGGGAGACCCTGCTGGAGACTGGCACAGCCCCATGTCCCCTTGTCCCCATGTCCACGCATCTTACCTTCCTGTCCAGGAACCAGGAGTAGAGCTGGATGTCCTCCTCCCAGTCCAGGGGCTCTTTGGGGAAGGGCAACTGGGGCTCGAACCTACCTAAACGGGGAAAGGCAGGGCAGGTGTTCCCCCTTGGCTTCCAGACAGCGGGCAGGGCCTGCCTGTGCTGGGGGGGCACAAGCCTCCCCTGCTCAGTACCTGACTTGCTGAGGATGGACTCATCCTGTAGAACCATCAGCACTGGGGAGCCAATCTGCACCAGCTGAGCCAAACGCCTGAGAGGGAAAGAGCCCTTGAGCTCCCCGTCCTGGGTCCCAGCAGACTGGCGGGGCTGGGGTGCCTCTGGGCGGACCCCTGCCCTTACCCGTTGGGGAGGAAGCTGCTGTGCCACACAGTGGAGGCGCCGGTGCTGCTGTGCACGGCTCGCTCGATCACAAACACCTCTGTCTCTGCCGAGCCCACTGCCTGCCGCTGGATGCCCAGGGCAGACTGGGGGCGGTACAGCCAGGGGTCAGCCTTGTCCCACAGTCATCCTTGCCCACAGGTGCCATCCCCATGTGCCCTCCCCCCATGTTGTCAACCACATACTGCCCACTCCCACTTCCCACATCCCACTCTGGTATCCCCAGCCCGACCCAGACCCCCCCCATCCCACAGGCCCTCCTGGCTGGCGGCTCACATAGCTGGAGGTGCAGAGGTCGCCCTCGGTGTCCATGGCTGGGAAGACAAGGTCGGGGGGCATTGTCTGCCGGTGTGCCAGCACCCGCAGCAGCAGGAGGCTGGCACCCTCCAGCAGCAGCCCCCGCAGCTTGGCCCGGCTGTAGGAGAAGCTCTGGCACTGTGGCTCTGCCTGCAGAGAGACCTGGCTACCTCCTGGGACAGCCACAGCTCCAGCGTCCCCAGGGACAGAGCCTGGGGCACCCCTGGTGAGACAGGCCAGCTGTGCTGTCCCCTCCCAGGATGTGACCCTGCCCTCAACCTCACCTCTCCCTCCTGCAGGGTCTTCGTGACAGTCGTCCCATGCTGGTGGCTCACAATGTGGGTCCTCTTCTCTGTGGGGTGTGGTCTGAGCTGTGGGAGGGGTGGGAGGCACGGGGTGGAGGGTAGAGCCAGGGCACGCCTTCTCTGAGGTGGCATTCCCCAGCACTGCTATCAATTGGGGTACCATACCAGATGCATTGTGGGAAACTCCCTACCCCAGCTGCCACCCAGAGTAGGGGACGGGGACCAGGCTGGTGGGGCAGAGCTGGAGTCTAAGCATGACAAGGGACACCAGACTACCTGCAGTGGCCTTGCAGGGGGCACAACCCCCGGGAGGGCACCGCTGCAGGGCACACCCCAGGGCAGCGGGTAGGACACAGGGAAGGGGACATGCTACCACCACATCAGTCACCTCCAGGCACTCCTGCTCCTCCTGCTCCAAGGTCTCCAGCTGCCAGGTCACATAGGCTGGCAGAACAAAGCCATGCTCAACCAATCCCGTTGGCACTGTCCCCATTCCCAGCCCTGGGGGCCGGTGGACAGGGATGTTCTAGTCCTGGGGAGGAGGGAACCCCCCCAAGCCACCCATGGCTCACCTTTGAGGGTGCTAGAGACAGGCACACCATCCTGCTTGCCTCGGAACCTGGTTTGCACCAGGATGCAGCTCTGCACCGGCTCACCTTCCCCCTGGTAGGGTGCCCACTGGGCTGCCATCCACCACTGGCCCTCTGCCTTGTCCCCTGGCAGGGCCTCCCTGGCCACCACTGCCAGCGTCTCAGCAAACAGGCACCACTCCAGCTCCTTCAGCCCTGCACAAAGGGATGGTCACCCGTGCCCAGAGGGGCGGTCACTCCTACACAGAGGGACGCTGACCCCAACACAGAGGGACAGTGACCCCGAGGAGATGGTCACTCCCTCCTGGAGTGACTGTCGCCTCTGCCCAGTGCCCCTCCCTGTCTCCATTCCTCCCGTGCAGGCTGGGCCGAGCCCCTCACCATTTATCCCGCTCAGTCCCCCATTATCCGTTCCCCCCCCGCCGGACCC
>VZRS01013149.1:45181-55701 GCA_013398055.1 Ifrita kowaldi | reverse complement strand
TACCCCTGAGAGAATTGAATCTATCAATAGGATTAATTTCAAGACCAGCCTTATTAACACCTGGGCTAAAGAACATGGCATTGAGTGGGTGTACCATATCCCTTACCATGCACCAGCTGCAGGCAAAGTAGAACGGTGCAATGGATTGTTGAAAACCACCTTGAAGGCACTGGGTGGGGGAACTTTCGAAAATTGGGAGCAGCATCTAGCAAAGGCCACCTGGTTAGTCAATACCCGAGGTTCCATCAATAGAGCTGGTCCAGCCCAATCTGAATCCCTGCATACAGTAGATGGAGATAAGGTTCCAGTAGTGCATGCTTTTAAATAGTTCATGTGGCACTGCTGGCAGTTGAATAAATTGGCAATGGATGTGCAAATCAGCAGCTCTTCTAAGCGGGCTGAGAAACCTCATTTTGAGGTGTTTGTGAGGCAGCATGGGCACTTTAATGTTTGCCAGTGATATCACCTCTCCTTCATAAACAGAGCTCCTGTTAATCCATGACCTGTTCCACACCAGCTTAGTCGGCAACAGTAAATTAAAAAATGTCAAGGAATGTTGTTAATTGCTGGAAATTGATTTTTTGTTTGTTTGTTTGTTTTATCCCATGGGATTTCTAGCATGGAATTAAGGGATGGTTTGGGTTGGAAGACATCGTCAAGATCATCTTGTTCCACTCCCTGCCATGGGCAAGGACATCTTCCACTATCCCAGGCTGCTCCAAGCCCTGTCCAACCTGGCCTTGGACAGTTTCAGGGATGGGGCATCCACAACTTCTCTGGATTCCATGGCCTCACCACTCTCCAAGCTCTACCAGATGTTCTTTCCTCCCTTGTCCTTCTGCATTTCCTTTTGTCCCATGTAGAAACCGTCCCACTCTGGGAGGGTGCTTCAGGGAGATGAAAGTCCTTCATTAATGTCCCTGATTTCTCGGTCTGAAAACAACCAGAAATATTCACTCTTGGAGATCACAAAGCTACTGCTGAGGTTTTAGTTTTCAGTTTTCCTCCTGATTAATGGAAATTTGGACATATCCATCCCTCAAGGACTTCTGAGGTTCTTTCTCCAATATTTCAAATGTCTCAGAAGTCTCTGTGGAGCCTCCAAAATATGCAGGAAATCAACACCATCCCTGAAGCAACAACTGAAGGAGACACAGTGAGGCCAAAATCTATTTATTGTTTTAATTTAAATCTCATCAGACTTTATCAGTTTTACCCCTTGTGCACCTCCTTCCATTCTCCATCTCCTCATACAGTCCTGTGCAGAATCTCCAGGATTTTGTGATCCACCTGGAGATGTGCCAAGGGTTTAACCCAACACCTCGTGACCATCGCACATCACAGATTCATCACTGCTGCTCTTCCCTCAATATCTTGCCTCTCCTAAAAGATTCTGGCCCAAGAATCTCTGAAGTTCCACTTCCCAGAGTGGTGTTTCTGTGGATCTGGAAGATGTTCAGGGAGCTGAGTCACAATTCCGTGACAAGAGGTGGCCTGCTTAGCCCGAAGTTATTTTTGAAGGCAGGGAATTTGTACAAATGAAGGATGAAGTCAGTATTCCCATTCGTCAGCCATTTATTGCCTGGGATCATTTCAGCGCTTGCGTCCTTGGTGTGTTCTCTGTGGCTCCCATTTTAGTCTTGGAGGCAGCAGGTTCCTTTATTTTATCAGGGGAAGTTATTCAAAAGCCTGGAAACTGTGGATGAAGCAGCAAACTGGGCATTCCTGGAGGGTTGTGATCATAGCCCATTTTTTGGAGTGAATTGTAAAACTTTTTTCATTTTACTTAGGTTGTCACTGAAGTACTTTCGTTAAAAACTGAGGTTATTAATGATTAATAATTTTTTAGCTCAGTTGCATTTTGATTAAAGAAAGAAAAGACAAGTTGGAACTTTTTAAACCACACCTAATTCAGAAATTGAAGTTTCACTGAATATGGAAAATGATCTGGTTTTTGTAAGTCTATCCAGAGGCTCATGCAGCTGAACATTCCTGAACATTCCTCATGGCTGTTCCTGTGTTTTTAGCTCCCAAATCAGCCTGATGGTGCAACGTGTCCCCATTTCATAGACCATAAGTAGGAAGAAGAGACTTGTTGAGGATGAGAAATGTCCTGGTAATGAAGCTGCTGTTTCTGAGATCATGGAATCATGGAATTAGAGAATCATGGAATGGTTTGGGTTGAAAGAGACCTAAAAGACCACCTCATTCCACCCCTACCATGGGCAGGGGCTCTTTCCACTATCCCAGGTTGCTCCAAACCTCGTCCAACCTGGCCTTGGGGACTTCCAGGGATGGGGCAGCCACAGCTTCTCTGTGCCAGTGCCTTGCTACCTTCTGGGTAAAGAATTCCTTTCAATATCCCATCTAAACCTCTCCTCTTGTAGTTTAAAATCATTCCCATCACCAACAAATTGTCCATGTGAGACACAGTTTTTCTGGATGCAGATTTTCTCCTTACATACCCCAATTCTATTTCAGAAAAGAAAAGTTTGTGTTCCTACAGTAACCAGTCTCAGCACTGGGTGGTTTTTCCTTCTTTACCTGCACTGATTTTTTCCATCTGTCTTTTTCAACACTCAGCCCTGGCAGCCGAAGACTGAAACTTGTTAAAATGGTTTTGTCCGCTTGTTTTGTCCCTCAAGAGCTGTTGAGATTTGTCAGATTCATTTGTGCTCTGGGTCAAGCACAGGCGCAACCCAGGAGAGCAGGGAGGAGATGGCAGGGGAGTGGAGAGAATCGCAGCTCTCCTCTTTTCCCTGCTGGAATAAGCAGTCGCTAGGCCCACAAAAACATTTTTGCCTAAACGATGCACTGAAAAAAAGTGTCGCGAGATAGTTATGGGCTCTACCCAGAGATAATTAATCTGCAGATGGAAACATCCGTTCCCGTGTGTTCTCTTTATCCATCTGTCCATTCATTATTTTTACAAAGCCCATTCAAGTCAAGAAAGGAGTTCTGCTGCTTTCCAGGCACAGATAAAAATTCCCTGTGCCATTCTGGGGTGTCTGGCAAATTCTCCTTGCACAGAGTGCTCAGCTCAGCTCAGCAGTGACATGGCCAAAAAGGACCAAAAGCCACCTTTTAACGCTTTGAAAGTTTTTACTTCCTTCCCATCTATTTGATGAAGGAAAAAAGGCTGCTTGAATTTTTGCTTGCAGCTGTCCATGGTACAGAATCTCCCCAGGATGCCACAGGAATAAATTCATTACCTGTTTCTCTAGAGTTGTCAGCTGAATATTTTAATGCAGTTATGTTTAATCACTATTTTTAACTAGCAATAAAACCTCTGCAATTAACCCTCAGGGCCAACAACCGCTCAGTGAACCATGGGGTGGATTCAGCTCCTCTCTCTGGATAAAGCAAATCCATCTCTTCAGAAGAAAAATGTTCCAGGCAGGACACACTGAGGTTTCTGCCTGTTGATGCTGTTGTGTTGTGCACAGAAATGTGGGAATATTCACTGGAGTGAAGATGGGGATGAATCGGCTTCATAACGTGCTGGGTACTTCTCACACCTGAAAAATCCCATCTCCATCTCCACTTGCTGCAAATAGATCACGAAAAAAAGGGGACAACTTCAGTGATGAGACCAGGAAGAGCTCAACTCCAGCATGGGCTGGGCACCCTGCCAGCAGTTCAAAAACATGAAAGAAAACACAGTGTCTGCTGCAATTCTGAGGTGGAATTTTGAACCGCGGCAGGGAACTGAACAAACTCAGTCATCACTCTCATTATTTCTTTTCCTGCTTTTTTTGTTGCCTGTTTCAAGCAAACATCCTCCAGGAAAATGTTTTCCTTTGGATCAGACAAAATTTTGTGTTTTCAAATGCGCAAAACCCAAAACTTTGAGTTTATTTGACCTGTTGGGTAGAGGGGACAGGAAAAGTTCCTTCAAACATTTTTGGTGGTGAACCAAAACTCCTTTCTCAGTAGAGAAGGGGTTTGAGTGCAAGCTTTGCATCCCAAGGGTCGAGGAATCATGGAATGGTTTGGAAGAGACCTTCAAAATCATCTAATTCCTTCCACTAGACCAGGTTGCTCCAACTTGGCCTTGAACACTTCCAGGGATGGGGCAGCCAAAACTTCTCTGGGACACCTGTGCCAGGACCTCACCACCCTCACAGGGAAGAATTTCTTTGGAAATCCTTGGAATTTCTTGGAAATTCTTTGGAATTCTTTGAAATTTCTTTGGAAATTTTTTCTCCCTGTTCTCCCTTCTATGCAGGACTTGCATGAGGTGACTTGGGACCATAACACACATCAACAAGAAATAAATGATATTTAGCTCTAAAAAACCACAGACGTTCCTGGTTCCAAGGTTCTGGCTCATCATCGTCCCTGCAAGTGGGACTGAATCCTTCTGGGATCTGTCACCTGGAAGTGGCTCTGAGTAACCCTCCCACAGCACTGTCAGAGTTTGCATAAAGGAAATAGGCAAAGAAGCAACTTCTCCCCTCCCGGCTGGTGTCTGGATTTTTGGGATAACTTTTCAGGAGGTTTTACTCTCCAGTCAGAGGTGCCGGTTCCTTTCAGGGTTTGAGAGACGCTGGGCAAAATTTGTACACAGGTACTGATTTCTTCCTGACCCTCTGTGTGTTCTGTTTTCCCCCTCTGACTTCCAAAGGCTCTTTCAGGAGAGATGGATCACCTGGGGTGATGGAAGTGACACTTGAGAGAGGGAGAAGGAACAGCAGCTGCCATCAGCAAAGGGATTAAAGCCAAGGAAGCCTCTAATCCTGAAAAAAGACAGCCTGGATGCCTCAGTTTGCTGCCTCTATTTTATAATGCTGGGGAAATTCGCTGCTTGACTTTTCTAATTCTCACCCTGCTGAGAGCAGGTGAGAAAGAGGAACAAAGCAGAACTTCGAGGAATCCTTATCATAGAATGGGTTGGATTGGAAGTGACCTCCAAGATCATTTTATTCCAACCCCCTGCCACGAGCAGGGAAACTTTCCACTATCCCAGGTTGCCCTAAACCACATCCAGCCTGGCCTGGAACACTTCCAGGGATGGAGCAGCCACAGCTTCTCTGGGAAACCTCTGCCAGGGCCCCACCACCCTCATGGGGAAGAATTTCTTCCCAATATCCCATCTAAACCTACTCATCTCTCTTCAATATTTCTTGTTCTTCAGCAGCAGCTCAGCAGCTTCATAACTCCCTGTCTGCACAGGCAGAGGTAATTTATGTTTATTTATTGTCCATAGATATGCAAACAAATCCTCATCTCCTGAAGGAAAGCAAAGGGAATATAACACCGGGTGTAAATCCAAGACAGTAAAATCAAATGTTCAGTGAGGCCACGGAATTCCCGAGTTATCTTCAGTGTGACAAGCCTGATTTTTGCTTTTCCTTATGTTGCTTCTTCCTGTGATATAAGATGAGGGATCCCAATTTTTAAGGGTATCCCAAGGCTGAGCTCCATGAATTATTTGTTGGACATCAAGGAGCTGCTAGGAAACAGATAAAACCCCACAATTAACCCTCACTTCTGCAGGGTGTGGGATGGTTTAAACAGACAAGAGGACGATGAGATTAACTGGAAAGACATAAAAGACTGATAGGTGCACACCTAATGCCCAGGAAAGAGATGGAATCAGCACTTCTCCTCATGGAAAACATGAATTCAAGCTCTGAAATCCACGGACGTTCATAAGAATGTTTTTTTTTTTTTCCCCAGCGACTGCCAGCATCATGGGACCAGACCACTCAAAATATTTTATTTTATTTGCTTGCGAGGTGACACAGTGGTCACAAATTGTGAGCCTCACATCTGAAAGACAAAATTTGGAGGGAAAAAAATAATCCCAGTGTGTTGTTCCGCCAGCACATGGGGTATACGGAGAGAGTACACCAGTTTATCCCCGTTTGCTGGCTTTCTGATCCATGTGTTTCCTTAAAAAGCCACAGTAAAAAGTGGAAATGAACATAAAAAATAACACAGTTGTTATAAAGTGGATTTTCAGTGCATTAAAGAGTGAAATCCCACTCTGTTTTTATGGAGAGCTGTAAATAAGTCAACAAGATTTAGGCTACACCTTTGGAACTTGCTCGGTGGTCAGTGGTAATTCCTGAGTTTCTGTGGCTGGCTGGAAAATTCACAATATTTCCTACAGGATATCAGAAACCTTTTTCAGAAAGCCCCTGTTCGGAGCTTCCCCCTTTTCAATTTATTGTTAATCCTGCTGCAAGATTTCATTAAGAAATAATTTCTTTCTTTTCAGCCTTGTTCCCTTCAGCTCCCCTTTGGCTGGCAAAGGAGAGAAAGACCCACGAGCTTTTTGTCAGTCAGAAGCAGAGTTATTTTTAAATTGAACCCGAACTGATGAGTTTGGGGCACGAGGGAAATTATTTAAATTATTTCTCCTTTGAATATTGCTCCAGCCACTCTTTTTTTTTTTCCTTTGCCCAGCTGATCTATGTGTTGTAAAGGTTGAGATCTCCTCTTCCAGCTGAACCTTGTGGGAGATAAAATAATAAGCAAAGACAGCTCGGATGCTGAGCTATTCCAACTCCAGGGTATTTCAGGCAGGAAAAGCCTTCCCCAATCTGACTGGCTCAGCTGATTAAAAACTCCAAGTTGGGAGCATTTCATGCATGCAGAGAACGTCAGAAAATCAATGCTGGATTTATTGACTTTCCCTTTGGTTATTGCCATTGTTTGCTAATTATGTGACAATTTTCCTGCCTTCCTTTATCAGATTCTCCCTCCTTCTCATCCTTCTCCCTGAGGGGCTGCTCCCTTATTGCTTCTTTGGAGCTGTCTGGGCATCCCATTTCATCCCTGGCTTCTGGAAAGCAGAAGGTCAGAGGAGAATCACCCAGAAACCAAAGTGCGTTTTGAGATTAAGCTCTACGTCTGATATTAAATCCAATTCCTTGCTTTTAGCTCCTAAAAATGCCCTATTTTCCTTATTTTCCTTAAATGTGCATAACACATTTAATTTTTTTTACCTTTCTCTCCTCATAATTACTTTAACCAACACTTCCAGTTCTGAGTACAGAGTGTGTACATTTGATTTCCTTTCCTAGCAAGAAATATATCAAATAAATAAATCCAACCAAATCACCACTCCATATTTCTTTGTTTTTGTTTTTTTTATTTTTCCCAGGGAAGATGATTTTTCCTGGGGAAAAAGATCACAAAACAAAGCACTAAAGGAGATTTTGTCCATGTTTTTAATGCAAAGGGGGATTTTTGAGCACTAAATCCAATGGTTCCTAATGTGTTTTAATATCTGTATTTGCAAAGATAAACTCAGGCAACTTAGAGCAATGCATCCTCCTGGGATATGGCATGGGATATGTTATTATTCCCAATTTTCAGTGGGAAACAGGGACCCACATGGGAAGCTGCAAAAAAGACAGGACTCGAGTCACGTTGCCTGAACAATACCAGAGTGGTATTTTTAGCTTTTATTCTTTCTAATCAGTGACTAATCCTGTTTCTTTTCTTTTTTTTTTTTTTTCTGGGAGCAAAATTCCAGTCATTGGTGGACAAATCGATGTCTGATCATGCTTGATCTGCAAAATTAAAAACTTCAAGATTAAATAATGCCATTTCTTTTGAAGACTGCACGCCCACCACTTCACTTCGGTGATCTCTCTCAGACTCTCTGAACATCAACCCAGCTAAGCCCAAGGTTCTATCACAGATAATCTCTTAAGGAGATTTCTGCATTGTTCTATTTAATTAATGAGGATGTTTAATACATTTTTATTGTATTTCCTGAATTTTATAAAGAATTGGGATTTTCTAAGACAAGGACAATCAGTGCCAGGAAGAAACACAGATCCTCAAAGCTTCTCAAAGCACATTTCCTTGGGTTATTGTAGCTCCAAATACTATTTTTTTTTTAATTGGTCCAGTCTCTTTCCACTTATTTGCACTACTCGGATCCAACAGCTCTACAACCCCCTGGAAAATGGGACATCCACAGCTTTTCTGGGAAACCCTTACCGGGCCCTCACCACCCTCATGATAAATAATTCCTTCCCCATGTCCCAACTAAACATGTTCCCTTTTGGTTTGAAGCCATTCCTTTCATCCTGTCACTAATAATGACTGGATTTGGGGTTTCATTTAATGACTGATATTTCTGTTTTCCCTGGAAAATCAGGATGAATTTATGTCCGTTCACCACCATGGGAATGGTGGGAAGATCCGATGAAGAAGGGACCAGCAGCCAAACAGGAATCAGGACTGTGGGCAGTTTTCCTGAAGTCATTTGCGGTGCTGCTCTAGCCTTTCTTCTCGAAAATTCCGATTCCCACTGACAAACTGAGCTTCAGAATTCCCGCGGAAATCTGGCCAGAAGTTGTTCCCTTGCCAAGGGCTCTTCTTTGACCCCAAATCCAAGACCCCGTCGTTTATATGATTGCTGGGACAGCAACATGGAATGAAAGGGAATTCTTACACTTTTCCTCTTTCAACCATGTTACGATAGAAGAAATAATCAGCTTGGGCCAGGAGAAATCATGGAATGTGCTTCATGGCTTTGCCCTGTGCTCCTTCCAGTCCAGCCTGAAGTTGAACAGTCCAGGAAACACCAAAATCCCCGAATGCCACGAGGAATCACCTCCAGGGATGTGAGAAAAGTTATCCAGAGATTTTCTTCCCTCTGTTAGCACATGAGTAAACCAGACACTATCTTCGAGCACAGAAATGATGTTTTCTATGCAGCTAAATTGTAAAAACGTTGATGATTTTTGTCTGTATCCATCTCTTCCCATATTTCAGGCTCATGCTCTTCCAAAGTCAGTTCAAATCCTTAAACATCTTTGGCACTGATTTCTTTACCTGATAAAAGAAATGATTTCATGAACAATTAGGGTGCTTCCTATTGGACAATATAATTTGAAGATTAAAGGTACTTTAAATTCTTACAAACATCAAAAAGAAAATAAACGGAAATATTAAAATAAAGGATTTTAAACCCAAAAAACTTCATACCCTTGAACTTCTGTATTTACATGTGGAAAGATCAGGGCCCAGAAGGGTTTGATATTCGTTTCCTTGCTCTTGGAGGAGCAAGACATCCTCAAATGGGTCCACAAGGAAAGGAGGAAAAGGGAAAAAAGGTGATTTTGTGAATTTTTGATACTGAAAATACCTCAGGTGTCAGTGCCTCAAAATTTGCCAAAGGAAGGGATTGATGCGATGAACAAGCAGAGCAAGACAAGGACATAAAGCCAGGAAACACTCGGAGATGTTTAATGCAAACCAGACCTGTTTGAAGACTGACAGAGAACAACTGCACATATCCTGCTCTTCCTTCCATCTCTCTTCATTCCAGGACGCAGAAATGTGAGGAATTTTGTACTTTCTGAGGCTTGGCTTTCCCAGCAGCATCCTCAGCATTTTCTGGTTGAGGGGAGTTGTTTTCCTGAGCTGGCAGGTGCTGATGGATCCCTCTGCGTCCCCACAACCTTTTCCTCTAACGTTTATTTGATTACCTGTTTACCTGAAATTTATCTTCTCCAGAAGCATCACTCCTGAGATCTCATTAATCACCACTGGATAATGCAGCAGGCAGGAATTCATCTGGCAGTATCCTAAACTGAGGGAAATCTTCCTTCCTGGTGTGTGTTCCTGGAAACGTCTCCCTTTTGGATGAATTAGAGCTGCAAAATGAAAAGGAACTGAAACAAAACCATTTGTGTGAAATTCCCTAAATCATCCTTGGGGGATAAGTAACTCTCTGTCAATGACATGACCAGAGATGGTTTTCCTAAGGAAATATTTCGGAAGTGTGTTCCTGTGAACCTGGGAGATTTTCCGTTTGTTCCTAGAATCCCAGAATCATGCAATGGTTTGGGTTGGAAGGGACCTTAAAGATCATCTTGTTCCCATGGGCAGGGGCACCTTCCACTGGACCAGATTGCTCCAAGCCTCATCCAACCTGGCCTTGGATATCTCCTGGACATACGGAATGACTGAGCTACATCAAGATGAATGAAACCTGATTTTCCTTTAAAGTCAGCCCTGATTGGAGAAGGAGATTGGACCAGAGAACTCCTACCCACCCTATTCCTACCTGGAATGGAGATACCACGTGCCTTCAGTTTCTGTTTGAATTGATTTTGGTTTTGCATTCATTCCCGGTTTCCAATACTTCCTGTGCCCTCCCTGAATAATCCTCACAAGCACTGGGAGCTGGTTCCATATTTATAAAAAATCATAGAATCATTAGGGTTGGAAAAGACCTCCGAGATCATCAAGTCCAACCTTCAACCC
Organism: Ifrita kowaldi; assembly: GCA_013398055.1. Taxonomy (NCBI): domain Eukaryota; kingdom Metazoa; phylum Chordata; class Aves; order Passeriformes; family Cinclosomatidae; genus Ifrita; species Ifrita kowaldi. Next base: position 45,462 of record VZRS01013149.1, on the reverse strand, counting down.
AATCCCACCACTCCAACTAAACCACATCACAAAGTGTCACCTATACTCCTTTTTTGAACACTTCCAGGGATGGTGACTCCAACCCTTCCCTGGCCAGCCTTTTCCAGTGCTTGACCACTCTTTCAGTGAAGAAAGTTTTCCTATTATCCAACCTGAACCTCCCCTGCTGCAGCTTGAGGCCCTTTCCCCTTTTCCAGCTGCCTGGGAGAAGAGTTTTTCAGCTCTTCCACACATGATGTGTCTCCCTTCCCTTCCCTTCCCTTCCCTTCCCTTCCCTCTGG
>VZRS01013149.1:0-44776 GCA_013398055.1 Ifrita kowaldi | reverse complement strand
TCCCCTTCCCTTCCCTTCCCTTCCCTTCCCTTCCCTTCCCTTTTCCAGCAGTTCCCCTTTTCCTGCTGTTCTCAACTAAAGAACATCTGGGAAGAGCTGGAGTGAGAACTTCAACCTCTGTTTCTTTGCTACAACACTTTTTGAGACAAAACTCACCTGAAGAAAAATTCCATGTTTTTTCCATTTGTTGTGGTTTAACCCCAATCAGCAACTCAGTTCCACACACTGTGCAGCCCTGCTGGGATCAGGAGAAAGCTGGAAGGGGAAAAGGGGGAAAATTTGGTGGGTTTATAACTAAATTCATGGACAACAACTGAAACATCCGTGTTTATTGACACTGCTTCCAGCACAACTCCAAAACTCAGTTATGATTAAGAACATTATCGCAGCCAAAACCAGCAACTATTTCCAAATGCTCTGTCCACCAGCAATTCCTTCCTTGATTTTTTTCCTTCTGCTTCTATGGATGGGGGAATTTCGAATTTTCTTCTTTTTTTTTTGTTTTCCTCCTATTTTGCCATGACTCATCCTTTGTAGGTGTGAAAAGGAGCATTATGCACTGCTGGGAGATATAATTTGTGACTCACGGAACAGCGGGCTCTCTGCTTTTGGAGCGATAATTAAAAGGAGGGGGTTGCAGCTGCCCGGGGGTTAGAGAAGTATGAGGTTGGAATAAAGAGCCTTATCCTTCCATTTAGCAATGGACTGATGGAGCAAAACAAGGCTGGATACATGAGAAACCTGGTGGAATTAAAGGTGAACTTTGAACCTTTCATGCTTCTCCTTGGGTTTGCTGTGTTCTTCCAGATTGCCCAATTACACTGAGTAATTAACTCAGCAAGTCCAGAAAGTGCCAGAAAGAGAACCTGAAGTAGGAGAAATGCACTGGCTTTCCAGAAATAATCTTTCAGTCACTGTCCATATTGGAAATCCAGCCAAGGGCTGACTGGCATGGGGACTCCCATTCCCAGCAAAAATATCCCAAACTGGTGGAGTGAATATCGGTGGGTTGGTTCCACAAACTGTTCTCAAGGTCCTTCCCGAAACAGGATCCCAAAAAGTGATGGGATCATCTTGGCAACGCAGGGAGGGTTTTCTCTTTCTCTGGTGCTTCTCTTTTCTTGGCAGAATCCCCACCTCTGGGAAGAATAGCAAAAAACTCACAGAAACGGAGACTCAGATCACACAGAGACTCAGAAATGCCTCCAAGCCTCATTGGCTCCCACTAATTGTGCTTTCCTTGGAAGGAAGACAGAAATGAAGGGATGCACCTCAATCTCCTGCAGCTGACTTCAGGCTACCCTTCACATTATCCCGATTTTTTTTGTTAAATTTGCTTTTTGGTGCTGTGTGCTGGGGATTTTCCCCGGTTACTCACCAGGAAATGACCTTTACTTTCCTTACTGAAGCAAGGGAAGCATGGCCCAGCGGTTTGGATAATTTCCTGGGATCCAGGAAATACAGGACCTCCTCCTTGCTCTGGTACGAAAGTCACCAGTAGTTCCAAAACGTTCTAAAGGAGAACCACAGCACCGAATTTAAAGATCAGTTGGGATCATGTCAGCAGTTGAGGAATCCCAGCTTTCTGTCGAGGCTTTCTTTGTAGAGAGATCATGGAAAGGCTTGGGCAGTTCTAGGATGTGATTCCTTTGGAATTAAACATAATCATATTAAACATAATATGGTGACAACTCTGCCAGGGACAGTGACGAAAGTCCATCTGCATATTCCAGCAGAACATTCCATGAGAAATTCCATTTTAAGCTCAAAAACCGCCTTCTGAGGGAAATCACATCTGTCTTTGGCCTTGGTTTTTATCTCCAGGTGATACTTGGTGTCACTGATCTTTGATGTCACTGATCTTTGATGTCACTGATCTTTTCAGGTCCAAGATATTTTATAAACTCAGGTGCGCATCCTGGTGGGATTCTTGGGGTTGTCCTGTGCAGGGCCAGGAGGTGGACTCCATGATCCATGTGGAGAATATTCTACGATTCTGTGATTCTGTGAACCTCACGCTCAGCTCTTGACCTGTAATGAAAGTGAAAGTGGCCAGCTGTCATCAAAACAGAGCAGTCCTTCCCCATACTGGGACATTCTGGGAAAGGAGATGTCCCAGAGAGTCCATAAAACGTGCTCTGATCCCATTGGTGGTACATGGAAGTTCCTCAGATATCACAGAATCATAAAATATCCTGAGTTGGAAGTGACCACAAGGATCATTGAAGTCCAACTCCTGATGTAGGTGGAAGTTCATGGTTGAAAAGCCTTTGCTTTGGAGAAAAATCTTTCCCACTTCAGAGCACCCTGGAGAATGGAAAAGGTCTGAAAAAAACCCTCAAACCCAGATTTTTTTCTGACTTTCAGCCTTTCATTTCTCACTTAGATCTTCTAAATATTTGTGGTGGGTTGACCCTGGAGGGACGCCAGGTGCCCACCAAGGTGCTCTATCAATGCTCTCCTCAACTGGACAGGGGAGAGAAAATAGAATAAAATATAATAATTAGTTTATATGAAAATAAAATATATATAAAGTATAATAAAAGGCTCGTGGGTTGAGATAAGGACAGAGGGAGATGTCCTTACCCAGGTCCTGTCACTGCCAGACTCTACTCTGGGAAATTAGTTTAATCTATTGTCAAACAAAAATATTGGAACAATGCTCTCATGCACGCGCTGGGATTCTTGGAGCTGTCCTGTGTAGTGCCAGGAGTTGGATTTTGATGATCCTTGTGGATCCCTCCCAACTCAGGATATTCTGTAATTCTGTGAAAATCAGAGTAGAGTCATGAGCAAATAAAACCAAATCCTGAAGCACCTTCCCCCCAGCCCTCTCTTCTCCCTGGGCTCTATTTCACTCCCGATTTTTCTACCTCCTCCCGTGGAGTGTTGCAAGGGGACAAGAAATGGGAATTGCAGTCAATTCATCACATGGTGTCTCTGCTGCTCCTTCCTCCTCAGGGCTTGGACTCCTCACACTCTTCCCCTGCTCCATTGTGGGATCTTTCCCACAGGAGAAAGTCCTCTACAAATGTGTCCAATGTGGTTCTTTCCCACAGTTCTTCACAAACTGATCCAGCGTGGATCCCTTTCATGGCTTCAGTCCTTCAGAAAATGCTGCTCCAATTTGGGTCCCTTCCACGGGATCAGTCCTTCAGGAACAGCCTGCTCCAATGTGGATCCCTTCCATGGGATCAGTCCTTCAGGAACAGGCTGCTCCAGTGTGGATCCTTTCCATAGTGTCAGTCCTTCAGGAACAGGCTGCTCCAATTCAGGTCCCTCCCATGGGATCAGTCCTTCAGGAACAGGCTGCTCCAGTGTGGATCCCTCCCATGGGATCTGTCCTTGAGGAACAGGCTGCTCCAGCTTCTTCAGTGTGGATCCTCACCATGGGGTCACAAGTCCTGCCAGCAAACCTGCTCCAGCTTGGGCTTCCGTCTCCATGGGGACACGGGTCCTGCCAGGACCCTGCTCCAGCTCTGGCTTCCCATGGGATCACAGCCTCCTCTGGGCATCCACCTGCTCCGGTGTGGAATCCTCACAGGTTACAGGGGGATCTCTTTTCCCCCATGGACCTCCATGGGCTGCAGGGGCACAGCTGCCTCGCCCTGGGCTCCACTCGTCCAACCCAAGCCATTCCGTATTTCTATGATCTCAAATGGGTCCACAATAAGGAAATCTATAGAAATGAAGAGCCAAATCCATTGGAATGGGAAGTTTCTTTGGATCAATATGAAAATTCCTGGCTTTTAATGATTCTGTTTAAAAAGTGATGCAACACACAGTGTCTTTCAGCCAAAGCAGATGCACTTTAAGGCAGTAAGAACATCCCTAAAAAGATCAAATTCTTCTCTGATCAGAGCACCCAAAAATTGCATCAGCTCAGAAAAAAAAACGTTTCAAGCTCATTTTAATGTTTCAGCTCCATGGAAAATGAATTCGAGCTTGGAATTAATGCTTGGCAGGGGCTTTGCAGCCAGCTCCAGATACTCAGCTCAGATACCAGGATGACAAATAGGATTTAAAATACCTCAAAAGAGAGGAGCTGTGCTGGCAGAATATTCCAGTGCGTCTGGAATTTGGCCCCTCATCACCTTTGCTGTAAAAGACTTGAGAGGAGAGAGTGGATTTTCTCTCAGCTAAATAGACTGAACTCCCGTACAACCTTCAGATACTATTTCAGAGCCACCCAGGATATCACAGAATGATTGAGGTTGGAAAAGACCTCCAGGATCATCCAGTCCAACTGTGACCAATCCTCAGCAGAGCTCTGAGTGCCACGTCCAGTTGTTCCTTGGACTCTTCCAGGGATGGGGACTCCACCACTTCCCTGGGCAGCCCCTTCCAATGCTTGACCACCCTTTCCATGAAGAAATTCTTCCTGATGTCCAGCCTGAATCTCCCTTGGTGCAACTTGAGGCTGTGACAAAATGCCATTGGGATTGGGGGTTGGAATCTGAGGATATTTAAGGTCCCTTCCCACCCAAACCATTCCCTGATTCCATGCTTCTCTTTATCACGGAGAAGAGATGCATCTCACCCTCTAAGAGTAGTGATTCACTATGGATTAATAAATTTCCCTGCCTGAAATCCAGGTTTCTGTCTCCATGCAAGTCAACTCAGCCAGAGTTCCTGCTCCCTTTTCCATCAGTGGAGTTTAGGGCAGGAAAATTCTTTCAGAAAACTCAGTAAAAGAATTTTTTTCTCGATGGATAAGGAGAACACAGGCACTGTGGAGCAAGAGTAGGAAAGCAGAGGGATCAGACCATTCCCAGCCAGACCCAGGAGGGCACTGGTGGGAGGGACCCAATCCTTGTAAGAAAATTAAAAATTGCTTAAGGAGCATTCTCTGGGACCTGTGCCAGCTGGCACAGAGTGATATTATTTCCCATTATTTAGCTCTCCTGCTTTCCCAAATGAGGAAAATACTGATTGCTGGGATGATCTCTGGCTTGTCACTCCTGGGCCATGATTGATAAGAGCACAGGGGGATAAGTTTTTTGGCATGAGTTATTCTAACAGAACAATGGCATTGAAATGGGCATCTGAAACTCCTCATGGGACTGTTTAATTTATTAATAAAAATAAATGACTGGTGTTTGACCCTTTTTAATGGTGGACTTTGACCCCACAGCAGATGTTCATCAGAGGTGTCTGTGCCCCATCAGCTGCAAGAAAGAACAAGAGTTGTCTCTGTTTTCTCTGTTCCTCCTGCTCTATTTTAACCCCGTTATTCTGGGAGAGGAACCTCCAAAGTGTGTGAGCATGTGGGAAGTGAGAACCTCTCCCCTTTAAAAACTTGGGAAATGAGGCTGAATGAAGCCACTGAGGGAAAGCTGAGCCAAACGGAATCGTTTGCTGCTGCCTCAGCTTTGATTCAACAGCAGGAATTCCACACTCCTACTCTGACTCCAAATCCTATTTTTGTTTGTCCTGACTGGGCCGTGACCTGCTCGTGTTCAATGGGAAGAAATCAATAAAGCGGGATCAGAGAGGCTTTTGCCTGTTTTTGTAGGGAATTCATTAACTCCTAACACTGCTGAAACACCCCAAACACCTCTAATCCTCCACTCCCCCTGATAAATTTCCTCATGATAACAATGTCCTGTTTGCTCCATGGATCTTTGATTGGCATCTAGCTGGGAGGGGTCCTTAATTCCTTGATCCTTTTCATTCCAAGCAATTCTTTAACCGACAATTCTTTTTGGCAGAAAATCACTCCAGTCTGCCTAACTCAGTGATTTGGAGGAAAGTGGAAAGAACCCAGCTGAGGGATAAAATATCTTGGGATAAATTTTCCCCTCACACCTGTATTTCTGATCTGTGTCATACCACAAACCTGGAGCCCCTTACAGGGTAATTTGATAATTTTTAAGCTCATCAGTGGTATTTTTTCTGTCCTAGACATGTTTTTTATTTCCAGACCTGTTTTCCTTAAGTTTTTGATGCCAATCAAACCTGATGCAGTGATAAAAATCATTGGAACAAGCTTTCCAGGGAAGTTGTGGAGTCACCATTCCTGAAGGGATTTAAAAGCTGTATAGATGTGGCACCTGGGGACACGGTTTAGTGGTGGTCTTGGCAGTGCTGGGGAAATGGTTGGACTTGATGATCTTAGAGGTCTTTTCCAACCTAAATATTCATGATTCCATGATTTTTCTTATATTTGTCAGTGGAGAGAGGGACTATCATCCCATTACCTGTGGGAAAAGGTGGAGAAGGAGAATCAAAAAGAAGCACAAATTCTTCAGAACAGAGGAAGAATTTCTGAGGATTTATCACCCAGCTCTGAGTTACCAAATCATTTGTCCGTTCCTCATTTTCCCTGTCTGCAAAACAGGGTAATTGTGCCAACTTTCAAAAAGTTTTGAGATATGGACATGCATAATCTCATTAAAAATGTAAACTGCACACTAATTATCAAGGCCAGGCTGGATGGGACTCTGAGCAACCCGGTCTGGTGGAGAGTGGCCCTGCCCATGGAAGGGGGTTGGAATGAAGTGGTCTTGGATGTCCCTTCCATCCTGTGATTCCATGATTCTCTTGCTCCCACAAAATAAAATCCACATTACACACCAGCAACAAGCAGAATTTAAAATGAAAAACAGAATTCCGAGTCTTCCTCAGAAACCCTGTTTTGCAGAATCGTATTTTGATATCTATGTCTGTTTTAATTGTTACAAAATTTGTTTTAAAACATTTGACAATTGACACTTCCCACCAAACAGAATTTTGATGCTTCAACACAGTCTAATAACACTTACATGACTCTAATTTGGAGCATGAGGATAAATATTCCAATAAACAAATAAATAAATATCCCAATAAATAAAAACGGCCATATTTTTTCAGTGATGGAGCCAGTAAAACATTTAAAGCAATCAGACTTTTCTAACAGTGTGGTGTTGAATTTAACTCTTCTCATGCTTCCAATGCACTGCGGCTCAGATTTAACCCACCTGGTTTTAAGCACTGGAATAGAGTACCTACATTTTGGTGCTATTGGATTTCCATCCATGAATGTTGAGCTCTTTCCAGGGACAATTCAACTCCTCAGTGGCCTGATTTGCCATCTGGAGGTTTCTCATTATTAATTTCAGCACAAGCTGGTTAAATGTTGGTGGTAAAAGCCCAGATTTGGACAGGATACATGTAAAAACTTCTGCTTGGCTAAAAATAAAAATCAGACATGAATCAACTGCTCTTGAACTCAGAAATAACAGCAGAACTGCTTGGTGACAGTCACAACATGGGCTGAAGTTGATCTTGGTAATACTTTGCCAGATGGGTCATTAAAGTGATTGATGGGGATATCACACCATCAGAGCTAAATTAGCCAGGATATTAGAACTAATTGCTGGTCAGAATGAGCCAGGAACAATTAGCAAGAGACACTGATTGTGTTCGAGGGGATTTATCCTTCCATCAGCTCATGGTTTTCAACTCTTCTGGCCCCTGGGTTGAGTGGCGGCCAAACTGAAGGCTGGGCAAAGAACGTAGAGGAAATTCAGCATAACAATGAAGTCAGGTGGTTAAATCTGTCCTTATTTGTTCAGTTAATGTTCTTCTTCACTTGATTGGGCTGTGGAAAGCTTGGGAAACTACTGATAAAGAGAAGTGAGAGAGGGAAAAGGGATTTGCTGAGGATCACAGAATCATGGAATGGTGTGGGTTGGAAGGGACCTTAAGGATCATCCCGTTCCAACCCCCTGCCATGGGCAGGGACACCTTCCACTATCCCAAATTGCTCCAAGCCCTGTCCAACCCAGCCTTGAAGATTTCCAGAGATGAGGCAGCCACAGCTTCTCTGAAAAACCTGTGCCAGGGCCTCACCACCCTCACAGGGAAGAATTTCTCTCTAATATCCAATCCAAACCCACTGTGTTTCAGTTTAAAACCATCACCCCTTGCCCTGGCACTCTGTCCCTTGTTCAAAGTCCCTCTCCAGCTCTCTTGGATCCCCTTTAGGTGCTGAAAGGGACTCCAAGGTCTCCCTGGAGCCTTCTCTTCTCCAGACTAGACAACCCCAACTCTCTCAGCCTGTTGCCATGGAAGAGGGGTCCTCTGACCATTTTTGTGGCACAAAAGCTGTCCCAGGAAAGCAGATGAGAACCCAGAAATAAACCTGGCACATTGCAGCTGGTGCTGTGCTGGCAATGGCTACCGTGGCTCCAAATCCTTTTTTTTTTTTTTTTTATAAATGTCCTCTACGACAGAAAGTTTTTGCCTCTGTTTTTCCAAGTGGGAGGTTGTTGCAATCAGCTCCTCCTATTTTCTCTCCTGCATTTATGCACAGCTGGTTTAGATCTATTTGTTCTTCTGCCAGTGATGTCCTTTAGTCCAAACAGTCCCCATTCCTTGGCATTTCCCTCCTGGGTGTATTTAGAGACAGCTGCCAATCCATGACCAGCAACTGCTTTGTCCAGTTGCATAAACTGAGCTTTCACAGCCACCTCTTAAGCTCAGAGAGGTGTTCCTGCCCCTGAAACCCTCAATTTGTTGCGCGAGTTCCTGGTGGGATCTGTTCTTTGGGGTTGGAGCTGCACTTGATGTTCCCCATAAAGTTGTACTTGAAATTTGAATTATATAATTCCTCCGTTATTTCCTTCCAAAATATCAATGAACACTTGACAGGGCTACATTAATCACATGAGTGTGGCAAATTGTGAGTAAGTGGAGTGGAGGCATCTTGGCAGGAGTTCCACCAGACTCCCCCGACTCAAGTGAGTCAATAATTCTGGGTTGTTTAGGGTGTTAATTATTCTTCTCAACCTGACAAAAACACCAGAATTTTGTGGGGTAATTCATGGGATTGACTCTGGTGATACAGGAAGTCAATCTTTATTGACTCCACGGTGATTTGGGGGTGATTAGCTTGTGATTACTTGTGTTGCAGACAGGGAATGTTAAATGGGATAGATCTCTCCCTTCAGAATTCGATTCACATCCTCGGAATTTCTCCTCCATCATTCCTAGCTGGCTGACCCACTCCTTCCATCTCGTGCTCATCCTACTGTTTCTTGTAGCCCACGTTCTTAAATTTCACCTCTTTTTCAATGCTTTCATCTCCAAGGTCATTTGTTTCTCCATTTGTGGGAACTGGATCATCCTTCCTTGGGAAAATTCCATGGAAAATTGTGTATGAACCTAAAAAAATCCCCTGCTTTTTGCACTACAATGATTCATGAAAAAATTAAATAAAATCTATCTCAGGAATGGTTTCTGGGTGAATTTGCTTATAAACCTTTTCCAGCCTTTTTTCTTTCATTCTTCCTTTCCCCCATACCTTTTCTACTACTTGGAATAGTCTTGATCTCCTAGGAAAATATGGGAAAGAGGAGCCAAGTGGAAGATCTCCTTTTCTTAGTAGGGATATCTTTTTACACCACCTTAAATTGCTTGGGGAGAAACACTGGAGAATTCAGGCAGTTTCCACCGCAGTTAAAATCGTGGAATCATGAAATGATTGAGGTTGGAAAAGACTTTTATGAGCATTGAGTCCAACCATTAACCCAGCCCTGGCTCATGTTCCACTGCTGTTGATTGGCACTTCCAGGTCTTTTTCCTGTGGGACATTTTTCGGATATGAATATATAAATAAATATATAACGTCTACTATACATTATTGGTGTATTATATATTATTATTTGGTATTTAAAATATAATTTTTAATTTTTCCCTTCCTTTATCTTTCCCCCCCCATTTTCCCTTCAGTTCATTCCCAGCTAATAGGATGCAAAAAGAAAATAAACGGGGAAAAGGAGAAAAAAATGAGCTTGAAAATGCATTTTTACCTGGAGTTGGGAAAAGGGAACTCTGTTTGACCTTTGCTTTACAAGACAATGCAAACAAAAAGTGTTTTTAGGACTTTTTCAGGAAAACCAGTGGGATTAACAAAGTCAAGGTGTCTGTCTGCACTTCCCAGTTGCGCCCACTCCTTCGAATTTTTAATATTCCTTCAGGCACTGATTCTTGTTTGTGCTTCCTTGACTTTTTGAGACACCTTTGCTCTTCCAGCTCAAGTTCAAAGTTCAAACCAGACAACTCGAAAAGGAGATGAGCTTCCAAGAGAAAACACAGGCTCCTACCTAATATATGGAATATATTTATTCCTTTATTGTTTTGTTTATTTCTCTGCCATTCTTTTTAATTAGAATAGCAATTGATTTTCCATTGTCAAGAATAACTACTCCAATCAGCAGAATCTAGAATATTAAGTAGACTTAATTTTTTTATATGGAACCCATAACAATGTTAATATTAAAATGTCATCAGTCTCGCTGAGATACATAATGAGCATGAAATGAACCGATTTTTTTTTATCTCCCTCCTTTTGTAGAACCAATTTAAATTACAAATGTTCCTGATAAAATTTGCACAGACTAATTTGGATATCACAGACAATTATTTCCAGTTTGGGGAGGGAAAAAATACTCTTAAAAAACCACAAAAAAATTGGAGAGGACTTTTAACTGTGCCCAATGAGCCTGACATATTCCTTAACCTCGAGTTCGTCGAGAGGGGTGGTTTAGAAAAGTTAAATACTTCTCCCTTTAAAATGGCCTCTTTGTCTGGAAAGCAAATCCAGATTGAATCATAAAATCATGGAATGATTTGGGTTGGAAGGAGCTTTAAAGGTCATTTTGTTTTGATTCTTGCCGTGGGCAGGGACACCTTCCACTATCCCAGATTGCTCCAAGCCCCATCCAACCTGGCCTTGGACACTTCCAAGGATGGGGCAGACACAGCCAATTTGGGGAATCTGTGCCAGGGCCTCACCACCCTCACAAGGAAGAATTCCTTCCTCATATCCAATCTAAACCCAGTCTCTGTAAGTCGGAAGCCATTCCAAATAGTGTCCCCAACTTTCTTGTCAGCCCCTTCAGATACTGGAAGGCCACAATTTGGTCACCCTGGAGACTTTTCTTTTCCAGGCTGAACTATCCTGATTCTCTCAGCCTTTCCTCACAGCAGAGCTGCTCCATCCCTCTGATCATCTTGGTGTCTCCTCTGGACTCTCTCCAGGAGCTCCACATCCTTCCTGTGCTGGGATCCCGGAGCTGGAGGCGGCTCTGCAGGTGGGGTCTCACCTGAGCAGGGCAGAGGGGCAGAATTCCCCCCTTTCCTGCTGCCCAAGATGTGGGATAAGCCCAGGGCACAATTGGGTTTCTGGGTTGGAGCACACACGGCTGGGTCATGTCCAGCCTCTCACCCACCACTCCCCAAATCCTTCTCCCCAGGGCTGCTCCATCTGCTCACCCCCAGCCTGGATTGACACTGGGATTGACCCCAACACAAGTGCAGCACCAACACTTGGTCTTAAACCTCGTGAGATTCCCATGGGCCACTTTTCCAGCTTGTCCAGGTTTGTCTGGATGGTCTTGTCCTTCAGGTGTGTCACTTAGCCCTCCTAAGTGACATCTGCAGACCTTCCCTCCTCCACTGATGCAGTAACTCCACCCTAGAAGGCCACAAGGTTATCTTCATCAATTTCTCCTCTGAATATTCATATTCCAGAAAAAGTTGTTTCAAGGGAGCTTAAATCCATTTCAGATTCTCCTTTGTCATATGCCTTGTTTACCATGCAACAACAGCAGCCACAAAGCGTTAATTAACAGTGTTTTTCATGCTTTAAAGTGACATCCTAATTCTACATAAATTAACTTTGATGTGCAGACTTGGAATGCTCGGAATGAACTTTGCTGTGTTTCCTGATGTAAAAGGCTGGTTTTCACACCAGGTTGTCAGAAACCCATAGCAGTGGGGTTACCTCAAGTCTGCTCCACTGAAAATGCTCTTGTCACTACACTGGGATGAAGGAATAGCACTTTTCCTGTGGATATGGTTTTACCTCTGGAGAATTCCTTACATCCAGATAATGCCTGAAAAACAGGGAGAAAATCAGAACATGTGGTCAAAAAACTGACGAATATTTTCCTGCAGTATGCACAGAGCATTAAATATTGCCCATCTGTATTAATAATACTTTTAATTAAAGCAGATGTTAATTTTTTTCAAGGCAGGGTCTACCTTTTTTTTTTAGCTGGTCATATAAACTCATTTATAAACCCTTATTTATACACCCAGAAAAATGAGGGCACTGATTCACAGGTCTACTGCAATTAATAAAATCTATCAAGAGATTTTGGGGCTGTAGCCCCAGGTCATCTGGAGGATGTCACAATTAATGGAAAACTGGGAGAAGTGGGAAAATTTCCTGTTGCTTCCTGTCCTTGATGTGTTCTTCACCCACTTCAGGCTTCAGATGGCTTTTACAGGAAGACTGGCTCCCACCTGAGCTGGGATTTGTCTTATCTCACTGCAGGTGTTGATAAAGCAGGCGGTTCTGTTTGATATTCCTGTTTCCAAAAGCATCATCATTCCCTGGAGAAAAGGAGGCTCAGGGGGCACCTTCTGGCTCCCCACAACTCCCTGACAGGAGGGTGCAGCCTGGTGGGGATCAGGCTCTTCTCCCGGGGAACAAGGGACAGGACAAGAGGAAACGGCCTCAAGTTGCACCAGGGGAGGTTCAGGTTGGACATCAGGAATAATTTCTTCATGGAAAGGGCAGTCAAGCATTGGAAGGGGCTTCCCAGGGAGGTGGTGGAGTCATCATCTCTGGAGGTGTTCAAAGGACCACCGGACGTGTCACTCAGTGCTGTGGTCCGGTTGACAAAGTAGGGATCGGTCACAGGTTGGACTAGATGACCTTGGAGGTCTTTTCCAGACTGAATGAATCTGGAATTCTGCGATTCACTTGTCTGCTGCTGTTAAATGATGCAAAACACATTTGTCAGTCCAAGTTAAGTCAGATGTGTTGCCAAGGTAGACGAAAATGTTGGCACACAAGAGCTCCCTGTGTGAGGGGTAAAGCATTAGATTATTAATGAGGTTTTTTATTCTTTTGATCAGTTTCAATCTGGATCTAGAAGGGAAAATTGGATTTCGCTGAGGAAAAAAATCCAACTTTAATATTATTCAGTTGCCACTGAGTGTTAGAATCCCAGAATCCCAGAATCATTGAGGTTGGAAAAGACCTCCAAGACCATCCAGTCCAACCTCTGACCGATCCCCACCTCAGGACTGTGGTCCCCACTTGCTGTTCCTTGATTCATTAGTCCCTGATTGGATGTGGAATTTGTGATGCCCATTTTTGGGAAAGTTTTTAGCTCAGAGGATCAGAGAAGCATTTGTACATTAGTGGATCCAGACTGCATCAGTGATAGAGGGATACAGATGCAGGGAATGGCCTGAAGCTGTGCCAGGGGAGATTTATGTTGGATTTCAGGGGAATGCTCTTCACTCAGAGGGTGGTTGGACACTGGAATGGGCTCCCCATGGAACGGTCACGGCCCCAAGGCTGCCAGAGCTCAAGGAGCGTTTGGACAAGGCTCTCAGGCACAGGGTGGAACTGTTGGGGAGTCTGTGCAGGGCCAGGAGTTGGACTCGATGATCCTTGTGGGTCCCTTCCATCCTGGATATTCTGTAGCTCTATGAAGCCCCTTTTCCACCCATGTCCAGCCACTGGGGATCAGAACTGGGAGCAAAAGGAGCAGAGAAAGAGAAGATCTGACCAGGCAGGGACATAAGGCCAACAGATGTCCTGTGTCATGATGTCTTCTGGGTGGACAATGATGTCTTCATGCATTTGAAGCTTTTATTTAACCCTCTCTGGATTTGAAAGGAGAACACAGTTGTCTTCTTCTCCTTGTTTTGCCTTGGAGCATCTCAGCAGAAAATAGATTTGGTGTTTCCTTCCTCTGTAGATCAAGAAATAACAAATCTCCTGCGCAAACATTCTCCAAGTTAATATAGGCCCTGTCAGGCCAGTCCTAAATAATTATTTATAATGGACTTCTGAAAAGATCAATTTTGGCCCTTCAGTATCAAGCATTTTCCTTGTCGTTCAGATGCTGGGAATAAAATAAAACAATCAAATTTTATAGATGTCACTGAGCTTGTGGGGGACTAAGTATGAAGGATGGGATTGTCTGTGTGGTGACACAGGGATCATTTAGTAAACAGTGCTCAGACAAATAGCGTGTATTTCAAGGAGGTCCAAATTCCACAGAGCAAATAAAGCAGCTCAGTCATCCATCAGGGGTTGAATCCATCCTACAAATTACCATATAGAGTGGATTGATTTTTTTATAGGGCTCATACAAAGCAGCAACTCTGGGAAAGGCTCATGGTAGATAATCAGGCAAATACGAGCTCCGACTTCCATGCAGGAGCCAAGAAGGACTAATGGGATTCCTTGAGGCATAAACACGGATCCTCCGTTTGGCCTAAATTGTGTTAATTCTGTCGCTGGTGAGATTATGGCCGTGTTACAGTGGAAATAAGTTGATAAACTTGAGATGGTTCAGAGCAGAGTCATTAAAACACTGGATTTTTCTTAAAATGGAGTGAACAGAGCCTGCTTAGCAGAGGGAAGGTTAAGAAATTCTTTGATCACAGTCTGTAAAAATTTACATCAGTTTAGCTCTGCCAACAAAAGTCCCACAGCATCACTTGGAAAGTGAAGCTGGATAAACTCAAAGAAGAAATCTGAGTCAAGTTCCTTTTCAATGTTAAATGTAATCAAGGTGTAGAACTTTCGTAATGGTTTTTGAGTATAATTAATCTCTGCCAATTTCTAAATCAGGACAGAAAGCCTCTTAAAAGTCTGTGATAATACAAACAAGTGTTAACTCCAATAAATCTTCTGGATAAATATTGGACTGGCAGCAAAAAATATATGGTGGAACACACTGAACCGTGTCTACTCTTGTGGAGAGCTTATTCCGTGTCCTGGAAGTGTAGGACTGGATGCTTGGCATTAATTTTTCAGACTTTTCTCTTCTGATCCCCAGAATAAAAGAAGATAGAGGATTTTATCCATCGGATCAAACAATTCCTGGATGACCTGGAGCCTGCTGAAAGAAAGCAAAGCAATATTAAAGGGAGAGTGTCCTGCTGCAGCTTCTGAGGGACTCTTGCTGTGCGTAGTTATTTAAAACTCTGGAATGGTTACAGCTTCCTGCCTTCAGATCTTCTGGGAAGGTCCTGTCAAGATCCATTTCAACTTTTGTTCTTTAACTCTTCCTTTCACATCTTCCATTGTAATGTCCAAATAACTTCTTAGTTCTCTAATTAAACTGAATTTTCTTACTCTTTTTTTTTTTTCTCTCTTCACTTTCAGGGTAAAAAAACCAGCAAAAGCACCTTCAAAATTTCAAACATGGTTCTTTTTGTGTCCTGGCAGCCAAGAGGACAAACAAGAATCTGGGGTGCATCAAACAAAGCGCAAGCAGTTGGCCAAAAGAGAGGATGATGCCACTCTATTCGGCATTGGAATGACCTCACCTTGAACATCGTGTGCAGTTCTGAGCCCCACAATTTAGGAAGAGTGTGAATGTCCTTGAATGTGTCCGGAGCAGGACAACAAAACTGGTGGAAGGGCTGGAAGTCGTGTCCTGTGTGGAATGACTGGGAATTCTGGGCTTGTCCAGTTTGGAGAGGAGGAGGCTGAGGGGCAACTTCGTTGCTCTCCTGAGGAGAAGTGGAAAGGGAGGTGCTGAGCTATCCTCATGGGATCCAGGGACAGAATTCATGGGAATGGCTCAAAGCGCGTGGGGAGGTTTAGATGACATCAGGAAGCATTTCTTCACCAAGAGGGTGGTCAGCCCTGAACTGGTCAGAGAGTTGGACTGGATCCCTTCCCTCTCCTCCCCCCACTCCCCTCCTCTTCCCAGACAGCAGATCCAGAGGAAGAGGCACATCAGGAGGCATCAGGAGTAAAGGGAATGATGAGCTGTCATTCATGGTCTCAGCATCGCCTGCTCAAGCAAGGCTGGTGACCTGGATCCAGTTCAACGGTCAGAATACCATGGATGTAGAAAGATCAGGATGAAAAGGCCACAGTGACTATCCTGGAAAAGTTCTGACCTCTCTGACCCCTGATGGGTCCTGGACCATGGTGTTCGCTCTGATGATTTCTCTGCTCACATTCCTCAATCTCCTTCCCTTCACCTAGGTTATCTTCTGCCACATAATTTATCTGTAGCTTCATTTACCTCTCTCACACACAAAAATCCCATAAAACCAGGTACACTTTGTCAGCTAAAGGCCCCTCCAGCTGCTCTTCTGACTCTGAGTGCCCAAAATCCCACTGTAAGCGCAGCAAGAATATTTCCCTAAATACAGAGAAAGCTCAGGAGGATTTTTTTCCCTCCAGCCCTCCACTGTTCAGTCATTTTTATCCCAGAGACTTCCAGAGATGCTCTCTGTGTCCCAGAAGCCTTTGATGGATTTATCTTCCAGGAGCTATCCATTTATTCCGTGAGCTCCACTAAGCTTTTAGAATCCATCACATCCCAGGACAGCTTAACTACAGTTCGAATAAAGAACCACCTGCTTTTGTTTCTTCTGATTCCTCCCCGTGGCCTCTTATCAACACCCTGGAGGAAATGGAACAATTAACCCTCACCTGTTGTCTCCAAGCTACTCATGAGATTCTCCATCAAACTCAGTAACTTCCAAATTGTGGGATCATTTGTTTAGTAAACTCTGCAGGCCTGGTAATGAATTTGAGCTTCCTGCGTGAAATCTTTTCCTAAGGCTTGGTGGATGGGGAGATACTGGCAGAAACTTGCAAGGAAAAATCAAGTTTGGGGAATCACAATCCAGATTGCCATTATAAATTAATGTATCTGTGTTTAAATGACACTGCAGTGACAAGAAAGTGCCTATTTACCCTCTGGAAATATGTTCCTTGAGTCTCTGAGGTAAAGGGTTGGCATTTAGAAAGCTGCAGTTGGTAAAAAATAAGAGACCTGTCAGCAGCTGTGAGTCAGCCCTGATGGAGNAAGCGCAGCAAGAATATTTCCCTAAATACAGAGAAAGCTCAGGAGGATTTTTTTTCCCTCCAGCCCTCCACTGTTCAGTCATTTTTATCCCAGAGACTTCCAGAGATGCTCTCTGTGTCCCAGAAGCCTTTGATGGATTTATCTTCCAGGAGCTATCCATTTATTCCGTGAGCTCCACTAAGCTTTTAGAATCCATCACATCCCAGGACAGCTTAACTACAGTTCGAATAAAGAACCACCTGCTTTTGTTTCTTCTGATTCCTCCCCGTGGCCTCTTATCAACACCCTGGAGGAAATGGAACAATTAACCCTCACCTGTTGTCTCCAAGCTACTCATGAGATTCTCCATCAAACTCAGTAACTTCCAAATTGTGGGATCATTTGTTTAGTAAACTCTGCAGGCCTGGTAATGAGTTTGAGCTTCCGGCGTGAAATCTTTTCCTAAGGCTTGGTGGATGGGGAGATACTGGCAGAAACTTGCCAGGAAAAATCAAGTTTGGGGAATCACAATCCAGATTGCCATTATAAATTAATGTATCTGTGTTTAAATGACACTGCAGTGACAAGAAAGTGCCTATTTACCCTCTGGAAATATGTTCCTTGAGTCTCTGAGGTAAAGGGTTGGCATTTAGAAAGCTGCAGTTGGTAAAAAATAAGAGACCTGTCAGCAGCTGTGAGTCAGCCCTGATGGAGCTGATCAAAGAGTTTACCAGGAAATAAAATCCTGGAATATTTTGGGTTGGAAGGGACCTTCAAGATCATCTCATTTCAACCCCCCTGCCACGGGCAGGGACACCTTCCACTATCCCAGGTTGCTCCAAGCCCCGTCCAACCTGGCCTTGGACACTTCCAGGGATGGGGCAGCCACAGCTTCTCCGGGAAACCTGTGCCAGGGCCTCACCACCCTCCCAGGGAAGAATTTATTCCCAAAATCTAACCTGATAAGAGTTAATATGATAGCACAGTCCACTGAGCTGGAAATATCCCACATCCCAACTGGAGCATGAGTGATAAAAAATGGCCTCTATTTAGACACTCTCCTTTATACCTCTGTTTTAAAGAGTTAAAGTACTCAGACATTTGAAGGTTTGGGTTTTGGTGGCTTTCCAGCCTTAAAAAAAATTTAAAACTACTGCTTTTATGTGGCAAAAGAGAAAAAACACCTTCTTACAGACCCAGGGCTGTGAAGTGGAGAGTGGAGATCCCCGTGGAGAGAACGGAGAGGTATCTTGGGTCCTGCCCCTGTTTCCAGACCTGTTAATTCAAACGTCCCAGTGAAGGGATGAATCCTTTCACAACTTTTGAAGCATGGGGCTGTAATTTCGTGGTGGTTTTGGGTTGCCTGTCAGCCCCTGACAAAAGGTGGGTGAGGAACTCGCTGCTGTTGGTGGCATGAACACACCTCTCCCTAGCAGGACGTGATGGGATGGTTGTTTTCCAAACTAGGATGACTCCATGAAAGCACTGCTACCTCCCCAGGCTGGAGCAGAACCAGCACTGAGTGGCTGCAGCAGGACTCCATCAAACTGTGCTGATTTCCCGACCCTCCTGGAGGGCTTGGAGCAAAGGGCTGAAGGAAAATTGATATCCTGAATGAATCAGCACAACTGACTTGGGAAAACACCAGGATGAGGGCAGTGATTCCTCCCCCAGGACAACCATTTGGGTTGCTAAATACCAGGGATTTGGCCAAATGAACATTGAGCTGTTCAAAATCACCAGCCTGGAGTTCCTGGCACCAAAACAATATTCCAGCCTCTCCCGCTGCTAACTGGAAAATGCTAATTTGCAAAATCACAGGTTCCTTGTGCAGGCACACAAACACAAACAAATGTTTTGCTTCAAATGCTTCACCAGCATCAGAACCACTTTGTTTTAAACCTCTCCCTTGTGAGTTTCCTTGTGTCCGAGCCCCCACACAGATCCTTAATGACCATTTGCATTCTTTTCTCTTTGTGAACAGGGATTTTTGGTTTTTTTCCAGGCCTTCCAGATGATTGCACTGATTGACAGGTAAGCGGGTGGGAAAACTACTCCTCTCTTCTGCGTCCCACAAAATTGGAGCTTGTTTGCAGCCCTTCAGCATCACTACTTTAAAGCTTTCCTGCTCTGCATCGATCCTGTCAATCCAATATTTGCAGTGGAAAAATTCCAGTCAATTTTTTTTTTGCCTGATACTTCTTGCAGTCGTGACAGAATCTCCTTCACGTGTGGGACAGGGATAAGAAGCTACAGATGTGTGTGCGTCTGTCCTGATGTTCTCCACGACCCCTCCCTTTCTGAGCCATTGGAATGTAGAAATTCCCAACTCATGACACCCCACATGGTTCTGGGGTCCCAGCACAGGAAGGACATGGAGCTGTTGGAAAGAGTCCGGAGGAGGCACTGAGGTGATCAGAGGGGTGGAGCAGCTCTGCTGTGGGGAAAGGCTGAGAGAATTGGGATTGTTCAGCCTGGAAAAGAGAAGGCTTTGGGGTCACCTAATTGTGGCCTTTCAGGACCTGAGGGAGCCACAAAAAAGAGGGAGAGAGACGTTTTACAGGAGCCTGGAGTGACAGGACAAGCGGTGATGGTTTTAAACTGGAAGAAGGTGGATTTAGATTGGATAATGGGAAGGAATTCTTCCCTATGAGGGTGGTGAGGCCCTGGCACAGGCTGCCCAGAGAAGCTGTGGCTGCCCCATCCCTGGAAGTGTCCAAGGCCAGGCTGGACAGGGCTTGGAGCAGCCTGGGATAGTGGGAGGTGTCCCTGCCCGTGGCAGGGGGATTGGAACTGGATGACCTTTAAGGTCCTGTCCAACCCAAACCGTGCCATGATTTTTTGGCACATGTGTGGGAATAACAAACCACAAGATCATGAGGGGATGAAGAAGAGGAACAAGTCAGTGCTGTAACCACCAAGACCACAATTGTCCAGAGGGACAGAAGGAAGAGGAACTCCCTAAGTGTCATGGCAGGAGGTTTGTCAAATCTGGAAAATTCATAGGGAAGAAGAGAGAGAACAGAGGCTGCTTTTTAGGAAGAGAAAACTAGAATGGCTATTTCTTCTCTCTTGGAATTTGAGATACAATGGGAGGGCAGAATTCAAAACCAGGAGCTGAACACTATTCTTTTGACAATAAATATGTTAGTTTAATGTTTCACTCCAGTTTTTATGATGCTGGACACCATCACAAAGCTGTAGATGCCCTACCTGGATGTTATCCCAGGAGGGAAAATTTCCTGGCAAATATCAGCTGGCTGTTTCCACACTTCCAAGCTGCCCACCACACCAGCAGAAGCCCCCCCGGCCAAATCCGCATTCAAAGTGTGAACCCATTTTCTTGAGCCTGCCACGTTGTAGGAGGAATTAGATAAAAACCAAGGCAGGGTCTGAATTCCTGCGGCTTTCCTGGGCAGGGCCATGGGTCGGACCTGGTGATCCTTGTGGGTCCCCTCCAGCTCAAGATTTCTGTGCTTCTGTGATTCATAAAAGAATCAGAGGAGGAGAAATAGAGAACGAAGCGAGCGGAACACAACAATATTTGCAGCTTGGCAGGGAGGAGCTCAGCTTTTATCATGACAGGCCAGGTCACAGCTGGAATGCAGCCCAAGGAGAAAGGACATTCAAAGCAGGGAAATCCTGCAGGGATGCCCAAGGTCATCTTGGAGTCCTCAGCTAACGGAGCCACCCTCAACTTCTTGAGGAGGTTCATCAATCTCCTGCATTTCTATACATGAACCACAAGCTTTTCCCTCTGGAGGTCAGGCACTGGAACAGGCTCCCCATGGAATTTGTCACAGATCCAAGCCTGCCAGAGATCAGGAATTCTTTGGACAATGCCCTCAGGCACATGGTGGGGTTCTTGGGGATGTCCTGGGCAGCACTAGGAGCTGGACTCGTGATCCTCATGCGTCCCTCCCTTCCAACAGAATATCCTTTAGGATATCCTGTGATCCTACATCATTTAAAGACAATAAAAACCACAAGGCATGGAGGTGCTGGAGCCTGTCCAGAGAAGGACAATGAAGCTGATGAAGGGTCTGGACCACAAATGTGATGAGGAGCGGCTGAGAGAGCTGGGAATTCTTAGCCTGGAGAAAAGGAGTCTCAGGAAAATCTTTATCACCCTCTGCAACTCCCTGACAGGAGGGTGGAGCCAGCTGGGCATCGGTCTCTTCTCCCAGGTAAGAAGCAACAGGACAAGAGGAAACAGCCTCAAGCCGAACCGCTGGAAGTTTAGATTGGATATTGGGAACAATTTCTCCCCGCAAAAGGGTGATCAGGTCTGGAACAGGCCCAGGGCAGTGGTGGAGTCCCCATCCCTGGAAGAATTTAAAAGCTATGTGGATGTGGCACTTGGGGACATGTGTCAGTGGTGGCCTTGGCAGTGCTGAAGGAAAGGTTGGACCCCATGATCTCGGAGGGCTTTTCCAACCTGAACAATTCCATCGTTCTCTGATTCTCACACACAGCTCTCTGAAGGAGAATGATTGACAGGGAGCGAGGGCTTTGCTGGGAATTGCCAGGGCCTGGTGGGTGAACCTCGAGCTCAAAACTGGTAAAAAACCCCAGAAACTTTGTGAGAACAATTAAGTGGGAAGATTGAGAGAGAGAGGGAGATCTAACAGACAGATTTAGATTGATAAAGGAGTTATCCAGCTGTAACAAGCAGCCTAAGCCTCCTCAGGAACACTGGGAAATGCAGTCGTGAGATACTGCAGGGAAAGAGAGAGAAAGGTGAAGGTTATTGTAGCAGAAATATTTAGACACTCTTATTACAGCCAGTTCCCTCAATAAACTTCAGAATATGTGACCGAGACCTCGATAATCCATGGAATATACCTGGATAATTAGGGATAGACTTAAACCACTGAGTATGGCACCTCTGGCTCCTTTCTCAAGGGCCTGCATTCCCAGGAGTTGGGCAGAGCAAATGTGGGTGCACAGGGCGGCGTCCCAGGCCTCAGAAGTCTCCCAAACCCTTTCTGGGTCTTTCTGCCTGGGAATTCAGCTGGCAGGATGAGAGAGGAGTCCATGTGGACAAGCCCACAAGTTGAGGACGAGCCAGTTGGCTTCAGGGCTGCTGCTGAACATCAGGATTGACCAGTGGTGCTGCAGATGTGGAGAGGGCTTTCAAAGCCTGGAAAAATATCCTTTTTATAATAGAATCATAGGATCACCAAGGTTGGAAAAGATCTTTCAGATAATCAAGTCCAACCATCAATTTAGCACTGCCACCATGGTCGCCATTAAACCATGCCCCCGAAAACCACATCCACGTTTGTTGAGCACTTCCAGGGATGGTGATTCCACCACTTCTCTGGTTGTTCCAATGCTTTACAGCCCCTCCAGGAGGAAAAAAAATCCTAATATGTGTTCTAAACCTTCTTAGGAGCTTGTGATGGGTTTCTCCTCTACCTTGGCAAAAGACAAGGTAGAAAAATCATGGAATGATGCTTAAGAATAAAGAAAACTCCAATTTCAGTTTTATTTTGGAACTGCCTATACTTTCCAATAAAATAAATATGGGTTTCTTTCCAGTGGTGTTTCCAAAGAGGAAATATTTCCTTCTGAACATTGAGAAAGGTTAGGAAATTTTCAATGTTGAAGTTTTAACTGAAAACAAAAAATTCATTCTGTTTCCCTAAACAGCTCTACCAAATCTTTTAAGGAATATTCAAAGATCCAGAGTTATTGTAGTGGCTGGAGCTGTAGCTATGAAGATGCAGTTCGGGAAGAAAGACCATGGAAATCAGACAGTTCCTAAACTGTCTTTGGGAAGTTGCACAAATCAGTGGGAGGATGTTCGTTCTCCTCTTCCTCCTGCATTCCATCAGACACGGAAATCTCGCTCTTGGACTCACTTCCACCCGTGATCCTCATCCCACATGGACCAACCTCTCTAACTGGTTGCTACTGGTTTATTTTCAACCGCACAACAGGAGTGGTCAGACTGGGGTAGTGAAAATCTGCACTGGAAATTTTTTTTTTGCTGCTATTTTTCCTCATTCCTCATTACGATCAGTTTTCAGGGATTACAACTTCCTCTAGGCAAGCAAGGAGAAATTCATCCCCATCCAAATTGGCCTTGAACACTTCCAGGGATGGGGCAGCCACAGCTTCTCTGGGCAACCTCTGCCAGGGCCTCAGCACCCTCACAGGGAAGAACTCCTTCCCAATATCCCATCCAATCCTGTCCTCTGGCAAACAAGTAGAAATTCATCCCACCATTACTCAGGTCCTTCCAGAATCTCATGTATTTATCCACTGGGTTCACAGAGAACAAGCAGAAAAGTTCATTTTATCTACAAGTGAACTCCCAAAGCTGGGAGAAATCTGCCTGGTTTTCAGGTTGCCTTTCCTGCTTATTTCTGATTTTATGTGGAGCATGTTCCATCTGTTTATCTGAACAAAATAACGCAGAGTGATTTGATTAGGTGAATAAAGCCTTTCAGAAGGAGAAAAAAAATCCCCACCACAATTGTTAACAGCTCTTTAATCCAGCAGAGACATGTGACAACAGCCAAGGGTTGGAACAAAGTTAGAAAAATTCCAATATCAAACAGGACAAACATTTAAAATACAAGGAGAGATGACTGAGTTGGTACAAAGAAAAGATACTCAGAAGAATTAATGGATTTTTTTTCATGCTTTTGAAGCAAGGGAGTTGCCTTCAGTCAAACTCAGCCCTGGAAGGGTCCAAGGCCAGGCTGGATGGGGCTTAGAGCAACCTGGTGTAGCCAAAGGTGTCCCTTTCCATGGCAGGGGGCTGGAATTCCATGATCCTCGAGGACCCTTCCAACCCAAATCATGCTGGAATTCTGTGATAAACTCCCCAAACTGGACTGACGCTGCTGGATGGGGTGACAGTCCCTTAGCCCGTAAAACACACAGTCCTAAACTCTGAGAGCTGAGTCTACCTCGGTTAAATTAACAACTATCAATTAGATGACTCATTCTAGAGAAAAGTTTAGGCTCCTTCTGTGGCTGGCAGACAGAAACAGACACATCCAGCTGGTGATTTATCTCCTATTAACTTGGCAGAAAAGGAACAGAGATGAACCCTCCTCTGAAGGCCTTCCCCGCTCTCCTTTAAGCACCAAGACCTCACGAACAAATGAAATTGAAGATGTGACTTGAGAGGGCAAAGGGTCATAAGGCAGATCCTTCCAAGAGACAAATGAATGTTTGCCTTCCTGTCCGAGTCTGATCCTGACCCCACGGTTCACTAAGGCAGAGTTGTGAAAGGGAGACGACTAAAGGGAAACCCAATCTTTTGGATTCCATTATTCCAAGCTGTAAAAATCACAGACCGCTTTGGGATCATTGTGGGAACAGGGACTTCAAGGATATGAAATCCCTGCATTTCATTATCTAGGTGTCAGTCACAGCAGTTAAAACTTCAAACAGGCTTTTAGTACAAACACTCATTAAACCACGAGAAGAATAATGGATAATTGTGTGATCAGTGTTGGAGAGAGTCAGACCTTTTCTGTGTATTTAATTACTTATGCAGCCAGCAAATGATGTTCCACTGCCACACACTCCCTTTATGAAATGTTCCAAGATGGTCTCGGTTGCTCCTGTTTTTCCACTTGGGAATATCACAAGGAGTTTGTGCTGTCTGTGCATTCGCCCATAAAAAATGACTCACGGGAGAACATAAAGTCAACAACCAAACAGCGTCTGAAAGGTTTAATGACTTCTGTGCTTAGCCAATAATTTGATGGCTCCCAAGGAAACCTGGGTGTAGGAACCCTGCCAAGATTTTCGGGTGGAAGGTGCCTCTGCAAATATTCTTAAAATGAGAGAATCCAGCAGCAATATTGCAAAGTTTCCAGCTCAGACAAGGCTCGGGGAGAGCAGAGCTGGGGGGGGATGTTGTGTGCTCAAGAAATCCTCTCTGGTAATTCTCTGACTCAGGTGCTGCTGAGATTTTGTGCAAACACAGGATAAATATCAAAGGGTTACACCCTGATCTGGCTGATAAGAACAGGCAGAGGAGCTGAGCAGGGCCAGGAATTTCTTGAGAACTGCCTGAAAAACCCCCACAAAACTCTTAACTACTTTTACTTTGTCAGGGTGGAAATTATTTTGCTGTGGATATGGCCTAGGCCAACTCTGGTTTTGTTGTTGCCTGCAGACAGCACCAGCAGATTTCAGCCACCACCCAACGTTCTTCAGGCCTGGGTGAATCTTTCAACCCCATGTGCCTGACGGGATTATTTCCACCTCCATCCGTGCGAGGTCTGCTGGTGCTGTGGGTTTGATATGAACATGATTTCTACTCTGTAGAGGACAGTCTGCAGGGATGGCCCCCCCAGGGAATTCTGGAAGCACAAAGTTTTTTGGGTTGGAAGGGACTTCAAAAATCATCTCATTCCAACCCCCTGCCATGGGCAGGGACACCTCCAACTAGCCCAGGTTGCTCCAAGTCCCATCCAGCCTGGACTCGGACACTTCCAGGGATGGGACAGCCACAGCTTCTCTGGGAAACCTGTGCCAAGGCCTCCCCACCCTCCCAGGGAAGAATTCCTTCCCAATATCCCATCTGTCCCTGCCCTCTGGCAGTGGGAAGCCGTTCCCTGTGTCCTGTCCCTCCATCCCTTGTCCCAAGTCCCTCTCCAGCTCTCCTGGAGCCCCTTTAGGCACTGGAAGGGGCTCTGAGGTCTCCCTGGAGCCTTCCCATCTCCAGGCTGGACATTCCCAGCTCTCCCAGCCCAGCTCCGGAGCAGAGGGGCTCCAACCCTCAGAGCATCTCCATGGCTTCCTCTGGACTCGCTCCAGCACCTCCAAATCCTCATTCTGTGGATCCCAGAGCTGGATGTAGTGCTCCAGGGGGGATCTCACAAGGATTCTCTGGTGACGTCTGTGTTTTATTCCTGCATTTGGGGTGTCAGGATCGGGCAGATTCTCAGCTTGTGCGAGATGGACTTGGATAACCCCAATTCCCAAGACACAGCTCTGGTTTATCAGCCGCCTTTGCTTCCAGTGCCAACCTTGTCACCAGCCACGTTTAATAATTCAGACTACCCTGACCAACCCGTGGGTGCCTCAGTTTCCTTTTGTATCCCCAAAAATATACGGGAAACCTTGGTCAGTGAGGAAACAGGGTTTGTCCATCACAGTGTGAGCAGCAGTGGAAAGGTTTTGTCGGAATTCTGGCGGCACTTACTCATAGTTTGTAAGTTAAGTTTTGTCACCAGGATGCAGGGAATGGGAAAAGGCAAAACTGGACTGGTTTTTTTGGATGAAAACTTTATCAAAATCTCTCAGAGCAATGCAGGGTTTGAGATGGGGGATGAACATCCTGCCTTTCAGCCTCTCCCTGTGGCTTTGGAGCGGCTCAGGAATCCTTAATGCTAAAAATGGCTCACAAAAAGATGCTGTTCTCAGCCAAGGAGGTGACAGCAGCTCCTTACCCGGAGTGACAGAGTTATTGGACTGAGTCTTTGTGTCTCCTTGCCAAATCCCATCTCCCTTATCTCACTAATTACAGATGGAATGGAGTGGAAACGGCCCAAACCAATTTTCAATAAAAGTGGCCACAATCTTTGATTAAACTCTCTTTGTTTCTGCAGAGAGCAAGGCAGGAAACACAATTGTTGCTCCATGTTGGAGCTGGATGGGGCTGTGGCAACCTGGAATAGTGGAAATTGTCCCTGCCCATGGCAGAGGTTTGGGACTGGATGATCCCTAAGGTCCCTTCCAACCCAAACCATTCTATAATTCTAGTTTTAGCCTTTAAATCACAAAAAAAACCAAACCCCAAAAAACAAAACCAAAACCAATTCTCACTTAGATAAAGGTTCTGAGATCTGCGACAAGCGCTGAACCTCTGAGGGGAAATATTCCCTCACGTTCTGAATCCCCACTGGAATTTTGTGTCAGGTTGCCTTGAGTCCTCTAAAAGGTCAAGGAACTCTCTGGAAAAGTTGGACTGGTTACAGTCTTCTCATTAAAATGGCTCCCGTGAGATATTTCAGCTTTGAGGTCGTGCTCGGGATCTAATTTCAAGTTTTGGGATCACAGGACTGCAGGATTTTGCCATGGGATGTGAGGTGTTAAACCTTCTGCCACATCAATGACTGTCCGAAATATTTTGGGACTGATGGAAGGATTGCTTTAACTGGTCTGTCCTTGGTGTTTTCCAGGCACAGAATTGCATGAAAACAGCAAGTTCTACAGTCAAGAAAGTCATTATTTATTGAATTAATACTGTTGTTGCTTTTTTTTTTTTCAAATTTCTGTAATTTTTAACCTCATCTCATGATTTTTGAAAGTTTGTGGCTGCCCTCATGGCAAAGACCTGGCTTTGCAAGCAGTTTTCCTACGTGGCAACACACATTCCATCATTTAACAACCTTTTAACCTGAAAATATTTGAAAGGTAAATTCTGCTTTTAATACGGAGCAGTTTTCCTCCCTAACTATAAAATCTCTTCTAGAGGTTTATTTCCTGATCCCTTATGACTGATTTTTATTTTTCTGTACTTCTAAAACAGCTGGAAGATGGAGTTAATGGTTCCAGCTGGATGAGGGCAAAGGGAATGGCAGAGGATGACAAGGCTGCTTAGCTGATTATTGGATAGAAAAGAGGGAAAATCCCTCAAATTCTCAGAATTCTGCTGCAGAAAATGACCTCTTAACATAATCCACGGGAATATTTTATGTTTCTGTTTGGCCTTTCCCCGTGGCATTTGGTTTTCCTGAGAATTTCCCTGCTAACCAGACTTTCCTGGACAGAACCCATCCTTTCCCTGCTACCAAATGTGCTTTGATGTCTGTTTGATCAGGTATAGGTGGGGTTTATACTTGCTTGTTCCAGCCCCAGGGCATTCCTGTGGATCTTTGGTAAATTCTGTTTGTTGGAGATGTAGAATTACTCAAAAATCCAGGTTGGAGATTTTTAAAGGATGTTTTTTATCCATGTGTCTGGAGAAAACAGCTGGAAAAGTAAAGGCAAAGTGAGCGGAATCGGGTAAAGAGGCTGCTCAGTGTTTTTGTCTGAGCAGCAGCAGCACCAGCAGCAGCAGCATCCCTTGGGTTTCAAAGGAATGAGGTAGAAGCTGTTACAATCAAGGATTCCAGAGCTGGAAAACCTGGAAAACCTGGTGGAAGAGTCAGAACAAAAAGGATAAGGAATCTGTAAACCCTCAGAACCAAAGAGAAAAATAGCCTTTATCCTATAGCTGGAAGGAGTTGGAAAACCAGACTTTTTTCCTTTATTTTTCCATGTATCCCTTTTGAAGCCTTTTTAAAACCTCCCTCTGCCTTAATTTTCTCCTTTACACATCTAAAAATGTGGGACAATGAACAGAAATGCACACAGGCACTGCAGAAATTTGGGAAATGCCTAGCAATGTTCCTCGGACAACGAATAACCAGAAGAATCAGCTCTCGAGTCTGTAATTCCTGCTGATCCTGCCAAGTGTTCCTAAAAATGCTCATCTGCCATCAGGAAAACAATGAAAACAACGTCCATTAATACAGAAATATTCCAGTTTTTTTTTTTTTTTCTTAATTAGGATGAGGAGGCAGCTGCTACTCCCATTTCCTCACTTCTTCAGGCAGCTGCTGAGAATGGTGACATTTCTGACAAGGGTAGTCTCAGAACCACGGAATTATGGAATGGCTTGGGATGGAAGGGACCTTAAAGATCACCTGGTTCCAGTCTACAGACAGGGACACCTTCCACTAGCCCAGGCTGCTCCAAGTCCCATCCAGCCTGGAACGACTCCAATTAAAATGGTTCCACTACAGCGCAGGTCGATCCTCTGCTTATCCTGCACATTATTTAAAAAGTGGGCTTGAAAACAATTTAGGAGATAAACAGGGACTTATCAGCTGAATACTTACCACCACATAAATCCCAGCGAATAAATTGTGGACAGCAAATGAGAAACCTGCAGAAAAAAAAAACCAAAATGTGTTTTAAACACAAGCAGGCTCAGAGTGGAGTTAAAAAGCACCAAACCCCTTTGTCCCCGACCCCTCAGGGTGACTGAGGTGATGGAAGAAGGGATTTATTAGTTCCTGGTTGATGGCAGCAGTGGTTGGGGGGTCAAGAGCTCATTGTACAGAACCCATTCAGCTGTAAGATGCTTTTCTCAATATTTCATGCCCATAAAACTGAATAGGAATTTTGTGGTTTTGTTTCAGGATGCTCTTAATGCCTCTGTGCATTTTTAAGATTTTGACAAAAGAGAAAACAGTGAGCCCAGACTCAGCTCTGCTGCCAAACTGAGAAGTTCTGCTTAACAAAGGAAATATCTGCACCCAGTGCTGGGACAGATTTGATGTCTCTGAGCTATCTGGCTGCTAAAACATTCCAGGGATAGGATATCCACAATTTCTTTGGGAATTGTCTTCTAGTGCTTCGCCTCTCTCATAGTGAAGATTTTCTTCCTCATATCTAATCTATAACACCCCTCTTTGGAAGTGTTCAAGGTTGAATTGCTGCAGCTTGGAGCAACCTGGGGTAGGGGAAGGTGCCCCTGTCCACGGCAGGGGTCGGAACTGAAGGATCTTGAATGTCCCTTCCAGCCCAACCCATTCCATGATCCCTTGGAGAATGGCACAGAGTCCAAACGCTCTTGTGCACCTCCCAGCCTTGCTCGGACATTGAGCCAGGATGTGGCCAAAACGGCAGGATTTGAGCTTTGGGGAAGACTTTTAGGTCCCTCATCCAGAAATAATTTTGCAGTTTGAGCAGCACCGTTTTTCCCACAGATCTGCTCCCCAGCTCATCAGCTCACTCTTGCCTTCCTCTTTAATTATTTTGTTCTGCTTTTTCCTTTTCTTATCACTTTGAGAGATGAAATTCTCTCTGCACATTCCCCTCCGCTCCTTCAGAGGTTGCCTGAGTCCTTCCCAAGAGCCAGCCCTGCCTTCCAGCAGACCTTTGTCTTCCTTTCTCCCACAGATAATTTGCCATGGGAGTTTTTATCTTCTCAGCACAATCTTCCTCTTCTTCCCTTTTTTTTAATCTTCTCCGAGTTTTAACGATTCTCCACAGACAATGAGCCATCTGTAGATCGTACCTGTGCGGCTTCTCCTCATTTAAATGAGGATAAATGCCACTAATGAGTTTTGAAAAGAAGCAACTCTGGAGGAATGTGGAATGAGCAGGGAGAGGAGTGGCTGGGAATCTCAATTAGCCAGCGCCTGGGAAATTTGTACCAAAGGCATGAGGGAGCTGGGGCACCTCAGGAGCTACGAGAGTGGGAAAGTGCTGGATTAGGAAGGGTTGTGGGGTTGTCCTGCTGTTGTCTTTTCTGGGATTTGGCCCCTGGAAAAGGGCCCAAATATATAAACAGCCTGGAAAAATCCTGAAATATTATTTTTAACATCCTGAGGGTGTGTTTACTTCCATGAACGCTCCTGATGGATTGAAATAAGCACATGCTCCATGTCCAGCAGCGAAACCCACTTCCACCAACTCCATTAAAACTCTTCACCTGAGTCCTGAGCAGATTTTGGAGGGATTTTATGTCCTTTTCCACCCTTTCATCTGCACACAGTAACCAAGGAGGTTAAATTAACCTGCAGACTTTACTCTAAATTTAATTTGGTTTAAACATGTGAGGCGTGGAATTTTAAACCTTGAACCTTTTCCTTTCTGTATGACAAGCAGAACTGTAAGGAAATAGTCAGAAAAATCCGTATTAGTGTTTCATGGGGTGGATGGAGGAATTTTACCTTCACAACTCTCAAAGTTCAGCTCTTCTGCACACTCACAACTCCTCAAGTCAGCGGAAGTAACCATATTTTGGACTGGATATAAAATCACAAAATCATGGAATGGTTCGAGTTGGAAGGGACTGTGAAGATCATCCAGTTCCAGCCCCGTTACCATGGGAATGTCATGTTTGGGAAGGGAATATTGGTACTGTGAAGAGTCAAGTTCAAGGTCAAATCACCTCCCCAGGCTTTTACAAACAGAAAAGGGAATATTCAATTTCTGGGATTTGCTGCCGGGTCAGATATTGGTCCCTCACCTCATCCAAGGGAAGAATCACTGAATCCTTAAGGCTGGAAAAGACCTTTGAGATCATCAAGTCCAACCATGTTCAAAACTAAATCAATTCCTCAGATCCACACTTTTTTGAACACTTCCAGGAATGGTGACTCCACCACTTCTCTGAGCAGCTGTTCCAACGCTTTACAACCGTCTCCAAGACAAAATTTTCCCTAATATCCAATCTAAACCTCCCCTGACACAACTTGAGGGCATTTCCTCTCATCCTGTCACTCGTTACCTGGGAGAAGAAACTGATTCCCACCTGGATCGAGCCTTCTCACAGGGAGCTGTAGAGAGTAAGAAGGTCTCCCCTCAGGATCCCATGGACAGACATCCCATGGACTTTATTCCCTCGAACCACTGACTGCGAAATAATGAAAGACATCCAGGATCCTCCAGCTCTGGAGCAGCATTTTGAGGCCAGGACAAAGACTCAGGATCCAGAGATCTCAGTGGTTTCCTGAGCAGGAAAAGTCCAGTTTCTCTTTGGTCAAACTGTTAACCACAGAGGAGCCCTCTGGAATCCCTTCCTGCTCTCCCAGGAGCTCGCGGCAGGATGCAAATATTGTTTAAATCCGAACAGCAAAATTAGTGTTAATGAGTAATTAAGTAGAAACACCTGCAATGAGTGTTATTACTGCCATTACTTGCGTAATGGAAATTTATGGAAAATACCATCAATAGGAACACCAGGAAAATATTGTGCAGCACAGGTTCTGCTTTCTACACCTCTGAGTGAATTATTTGGCATCAGGTGAACGAAGCCATTCTCCGGGAATGCTTCTCCTCTTTCAGCACAACCCAAAAATAACAATATCTCCTGCAGCCTTTAATCCCTTGATTTGTTGGGAGGATATTCCAAATGCTTCATTAATGCTGTTGAGGATTCCTGGCTTTTATCACTTGTAGGTTCCGTTTTTTTTCCTCTACAGTGGAATGAGATTTTCATTTCTGCACCAAAATAACCTCAGAGAGGAGCCAGATCTCTCCAGAGCAGATCCCTGATAAACAGACCTGGATCGTTCCCTGTTTGGAGATCAAGAGGGTTTTGTTCCTCTTTTCTATGGGATATAAATAAAGCTTTAAAACAGGTTGTATCCTGATGGGTTGTAGAGAGATCCTCTACACAACTCCCCATGGTTTGGGGTTTTGTTAGGAATATTGGCGTTAAGGTCTCCTGGATGATTCCTGAGGTTCTTTGTGTAGTAAATTAAATTAAAATAAGTCGTAGGTTTAATCCCTTTATGGGCCATTTACTTAAGAGTTGGACTCGATCCTTGTGGGTCTCTTCCAGCTGAGAATATTCAGGGAATCTGTGAAAATAATAATAATAAAGGAAAAGAAAGAAATTTATTTTTTATCTTTACACGTGGTATAAATATGTGTTTATTTAATATGCATTGACCTACAACTGGAGGATAATCCACTAACAATATATTTGTGTAAAAATATTTATATATATAAAAATATATTATGTATAAATATATATAAAAATATATATATATTGCCACCGTCATTTCTGTGCACTCTTTTATGTATTAAAATTCAAACCCACACTTGTAATATGATTAAAACCCAGGCTGGAATTTATGGTCTTGCTGAAACTGTTGGGATTTTTGCCATGTTTTCCAGTCCAGTCAGGAATTCCCTTCCCAAAGGCTCAACATCATCATTAACTCATTCCTCTCCTCTTGGGATTTGCTGCCTTCTCCCAGTCCTTTGGAGCTGCATTGATGCCCAGGTCATGGAAATACCTTGCCCTGACAGGGAAATATTTTGGAAACAATTCCCAAAAATGCCATAAAAATGCAACAGCAACCTTGGGAGTTTTCCCTTTCCTGAAATAACCACAAAGACCTGGCACAAGTGGAATGTCCTGAGAGAGCTGCAGCCCACAATTCCAATTCCTTTGGTTTTTAATGTTTTTTTTCCTCTCTCTCTTTGCGACATTTCATCTTATTAGGACCCAGCAAAGGGAATTTTGTTTGCCCATAATTGCTGTGAGTCTTTTTTCCTCACTGGATAGCAGACCTGGCATNTTTACTTAAGAGTTGGACTCGATCCTTGTGGGTCTCTTCCAGCTGAGAATATTCAGGGAATCTGTGAAAATAATAATAATAAAGGAAAAGAAAGAAATTTATTTTTTATCTTTACACGTGGTATAAATATGTGTTTATTTAATATGCATTGACCTACAACTGGAGGATAATCCACTAACAATATATTTGTGTAAAAATATTTATATATATAAAAATATATTATGTATAAATATATATAAAAATATATATATATTGCCACCGTCATTTCTGTGCACTCTTTTATGTATTAAAATTCAAACCCACACTTGTAATATGATTAAAACCCAGGCTGGAATTTATGGTCTTGCTGAAACTGTTGGGATTTTTGCCATGTTTTCCAGTCCAGTCAGGAATTCCCTTCCCAAAGGCTCAACATCATCATTAACTCATTCCTCTCCTCTTGGGATTTGCTGCCTTCTCCCAGTCCTTTGGAGCTGCATTGATGCCCAGGTCATGGAAATACCTTGCCCTGACAGGGAAATATTTTGGAAACAATTCCCAAAAATGCCATAAAAATGCAACAGCAACCTTGGGAGTTTTCCCTTTCCTGAAATAACCACAAAGACCTGGCACAAGTGGAATGTCCTGAGAGAGCTGCAGCCCACAATTCCAATTCCTTTGGTTTTTAATGTTTTTTTTCCTCTCTCTCTTTGCGACATTTCATCTTATTAGGACCCAGCAAAGGGAATTTTGTTTGCCCATAATTGCTGTGAGTCTTTTTTCCTCACTGGATAGCAGACCTGGCATCTCTCTGTATGGATTTTTTTTTTCTGGAATTATTATTTTTCAGCACCTCTCCTTTCCAGCTGAGGATGTGGGGGAGTGCAAACTCTTCCCACCTGATTTTATCAACTCCAAATCCTTGAATCCTGAACCCAGCCTGCTGTCAGACAGGTCATGCCAACTGAAAACCAGGATAAATCCTCAGTAAAGCTTGAAAATCCTGGTGTCGGACAAATAAATAAAAGCTACAACAACGGAAGAGCCTTGGAGGGATTTTTATCTCTCATCCAGCTTTGTATTTTCAAGTTGCTTTCCACAGGTAGGAAATCTCACGATGGGTATTTAGCTAAGGTTCCTCTGAAATTCTGGAATTAAAATTTAAGGAAAAAATCATAAATAATGTAAGACCCAGGATAAAATAATGAAATGCAATAAAAAACAGGAGAGATGACAAGGTTCTTATGGAATTAGGATAAAACTGGAGACTGAATCAGTTTTTTTCTGACTCCAAGCAGGGAATTTTATTATAAAAATGACAAACTCCCATCTTCTTAAATGTTCCTTGCTGCTACAAGGTTGGGTGGGGTTTGGAATAACCTGGTCTAGTGGAAGGAATCCCGGGACATGGTGGGGAAGTTGGAGTGCGATGATCCTTAAAGCTCCTTCCAACACAAACCGTTCCAGGATCCTCTGATTCCACCCTTGATGCAAAACATCCCCTTGAAGGATGGTTCCTGGGATGAAGCGCTCCAGAAAGTCACGGGAATTCAGAGCTCAGTGATCCCAATCCAGGAGGGCTGTGCTGAGCAAACATCTCATCCCTGCAATATTTCCGTGATCCATTCCCATTTAAAATACTCCAAGTTGTGCTGTTAATCCATGGAAGTCGTGTTTAAGCCATGAAAGAAATTTCTGAGCAATTGATGGCCTGATTCCCTCCCTTTTCTGCTTCCTGAAAGGCTTTTTTTTGGTTGGAAATTTAAATAATCACTCTTCCCTAAGAGCAGCTTTTTGATTGAACGGGTCCTACACAAAATCCTGACCTGGGTCTAAGGGTGAGCAGGCATCAAACCCAAATGAGGACTAAGAGATTAACCCGGAAGCAAACAGGCTGCTAATGGCCTGATTTTAGGAAGATAATTAATTCCTAATTCACACCGGTGAATAAGGACAACAAATTGGATTTTGGGAGCTGCACTGGACACCATAAATGACCAGGTTACATCTGATATTCACATCTGAGCAATTTATTGAACATGGTGCTCATGTGTTGGGCATCTTTGCATGATTTGATGCCCAAAGGATCCTCGGAATTCCAGAGTATCCTCAGTTAGAAGGATCCCACAAGGATCAGCAAGTCCAACTCCTGGCCCTGCAGAGGACAACCCTGAAAATGACCCCGAATGTCTGAGGGATATATCCAAATTATTCCTGAACTCTGGCAGATTTGGTGCTGGGACTACTTCCCTGGGGATAATTTCCAAGGAGTGAAAGAACCACAACATCTGGAATCTGCTGTTCTGAACACATAAATTGAAATAATCCCAATTTGGGAAACTCATCCTTCACTGGATTTTGAGGTGACTCAAACCAGAGTGGGGACTTGCACCTTTTACAAAACATTCCCAAGTGCAACAGGAATAAAAAGTGGTTTAAGGGTCAAGTACTGGATGTGGTTTTCCCAGCTGGGTTTCCACAGCGTTTTATGATTTGGTTTTGCAGCCAGAACTTCTTGTAGCTCTTTTTCAAGCCTCTTATTCTGTAAAAAGCAGCAATCTGTAGAAAACTGGTGCCCATCTTGTGCCATTTTAAACTGATCCCAATTCCTTTGCTTTTATTTCTGTTTTTAGAGAACTTCACAGCAGCACCTTGATGGAATTTTTGTAATTAAAAAAAAGACTTTTTTACCTTTTCTGTTTCTTCTAATTTATTTACTGAGGAGCTCAAAAGGCACAAATTTGGGGGTGAAAATTGCCCTGTGGAAGTTGTTTCCCATGCTGTGAGCGATCATCCAGCATCCAGAAATGGGAGCCCAGAGCTGGGATGACCCACGAGCCTCTCTGGATAACAGGAGAGCATTCCCTGTTTTTTTGGCTCCGAGGCTTTTACTAATGGGCTGTGGAGGGGGAGCCAAGGCAGGGAATGTTGATGAGGAATTACACATTGACAGGGCTGAAGACAGGTGAAAAACCCCCAGTGCTCAGCTTCGAGGGCTTGCTGATTCCCTGGATTTCAGAGGTGGACATTCCAGAGATGTAAGGGAGTGCTGCTGTTGTACCGAGAGTGGCAAGAAATGACATGACTCAGAGTCCAGATCCGGGGAGAATCGGGAGAGAGAGAGAGAGTTTATTAATTAATTAAAGACTGCTTTTATAACTTGGTTCGCAAAGAGGACAGGAAGACCACTGGTTCTTTGAACAACCACCCCCTGTCCCATTGGCCAAAAAGCTCACAACACCTACTTCAAAATATTTTGCTAGTTAGTATCATAGCATAGCAACAAGTGCAAGATAGAGAAAATTCGTTTACAAAACTGTAGCACTGTTTTTCATAGTTTCTGAGAGAAAAGCAGTGCTCTCACAGAACGCTGCAGAAAGCTGGAAATTTTCTCTGCCTAAAGCTTTTCAGTATCCACAATTCCCCCTTTTTGTTTAAGACCAAAAGGTAGCATTTGTAATCCTCTGTGGGATCCCTTGCAGCAAGGAGAACAAACACAGCATAAGGGGTCCATTTGGTATTGGCCAGTTACCAAACAGAATCTAAATCAGACACCAATTTAAAGTAGGCAGAGGATTTCAAATGCTACCTTTTGGTCTTAAACAAAAAGGGGGAATTGTGGATACTGAAAAGCTTCAGGCAGAGAAATTTTCCAGCTTTCTGCAGCGTTCTGTGAGAAGGGAGCTGCACAGCCGAAGTTCCTTCATTGTGCCAACTTCCACCCAGTTTTATTTTCCTGCTGCCTGCAGATCCAGGAGGGCATTCAGCCCTGATGGGATTTTGTCCCATTGCTGGGCAAGTTGCCATTGGAAGGAATTTGGGTCCACAACCAATAAAATAATAAAAAAATGGATTATTTACAGATGTTTCTTTGGGTGCAAAGTGTCAGCCCAGCATAGCTGATTTAAACCAGGATCTGTTTCTTTCCACTGGCTGCAAAGAGTCCCTGGGAGGACCGGCCCAGCTCGAGACCCCTACCATGAAAATCTCAGATATTAGAAAAATAAACATCATCATTTTGGTGTTTGTAGTGGAAACATCCTCATGTGACAGTGCTCAAATGACCTTTGGGGGTACAATTTGTCAGATTAAATGCAGGCGTCTGTTTTAGGATGTGAAGAAACAGCAATTTTTATACACGTCCACCCCAAGTCCTCCTTGGCAGGGCTGCTCTCAGTCCCTTTGTTTGTGTTCCTCTCATCTCCAAACTTTTCTTTCTGGGAGGGATTTTGCTCCCCCAGAATCCCAAGGATCACATGGAGCATCTTTGTAAACAGGCAACTGAGTAAGAAGGTGTCTTTAAGCTGATCCTGAGCAAGAAAGTTTTGCGGAGCATGGCTGAGTGAAAATGACACAGAAACTGGGAAAAACCTGGGCTGCTGGGCCAGACTTCCTCCTTCAGACCATTCCCTAATCCACCAGTGCCTGAGAACTGCTGCCAGACCCCAATTCATTCATCCT
This sequence comes from Ifrita kowaldi, assembly GCA_013398055.1. NCBI lineage: Eukaryota > Metazoa > Chordata > Aves > Passeriformes > Cinclosomatidae > Ifrita > Ifrita kowaldi. The sequence goes on along the minus strand of VZRS01013149.1, from coordinate 7,443 downwards.
CTAGGAAATATCTCAAATGGAAACTACCCCAACATCTGGAAATGAGGAGACATCCTGTGCAGAGGGGATTTTGGGGTCTGTGGGGTCACTGCCCTGAGCTTGGGACCAGCCAGCAATCCAGTGTGGGAAGAAACATCTCAAAAGCTCAGATGGGGAGGGAATTCCTTGATTAAAAACCTTTTCCTTATGCTTATTTTGGAGCCACGTTGGAGTCACCAATATAATGGGATATAGAATCATGGAATATCCTGAGCTGGAAGGACCCACCAGGATCATCATTGCAATCTGCAAATGTCCCCTTATGGCCCAAAGGGATCACTATCCTTTCAGTGAGGCAGCTTCTCCCCTTGACCAACAAACCCAACCCATATTGCTCAGTTTGGTCCATAAATCCCCATTTCATCCCTGCGTGTGACTCCCTCTCCTCCCAGGCCGGTGTTCATCCCCAGGAGTGATCAGAGCATTAATTTACAAGGAAAGGATTATGACTAAACCTCGTCCGTGCGTGATTGAGACGCAAATCACACCAATAATTGATTTTTCCTCCTTCCCTCCTGTCAGATCCCCCATCTCTCAGCCTGGGCCTTTTGATTTATAACCCCACTATTACAAACAAATAAGTTCCTCCAATTACAATTTCAATAACCTATTGATTTTTTCTCGACTCTTGTTCCGTGCACTGTTCATCCAGGGTTCCACAGCTCCCACTTCATTCCGATATTTGTATTTCCAGACTGATTCCTTCCTCCAGGATGAATCATCCTGCCTGACAAAGACATTCTTAAACTATGAAGCACAGAGGGGACGTGGAGGTGAAAGATCAGGAAAGGTTCAGGGTATGAAAGAGTTATGGGTTGTGCGTGAGCTGGTTTATGTTGGATATTAGGAAAAATTTCTTCGTGGAAAGGATTGTCAGGCATTGGAACAGGCTGGACAGGTGGAGTCACCGTCTCCGGGGGGATTTAAAAGAAGTGTGGATGTGGCACTTGAGGATATGGTATTGTTTTGATGACTGCACTTGACGATCTTAAAAGCCTTTTCCAACCCTTATGATACTTTTTGAAGATCTTTGTATTACTTTAAAGGACAATTCTCCATTTCTCATTTTCTCCAGATTTCTCTTTTTAGGACAATCCTATTCCACCCATTTTCAGTTCAATGGGATGAACCTTTGGTGATACTTTCGATGACTAAAATTATTAACCCAGGACTGGGAGAAACCTTTATTTTCTACTTATTTCACTTAGAAAGAGGTGAGTTCCACCTCTGCAAGGTCTGTTTTAACCTGAAAAACAACAACAACAACAAAATCAAACTATAAACCCCAAAAATTTCAATCAACAACTCTTTCCAGCCTTACGTTTGCCATCTATTTTTTAAATAAAATTTAACAGTTAATTCTGGTGCCTTTCTGGCACCATGGAGCACTAAAACAACTCCATGTACTTTACAAAAACACAGGAGAAAGGTTTTTCAACAACTTTCCCTGAAAATATGTCAGCCACGCCTGAAATCCTCGATTGAAGTCCTGAATGTGCCACGGAATGAAGATGTGTGTGCGCAATATGGCCAAAGCAACACCAAGAACATCCAACTCCCCAGATTCCAGCACCATGAATTTGTCTTGAAAATCCTGAGCCCAGGTTTCAATTCTTTGGTTTAAGGGAGAGGTGTCTACAGCAGGTCTGGCAATAAATCTAAATATTAACAAGAGAATCATGGGAAAATCCTACTAAATTCTGGAGGCAGAATATGTTGGACCTTCTCCATGCCCTGCCCAGTAACAAAAGCTATATTTGATTATCCCCAATTTTAGCTGCTGTGATTCAGGGCTTGATTCAAAGTCAGCCCGAGTCATTTCACTCTCTCTGCTGCTCCCGGCATGAGGCCATTTATGAACCCTTTCCATTCTCATTGCAAAACTGAATTAATGTTCCCTATTCATGGCTGGAAAACCTTCTGCTAAGGGAATGATCGGGTTGCCAAAACATTCCAAAGGGAAATGCCAGCCTTGGAGATGCCCGAACAACATCAATAGGCAACCCTGCTGTGAATTTATTTTTATGGGAAGTTCAAACAAAACCCAGTCCACAGGAAGTTCTTGGCAGAGACTGGACTCAGGCCCAGCTACAACTGCCATGTAATAAACGGAAAAATTTAAGTTTTTCACTGTTTAGAAAAGTTCTGCCCTTCGAATGCATTGGGGAGGTTGAATTTTTTTATATTTCTGCTGTGAAGATGGAAGCTGGAGATTCTGGTCCTTAATTTCCAAGGAATTTACGTCCCTTGAGTGGTTGTGATCTCAGGAAGAGGCTGAGGGTCTTGTGAAGGCTCTGCTTGTAAAACCTAGGTTGGAAAATTGAGGGAAGAGGAGGCTGGGGTAGGATCTGAAGTTCTCCCTTCTGACAGCAGCTCTGGAAAATTTTATTTTTCACTCTAAAATGATTTCTCCTTCTGAAGAAAATTATAATTTCCTACTACTCACTTCCCATCCATTTATTTGCATAGCCTTTAATATTAAAAAGGTTTAGATCAGGGTGGTTGGAGATGTCTGAAGGTCTCCATGAGCAGCACTGGCACGTGGTGGAGCGAAGCAGCAGGATAATGGTTTATTCTTGGAGCTGTGCAAGAATCCTGGTAACTCCTCCTTATAACTTTTATTTCCAAGACTTTATGGTCTACACTTCAGCTGAGGAAAGAAAATGATGATCTCATTCCTAACTTGTCCATGGAAACCTGCCAGTGAACGGGAAAGCTGTGACAAGGCAGCAGCATCTTCCAGAAGAGCATCTGCTCCTGAGAGGGGAGAAGTGCAGCTTCCAGACAGTCTGATAACAGGGAAAAGGATATAAAAGCATGGGAAGTCCCCTCCTTTGTTACTTGCATGATGGGAATCAAAGTTTTAAAGGAGGAAAGTCTTCAAGGAGGAGAATTGGGAAAGGTGGTAGAGGCTGATCCAGGATGAAAGGATCACGGGCTGTGGTTGGAATACCTGTGCAAGGTGATGAGAGGCTGGTAAGGGGCCTTCAGTGCTTCTTCTTCCCTCTTGCCATTCCCCGATCTTCCAGTCATGGAAAAGAAGGCTTTCCACACTGCTAGGTGGTGTTTGGACAGGTGAATTATAATGGCATGCAATCCTGATATCCTTGATTCTCTCTTCATCCATCACGAATCCAAATAGCTCATACATTTCAAAAAAAAAATGTCCTTTACTTTCATTGCTTTGTACCCTTCTCCACTCCCATATTTGTGAGGCAACCTCATCCAAAGAAACCTTCACAGATGGAACTATTAGTGACAGAAACATCTGGAGAAATTACTGGAAACGGGATCTGTTTGTGCTGGATCCTGTCCCTCACCAAGCCCACCCAGTGCCACTTGTGAGGATGAGCTGGGCAAGGCACCAAGGTGGGGCAGGGTGGGAGGAGAACAGTAGAGGTGGAAAAGCGTTTGTGCAAAGACATGAAAAGGAATCTGTGCCTCCATTTCAGACTGGTTTCACCCTGTGGAACTTCCTGCATCTCTCCAACGCATTCAAATGAGGTTTGATTATTCCTGCAGGTCATGAGGAGCTAAACAGCTCCAGAGAGTGGTTTGGACCTGAGGGGAGTGAATAAATCCTTAGGTTCTTTCAGCTGTGTAGACAAGGAGCTTGTGGTGAGCACAGCCCTGACCTAAATCCTTGAGGGCAGAGAAAGGATCCTCCAGATCCACTTTTACTTCCCAAAATCCACGTATGATACACTATACTTTGAATTCTGTTACTTGCAGAGGATGTCAGCTCTTCCTGTTGCATTGCGGACCTCAGGCATTTTGTGGAAGGATTTTGTGGAGGATTTTATGGACATTGTTTCCCCCCTGTCTTTTCTCCACTCCATCCTTCCACACTTCCCTATCGAACAACATTCTCTCCAATAAAGACATAAAGCTAAGGCTTAGTAGCAGAATCGTTATTTTACTGGTTTGTGACTCATAAAATTGCAGCAACTGCTCTACTCCATGTCAAGGGGGGGTAATTAACCACAACTATCTACGGCACCAGGTGGGGATTTATTCCAAGCAGGAGCTGGTGGAGCAGAGCTCAAGTGCCCACTGGACAGAGCTGCGTTTTTCACAGGCTAAGAAATACAGTCAAGGTTGTTTTTTTTCTCCCAGCAAGATGGGAAGTTGCTCTTAATAGGGTTTTAAATATCTTTTAATTGTGGTTTTTTATTTTTCTCTAGGAAATATGCAAGGAGGCTATGGCAAAATGGGACAGAATCACTTTTACTGCCATCATCCCTCTCGTGGGGTGAGAAGGAGAAGAATATTCCCACCTTTAGAGCAGAATCAAGGGAGCAGGAAGCACTGGGTGGTGAATAATCTGTGCTGGGTTTTGGGAGCTGAGGTTCTGTGCTGGCCATGAGCTGCCTTTGGCCAAGTTTTGGAAAAAATTGAAATAACTGTGCCAGCATGGGGACAGTTCCAGGCTAAGGGAGAAAAAGGAAAAGGAGGCCCAGGGAGACCTTCTCACTCTCCACAACTCCCCGACAGGAGGATGCAGCTGGGGAGGGGTCGGGAGCTGTTCCCAGGGAACAAGGGACAGGACAAGAGGAAATGTCCTCAAGTTGTGTCAGGGGAGGTTCAGGTTGGACATCAGTGGGAATTTCTTCATGGAAAGGGTTGTCAAGCATTGGAAGGGGCTGCCCAGGGAGGTGGTGGAGTCCCCATCCCTGGAGGTGTCCGAGGAATGCCTGGAGGTGGCACTCGGTGTTCTGGGCTTGTTGACAAGGCGAGGATCAGTCACCTTGACTTGATGATCCTGGAGGTCTTTTCCAACCTAAATGATTCTGGGATTCTGTGAAATTTTTCCCTGTGAGGGTGATGAGGTCCTGGCACAGGGTGCCCAGAGAAGCTGTGGCTGCCCCTGGATCCCTGGAAGTGTCCAAGGCCAGGTTGGACAGGGCTTGGAGCAACCTGGGATAGTGGAAGGTGTCCCTGCCCATGGCAGGGGGTTGGAATAAGATGATCTTGAAGGTCCCTTCCAACCCAAACCATTCCATGATTCTTTCATTCTACTGGAATCTCACCTGGTTCTGGGGCCTCTTTTCGTGGCGCTGAAATCACTTGCTGCAGCACAAAAGTTTGTCCTGCAGCAAGATGAAAATGGTTCTGCCACCTTCCTTGCTTGAAAATTTGTCATGGATATCATTGCCCAAAACCAGATGCAAAACAAACCTGTGAAATACTTGATTTTTTCATTTTATTTCCAAACAATTCTGAGAAATCCTTTTTTCTCTTTTGACTGTGAAACAGGCCATCACAGGTCTGAGATTCAACCCATGCTCCTGCCAGGAGTGTTGTCTCCCAGCCACTCCAGATCACTGTCAGTGAACACAGCTTTTAATAATGATTAATTTTCCACCCACTGCTCAGACCTTTTGCTGCCCAAACCATTCCTTTATTCCTAAATTTAATACCCGGTTCTTCTGCCTGCTCTGAAACACAACGTGGGAAATGCTGTGGTTGACTGTGATGGGTCAGAAATCCCCTTTTCTATAGGAACACAGGAGAAAAGGGATTTAATATTTGGTGGAGGCACTGTGAGACACCAGCAGAGTAATTTCCATGGCCTTTCCTTTCTCTGATTTCCTGAGTGTGAAGGAAACTGTGAAAAAAAACCCCTCCAGCATGCAGAGGTTACAGGAATTTGTGAGCAGAACAAAACATTGCTGCTACAGCCAGAGATTTTTTTTAAAATGACACCCAGGAAAATTCTTATTTCCCACAGATTCCCACCTTTATTGGCTGAAGATATAAAATACAGTCGTACTCCATAATTCTCGTGAGAATATGGAGTTGGTTGTTGGAAAACCTGTTACCAATCCAGGTTTGGACATCCAGGAGTATGTGAGGCACAGGTTAAACTGAGGTTAGTCGGGGTCGTGTAGCTTTCGTTTGGTGCCTGGAGGACAGGAGGTGTCTCCAGGGAATCTCATTCGTCCCCAGGTGCTCTGAGTCAGGCCCAGGCTGAGTCATGCCCAGATTTTTTCCTTCCACGGATTTTAACAACACATCAACAGCAGGAGGGAGCTTTAGTGGGTTTAAAATCCAAGCTAAGCTAAAGGTAAAACACATAAAAGATCCAAAACAGACACCAGAGTTACAAAGGTTTATCAAATTACAAGTTTTCAGTGCTTGTACTTTATAAAATTGTATCCCAGAGGAGTGCAGCTTTTCACCCCAAATGAGCTGATGAACCAGGAGACTGCAGGATTTTGGGAGCGTTTTCAGATTTGCTTTTCCAGGATCTGACATCAGAGAACTTCCACTTTATCTCTCTCTCTCTGGAGATTAGTCTGCTTTAAAACTTTCCAGCTTGAAGACTTTAAAGCTGAGTGACCTTCCCGTGACCAGTTTTCCCTTCCAGTTTTAGAAATGCTCATGTCCCTCGGGAGTGGGGATTAAACACACCCCGCCCAGGAATTTAGAGAAAGCATTGGTAAAATCTTAAACCAGAAATGTTAAAGTTGGAAAAGATCTCTGAGGTCACTGAGTCCAACTGTTCCCCCAGCACTACCAAGGCTACCACTAAACCACATCCCCAAGTGCCACATCAACGTGTTTTTTGAACGCTCCCAGGAATGGTGATTCCGCCACTTCCCTGGGCAGCCCCTTCCAATGCTCAAGTAAATTCCAAGTCTCAGTGAGTAAATTTCTCCTAATATCCAATTTAAACCTCCCCTGACACAACTTGAGGCCGTTTCCTTTTGTCCTGTCCCTGTTCCCTGCAAGCAGAGCTGGACCCCCACCTGGCTGCCCCTCCTGTCAGGGAGTTGTGGAGAGTCAGAAGGTCCCCCCTGAGCCTCCTTTTCTCCAGGCTGAGCCCCTTTCCCAGCTCCCTCAGCTGCTCCTGGTGCTCCAGACCCTTCTCCAGCTCCATTCCCTTCCCTGGACATGCTTCAGCATATTTTCCTCTGGAATGAAGGGAAACACCATTTCCAGCAATGTCCAAACTTCTGGGAGGTTTATCCACCAGGGAATCTTCTGTTTTATGAAGATAGGAATCGTACCTTGGAGGAATATCAGAATAATTCTTACGGATCATTGCTGCCCTGAACTGGCCATAAGCTGCTTTGTAGAACTTTGATTAGGGAAGGTGGAAAAATGGCAACGGATCCGTGATATCCATCATGGAATAGGGGGCTGCCACTCCTGCCTCTGCTCCTGGGCTGAGCTGTGACTTCCAAACATTTCACCCTCCTGGGCTTTGCCTTCGCTGTTCTCTCACCACGCTCCATCACCTGCTTTGGAAACCGTGATGAAAGGAGCTACCTGGCTGCAGGTGTCACCGAGGATTTATGGCATTGCCAAATTCAGTGGCTTTTATCTCAGTGCAACAGCTTCACCTCCCACCCTGTCCTGGGTTACAGTGTATTCGATTACCATCCTCATGAGCTGTTG
>VZRS01013144.1:90581-210480 GCA_013398055.1 Ifrita kowaldi | reverse complement strand
TAGAACTACCTGAAAGGACCCTGTAGCCCANCCTGAAAGGACCCTGTAGCCCAGTGGGAGTCAGTCTCTCCTCCCAAGAAACAATAGGACAAAAGGAAATGGCCTCAAGTTGCACCAGGGGAAGTTTAGATTGAATATTAGGAAAAATTTTTTCATTTGAAGGGTTGTCAAGCATTGGAACAGGCTGGCCAGGGCAGCGGTGCAGTCACCATCCCTGAAGGGATTTAAAACATCTGTAGATGTGGCACTTGGGGACATGGTTTAGTGGTGGATTTGGCAGTGCTGGAGGATAGGTTGGACTCCCTAATCTTAAAGGTCTTTTTCAGCCTAAATGATTCCACGGTTCTATGATTTTTACCTGCTGACAGTTTCTGGGCCCACATGCCCACACTTCCTCTCCCATCCTCATTGCAGCAGACAAGCTGAGGAGATACTGATGGTGTGATGCAGTTTCCCTCTAACAGAGACACAGGAGCCTGCAAGGAACAGAAGAGATTAATACCAGGTAGCAAATTACAGCTGATTACAATAGGTGCAGCATAGGGAAATACAATGTAATATTGCCAGGAAAACTTTCTGTCGGTCAACTCTCCCTCTCCTTGCTTGTTTCCTGTGAAAACAGGATACTTGTTTTATTGAGCCTTCGGTGGAAATCCAGCTGCTCCTTCAGCACTGACTGTAGTACCTGGGGAAGAGTGACCAGAGAAGCCTCTGTCCTACCACTGGCAGTGAGACAGTGGCATGGTCTGGGCACCCCTCGCAGGATCTGAGCCCCCTGGCTCAGGCAATATACACACAACAATGGACTAAATGAAATTATGAGAGGGAATTCCCTGCCCCAACAGCATGTAAATGAAGTCTGAGTGGGGAAGGAGAGCACATAAGCAGGGCAAGAGCAGAAGGCCATGACACTAACAGGAACAAATGGTGGTAGCTCATCAGTCTCACTGGCTTGGAGAGGAAGGAGAAACACAGAAGCAGGTAACTCCTGGAGAGGTCACCTCTTCCTTTCTTACCTCCTCTAAGGCTGCTACTGCTGCAGTCCCGGAACTGCTCCATCATCCACCTCTCCCCAGCTTCTGCTTCTTCAGGAATGGTTCAAAACGCCTCTGAAGTCAATTGCCTCTGCAGTGATGACAGTCAGTAATTCTCTCAGAGCCTTTGGATGCCTTTCTGTCGACTGGGAAGGCTGACAGGATACTCCTCGAGTCCTTCAGTGGAACACAGTGTGACACTGCCTGTAGCTGTGAGAGACTTGTCCAAGGGCACACAAGGGTCTGATGGGCTTGCCAAGGGCAGGCCACAAACACAGGGGCTTGTTGCCAGCTCCACACCACCTTTCACCACCCTTGTGCCAGTTCAACCTCTCAACTCTTCCCTTCCCCAGACAAAAAGTATCTTAGTTATTTGTAAAAGAATTTCATGTGTTTGTTAGTCTGCAAACTACAAAGTGAATACACATTTCAAATGAAATGGGTAGGACTTGACACTTCTTAAAATATACATTTTATTATTTTCTGGTAGTTGCTATGAAGGTTTCATTCAAACTGTGAAGGTACACAGCCTTTACAAACTTCTTGAGTTAAAGGTTTTTTTGTTGGTGGTTCTACGGTCTTTTTCTTTTATGGCAGAGGAAAATACATTGGCTATAAAATGTTGAAATTCATTAGATGCTTAGTATCACCTCTTCATATATGCTGTGGAATGCTTTGTAGAAATACTGTATAAAATAAGGCAGACTTTAACAGGGAATTCAGTCATAAAATGTCATGGGAGCAAACAAAGAGTTCCAACACATTATTATTTTTGTAGCCAAGAGAAGATCAGGTGGTCCTCACTGGTTTGTGGGAGAACTACTGCAGTTCTGGTGCTCAGACAGTATACAGTTCTTGTTTATTCTACTATTCTCAAGTGAGACCTTTTTAATAAAACTTATTTTAATTAACATAAATCAGACAATATTTAAACATACACATCTATCCTTACAGTGCAATAAAAATGTATCATTGTATAGTATTTTGTATTTGCATTATGAAAATAAAAGGTCTGTACATCAATTAAATGTATATTAATGAGTATGAATCATGTAAATTTATAATGCATCTAAAGTTGGCTTTGGCTTTTAAGTATTTATAAATTCATAGAAAATATTGAACATCTAACAAAATAAATAAAACATAACATTTTAATCATAGATGCTAACAATCAACCTCAAAAATTCTTGTGTTATTTTTTACATTTGCTACTAAATTTCTTAAGGAGAACTCACTTTCAGTAGTGCTCAGAAGTGAATGATTGCACCTTCTGTGATGTGAAAAAATACAGTACATCTATTTTTCATAGATCAAAAATTCTTTCATAGACAGTTGCATTTTAAATGTCTGATTGTTCTACGTAACTGTCTTAAGTGCTTATAAAAAGCATGTAGCTTTCTCATAAAAGCTGTGAGTCTCTATTAATAGATAAACTTCTAGTGAATGTCCTTTTTTATGAGGATTCTTCAAGGTCTTCCAGCTTCACGTGCTGGTATGAAGATGTCACAGAAGCCTGTTCACAAATAAACCCTCTTCAGTACAAGTACTGCAGCAATCCAGTGTAATTCCACTTGGTGGGCTTATTTCATCCGAGTCCACACATGGTGCTTTGTGGAAGTCAACTGCTGACCTCGTGCTCTCTTGAATGTGAAAGTTCCCCAAGTGCATGGGCTAGCTTTACTGTAATACTGAAGAGACCAAAACAAATCTGAATTCACACAGATAAAAGTGAGCTTGAATAAATATGCATCTGGCTAGTAAGTGACACACCGTGGTCCAACTGCTATTCTGGTGGTGGCCGAAGGACTCGCAGGTTCCTTCCATCTAGTCCTTTCCAGTATTTAATGTTATTATTCAGGTGCTCCATCAGATTTGGCAGGTCTGCAAATGCTAGGGAAGAAAGGGCAGAGAGTATTGAGTTTGCAGAACTGAAACAGTCACAGATTCTGTCTGCTTAACGATCACTTGAAATGTCTGGGCAACTGTGTTAAGTAGAAAAGCTTAAATCTGTCATGCTGATGCTCAAAATGGTTTTGGCTGTGTAGCACTTGGGCCACTGAGAACTGTTCTGTAAATCTACTCAATACTGGTATTGCAAGTCCCAGCAAAGCAACACAGTTTTCCAAGAGGGGCATAGCTAATTATGGTTGTAATTATCCTGCCCCATCAAACCTCAGTCACATGCCATGATCTGGCATTCAGGAGAGTCACATTTCTGACCACTTTTACCACGGAGGCAGCACTTGGAAGGAAACAGCTGCTCCCCCAAGCAGTTTCCAGGCTGTAGAAATTTGCCTTGAAGAATAACCAATATTAACATGGATGAAACGACCGTGCTCAAAGAGCTGTCAAAGAGAATGTGTTCTGTTCTCTGTTTACAGAGAAGCAAGTTTAAAAAGTTAAAGATTGCCTGAGTCTAGTCTGTTAAAGAGAAGCCATGAGAATTGCTTGTAGCAATACTTATAAGCAATAATGAAGTTACTAATCTTACTTGAACTGCAGGAATCTTCCCTTTTCCCTCCCTTTATTTAAGAGCCGTAAAAAAGAAATTTTACATCACAGCAGTTTCAAATGTTTACAAAATGTTCACATCAGGAAAGAGCAGAGTTTTGCTTACCATCCCAGGCATCAAACATATCAATAATGAAGTAATCAATGAATGATAATTGGGATTTGGGGATGCTGCAAGTATTTCTGTCAAAAACTGGCATCACAACAGGTAAACCTTGCCTCCTTTCTTCATCAGTCTGCAAAAAACATTCGTGATTATTCATCTAAGACACGTTCTGTTAATGGGCTTCTTTTAGCAGCAGATTGTTTGGCTCTGACTAGAGCGTGCATCTGCTAAATCAAAGGAGGAACCTGAACAAATCTGAAGCAGCAGCAACTTAAACACCTAGTTGTTCAGTTTCAGGAAAACAGCAGACAAATAGTGCCTTCCAGTGTTTCCCACACAGAGGTGCATTTACCTTCTGTATCTGCACACAAGCTGACCCTAAGTAACTTCACTTATTACCAAGTTACGACTGCTTTGGACCTAAGAGCTGCTCAACCATTTTCAATCTCAGATGAAAGCCATGATCTGTCCCACTCAGAGATGGCAAAATACCTTTTTTATTCCCTTGCCCTTTGCTTGGGGTGCCAAGTTCCAACTGCAGTGTTTGGTCTATCACCTGTAATGATGACTGCCCTCTCCTTTTCCACATCTCCCTAAAACCTTTCCTCAGCACAGTGTGCTAAGAGCTTACAGCATTTCTTGGGCCGAGTGATGTTCCCATCCAAACACTACAACCTGACGATCCTATTCCTGAGGCAAAGCCAGCATGTGGGTCCAAAAAACATCCTTGCCCTGTCTCATGTGATGGGGGTGCATTTGCAGGCAAGGCTCAAAAAGCCCAGTTACAAACTGAACAACTTGAAAGCTCATATTTTTCAGAAACTGCACAATAGAAGTTGTCAACTTTCATCTCTCTGAAGGCATCTAGTCTTGTATCGGCATGAGTAATACCAATCATTTAAAATAAAAAGGTTGTTATTGTTCACGTTACATAATGCAGCCTGAGATATTCTGTGACACTGGCACCCTTCTCCTCCCTCTCAAAGAGATGCTCACCTGCAGTTTCAGCAGCCTGTTTCAGCTGCCTTACCTGTGCAAAGTACTCCTCAGAGATGCGTCCGGCCCACTCTATGCACTGTTCTCGGGGTCTGCACGGATTGGAAATGTCAGCACACTTTATCAGCATGCGTTTGATAAGGATACGGTTTTCAGGAGACCTGAGAACAGTTTTGATTGACTCTCCATCACCATTATTCTGTAACATTTAAGAATTAAAAACAATCCATTAGCAAGGTCTCCATGCAGTAACTCAAAAGCTTTCGTGCCTTGGGAATGCTTTCAGCAATTCCTACAGGGATCAGTCCTGCTGCTGGCTACCAGATTTGATGTCTAACTGAATTTATAGGTGGATTTGAAAGTTAGCCACAGCTCTGAGCTAGCACTGAACTCCAGTTTCTGGATTCAGTCACTGTCTTCATGACAGATCTCTTGGGCATCTTTGGGCAAGTCATCTAATCCCTCTATGCCTTATCTGCCTTCTCAAAAGTGTGGAGAGGATCAATTCATCACTACACACAGAGTGATGAGGACTGTGTAGGCAGAAACATGAAACCCTCTGCTGAAATCCAAGGATTAATGGACTTGCACATTAGGAGTGGAACAGTTGGTTTAAAAAGAGGGACTGACCCGAGATGCAGAGTCACCCTTGGCACACAAACCCCATCAGTGTATCAGTCATTCTGACAGCAGTGCTACTATGCAGAGTCAGATCCCACATTGACTCCCAGGCAGGCTCCTCATTCCCTTCCCTTGTTGCTGGACTCCTTAAGGATGGGTAGGTACAGGAATTAACAATGCTGTCTACTCAGAATAGAAACTCTTTGAAGCAATGAACATACAAACTCCTCTGGCACCTAACAAGGTCTTGCTCTACAGTCAGAGCAGGGAAGAAGTAACTAACAATAATGATAATAATAATGTGCTACCAGTTCCTGCAGTGTTTTGTACAAAGAGGGAGATACAAAGCAGCAGAAACATTCTGACCTTTTATTAGGTCAGAATAACCGTGACATTTTTCAGAAGAAAATTCTTGTGGGGAAGAAACTGACAGTGATAAAAAAAATATTTGGTAGTATAGAAGTGGCTTGGAAATACCAGCTCCACAGTTCTCACCAAAATGAGACGCCCGAACCAATTATTTTCCCTCATTTGTAGGTATGTGGAAGGGAAAACAGAAGAAACAAAGTGAGATGTATACACTTCCAAATGCATGGAAAAATTACATATGAGAAAGCCAACACAAAGTGATGAAAGCTCCAGAAACACAAGCATGGAAATTAAGTATGGAAAATTAGAGATTGTTCAGTTATGGATAGTAGAGAACACCCCAGCAGGTAAACCACCAGGAATCAAGAAAGGATGTTCACCTCTGTGATCTGTTCAAACCAAAGGCACTGGATGCAGATACCTTGGGAATAAAATGTGTTAACTGTGCTTAGTCCCAGCATCCTGCTCAGAGTGCAGAGGTGTCTCTGCATGTCAGATGTTGGCTTCCTGTCATAGCTTAGGTGACATCATGAAGGGAAATGGGAGGATAAAGGATGCTGGAGCTGGAAAGGATTTTTTTTCAGTTTATGAAACAAAAGCAGAAAGGAAACAAACAAAGCAGCTTCTCAGCATGGCTCTTTGAACAAATTTATATAAAAATAATAAATAAAAAAAAAAAAGAAGTGGAACTGTCCCATTTGGAACAGGCAGTTGGCAGCTCAGCCTGCAAACACTACACTGAGTCACCGCCACGACTGGAAACCAGGCCAGAAAACACACACTGCTGCTGCAGCCAGAGGGACAACAGGCTTGAAAGAGGGGCTGACAGTGGTGTTCTGCTCAGCACAGTAAATAATTTGCTTTACCCACTCACACATTACAGGCCTTTTAATAGGAACTTGCCGAACTGAAACTCCCAGCTGAAAGAAGGGAAACATTTTGCTTCTTGTTTTCAATACAAATTATATATCCTTTGTCTTTCTTCCCATCCTTGGGCACAATTTGCCGTGAATCACAAATGCCTTGTGGGGCAGATTATTCCCCTGCAGTCTCTGGGGCTTAAGGGTAGAACTAAACTTTTGTTGCATTTTTCTATGTCCCTGTATGTGTTTTTACTCTCTAATTGTACAGGTCCAAGCCCTGTACAGTCTTCTTCAGCAGCACCAGCTGTTCAGCTCTCTGTAACAGGCAAGAGTTTGGCTCTTTGGATGGATGCAGCTGCTCAAACAACTGCTGCATCCCAGTCCTTGGGGCTGGGAGAAGGGGCTCTGCACACCAAGCCAGGCCAGTGCAGAGCCCTTCAGCAGGACCAGGAGCCCCAGAGAGTTACACACTCCACAGGGCCAGCACAGTGCACTACACCCAGCAGCAGCAGCTCCCTGGTTCTCCTCCTGCACTGATGCTGCTAAGCTCATCCAGAGAGGCTGTCCAGCTGGGAACTTAACATCCTTTCTTTTAATTTATTCAGTACAACCAGTGTCCTACTGGGACTTTGGCTTCACATTCACAGAGTTCCCAATAGCATTGCTGGGTGCCAAGAACAAAGCTAATTCTAGCATATACTCCTGTGGACAAAGGTACAATTCTCCAATTAAGCTCCAGTCTGCTTCTCATGGGCGAAGGAACAAGACCTGTTCCTCTCCCACTCTCAGATGATAAAAAGACTGCCTTCCCCCATTACACACAACAGTCATAAATGTGGCTTTCTAAAAAAACATGGTAAGAAAATACAGAAAACCATTATGGCTCCTACATGACGTTGCCACCGACACAAACTTTATCATAACCATTTCTGCAAGTCTTCTCTTTGCAAAAATAATTCCAACAAAATTATACACTTATGCTCTTACTGGCAACAAAACTGCTGGTTGAAGCTGTTATTGAAACTGGTGTGGTTTTTCAGAAGGAGTTTTTAACAGGCCATTTCTTTGTGTCCATGGGGTTCCAGATGGCTATTGATTATGTCTGTATGCTACATAATGTCACCATCATCTATTTTAAAGATTAAAAAAGAAAGCAGACAGAAACCCCATGAATGCTGCCAGGCAGCACTGGAGGCTGAGGGCCCTTATTCCCAGAGAATGCACCACATGCCAGCCCACAGACCTGCCCTTATGCTGCACCCCCAGCATGTCCCCTTGGGAGGAAGGGAGTAATTGAGCCTCTGTTTTGAAGCAAACCTTGCCTCCTTTGCAGAAATGGCCAGCAACAACGCCTGGTCACTCTGTCCATGGGAGTGACAGGGTTAATCAGAATGGCGTTTTTACATGGAAACCTACAGCCCAAGGCTCTGGCTCCAGGTACGACATCACAGCACTGTGATATCAACAGGGTCCCACTGAGTCCCACTCACCCTCAAAATGAGTAACAGCCACATTAAGCAGAAGGGCATTCAAACCCAGAGGTGAAAGATAAACCTCCAGTCTCTCCATGTTTCTGATGAACTTTCTCAGAACACCATGTGGGAATCTCCTACTGCCAAGGGTTCCCAGTCCCTGCCCAGGCATTTTAAGGAGGGCTTGCAGTGTTGCTTACCCCATTTTCTTCTAGCGCTGCCAAGGGTTTATTAATGCTGTTGACAAACTTGTTGACATGCTCAAAGTGCTTTGTCATTTCTGTTGCTAGGACCATGTCAATAATGACTTGGCGAAGGGTTCGATATTCATTCCTGTTCAAAGAAGGAAACAATTAAGAATGCTGGCTGGTTCACAAAGGGCTGGTTGCTAAAACAAGTCTAACAAAAATGCGACAGACCATTCCTGTTGGAGAGAGGTGCTGGGGGAAGAAAGGACAGTGATAAAGGCTTGGGCAGCTGCATCTGTGTTAGATGGAGTACCTTTGGTGTGTAGAGACATATGTGCTCCAGGCATGACTGGATCTCCAGGAGAAACAGTGCCAGAGCTGCGCAGAAGCAGAGGCACCAGCTGCATAGGAGGCTGCCAGGACATGCCACACACGCATGTTCCCAAGGCTTTTAGCACAGACACTCAGCAGTGGCTCACTCTCCAGTCAAGTTTTCAGCAATATTTTTCTGCTGTATCTTGAGAGGCCCAAGGCCATAGTCACATCCTTGCCCTAAATGCTTCTCTGGGGCTGCAAGAGCAACAGGTCCTTCATTATCCTGACCACTGCAACAAGGTATTTCATTTTTGACTGATGCTCTGTGGCTCTTTCTTTCCTTGTTCTCTACTCACCCAGCCATAGCTTGTTCTCTACTTTCAGTGACACAAAGGAGCTCTTCTAGACTTGCTCGTATTAAGATTTACACTAAGTTTCTTAGGGTCTGCCTTTTTATGGACAGCAGAAACTGACACTGGGGAATTACTCGGAAGTCTCTGCAGGAGAGGCTGAAGCAGTCTTCTCTTTTAGAAGCAAATTTCCCAAGGGCCATGGACAGTTATCCCCAAGGCATTGCCCGCCTCTAGGATGCTTGTTTGCCTTATCTTACATTACACAGAGGGAAGTGAGAGGTGTTAGTGGGCAGGCAAGGACCCTGGGGGTCAGGCTTACCTCTCCATGTTTTTAAATATATTGCATTTGCCATCGCGGGTGGTGAGCTGGAAGGCCAGGGCAGCGTGATGGCTCTCCAGCACCGCCGTGTCGTTGTAGAGGATTGCGAGCTCGCTGCCAGCGTTGCACAGGAAGGAATTTGTTCTTCCTGGGTGATCCACGTCGTGGACTGTGGCAGCAATGAGCGCGGCAACCTCATCAATCGGATCCAGAGTTTGCTGAAAATAGAAGGGTGCTCAGTTTTCCTGGCAGACTCGTTAGAAACCCTATTCTGTCCATAAGATTAAGCCAAGTTGCTGAGGAATAAAAGCCAAAACTCTGGAGATCAGTAAGGGTCATATGTTCTACACAGAGCAATGGAAAATTCATTATAAGCTTCGTTGAACATTGCGTGACTTTTTTGGCCATTTTGTACCTCTTAAATTTTGCCTTAACCACACCTTTGTCACAGCACATCAAATTAAACAAATGTAAAGTTATAAATTAGTTTATGTTTTCTAGCAACATTGAAACCACCTTCACTTGGAGTTAAGGTACTTGGCTTGGAAAAAGGACCAACACTGCTAAAAATTATTCTATTACCACCAGACCCCTTAATTTCCTTTGGCAATTTAACGTGTCCTAATCACGTTCCACTTACGTGCTGGCTAGGTTTACAATTTGAAAGGCATGTTATCCATACATCCAGTTTTTCAACAACAGTGTCCTGGGGTTACAGCTAATGCATATTCTATGGAGAATATTTGATGTTTTGCATCCATGGATAAATTACATGACACATGTTCTATACTTTCTGTATCACATTCTCATTCTGGTAGCATGCTGCACTCCATGCTTCATGTCTACTTGCAATGGGCATTGCTTTATGTCTATTTTTGTCTACCCTGTCATGAAATACAAAACTCTTTGACTCTTAAGGTTTTGTACTTAAGTTTTAGTACTTTATTAATAGCATAAAGGAGAAAAAGAACTAAGCATCTCAGAAATATTTTGTGTACATTTGGAAACTAGCCTTTGTGCTGTGTTTATACTGGCATTTGTGAAGGACCACAGATACAAAACAATTATATTAAAAATTTTAACAAAATGAAAGAGACACAAGAGCAGAAATATTCCCATTTGAATCTGGGATCAGGGCAGATAATTTTCATTCCAATTAGCTTTAATTTGAGGTCCAAATTCTCTACGGGCCCTCTACTACCATTCAGAATAGTTACGTTTGGTGGATGAAAAGACAAACCCTACCCGACTTTACACCTGGAATCATGCAATGACTTGACTTTGCAGGAGCGGGGATTTTATTCATTGAGTCAAGAGAGTCTTGTGCAGAACAAGAGAAGGCAAATAATTATTTCTGCTCTAGTTCACAGCTAGTGCTGTCTGAAATACTCTCTGCTGTGTGTTAGCTCCTTCCTTCTCTCTTTCAGCTGCTGCTCATGGGATTCTACTTTTGTGGTACGAAGTTAGGAGAGAGAGATTTGAGAAGAGGCTCTCCTCAGAGGGGCACACTGATCAGCGTTCAGTCTGGCTCAGAAAGACCTGTGCAGATGGGAAATGGCCAGAAACTTGAGAATACCCAACCTGCAGGACCACAGCAGTCTGCCTGACACTTACTTCACAGGGATTTACAGCACTTTTACACCCAACATCAAGTCAAGGATTCTAACTTTGTTATCTTAACTCCCATGGCACAGAAGTGGAAATGATTCTGAGAATATGGCTTCAATTTGGGAGACAGAAAATTTTCCTAGGCAAGTTAGAACTGAGTTCAAATTAGCAAAAAAAAAAAAAATATTCTCAGCATGAATTTCAGTGGCAGAATTGGGCTTTCTGTCTTTAGATTAAGTTGAACTCTGGACAACACAAAAGCATCTGGGCTATAACTTTGAAAAGATAGAGAATTTTGAACTTTGATTCTGCTCCTTCTGCTGCTGCAACATTTTTTTCTCTTCCTATGCCTACAGAGTAACAGAAATAACATTCTGGAAAAAGAGGAGGCAGTCATGCTTCTGTGGCATTGAAATGGATCCAGATCTTGTCTGTTTTCCATAGATATTCTTGGGAAGACCAGCTAAACCTCTGGCAAATCAGGGGCTGAAAAAATCCAGTGACGTTCTATCCCCACTTGGCGTATAGTATTTGTAAATCAGCCTCTGGAGAGCACACTAATGAGCTGCAGCTCCAAGTTAAGGGAATTACTACAGTTTAATGAGCTGTCAGAAGCTTGTTTACAGTGACAAATTTCTCAGCCAGGTGCCCATCACTGACACTATCCTTAGGCAGGCCAGTTCAGAATTTCTACCCAAGAATGTGGCTCAGAAATACGTCCTACCCCTCTAGTGCACACACACCAAGCACTGCTTTACTCCCCTTCTCCAGTCTGGGCATGTGAGAGCAATGACAAGTAATTTTTTTCAATACTCTCCTCCAATGCAGTCTATACAAGCCTCAGGGCATCTTGTCCAGTGGGTGATATACCCTACTTCATGGCCTATATTGTCCTGGGAGTCCTTTGTAAAATGACCATCACGAGGCCCAGGAGATGGTGATTTATCACATTAAATCCGTATCTGGCATGTACCAGCACAAAAGTAACTGTGTCATTAGCTCACCTATCTGAGAAGGTTTAACTATATGAAGAAGTTTTACTTGAAAAGAAGGCTTTCTTATTCTCCCATCAAGAATTGTTCAATTCTGTAATATTAGTATCTACCCTTCTATACATACTATAAGAGAGATCCCAGAATTCATGTAAAGCAGCCCAGTTCTTTGATCTCAGAGTTACCAAACTGGTTGGCACTAGACAGACATTTGGCTTTTGAATCTCTTTCTGAGAGATCCTTCTTTGATTGCATCTGTACTTCCCACCTACACCATTGCTTATAAATGTGGACTCACCTTTACTCTTTCTTTAGACAAGAAGTAAGCAGTAGCGTGTAGCACATCTGCTGAATGAGTAGAATTATGGTAGGAGTTGGAGGAATGATAGTTAGCCTCAATAACTTGTAACCATGACCTCAGAGTAGATTCTGAACAGTTCAGGAATTCACAGATTCCAAAGCGAGCAAATATTTTGAGGCCCAGATAAACCAAAGGCCTGTGGAGAAAAATAAACAGAAAGTTTTAAAACTAATGCAGCTGAAAGAATATTACATAGCATAAACAGCATGAATCCATGCAGCATTTTTAGTTAATGACATGTAAAATGATGCACAAGGACTCTTTACAGCATTACCATGTCAAATACTAGAACTGTAACACACACAAAGTCAACTCCCCCAATCCCCCCCAGCATCAGACAAAGGTGTCTCCAGCCTTCTCTGTCAGGGAACTGTAATGCACTAAAATTTAATTAATTATCCTGGCTTTATTACCATATGTCTGCTTGGACTTAAGGCAATGCTAATAATATATTCATACTTGTGAGTGATTGAAAATCACTTTAATTCTCTTAACAAGTGAACTGCTATTATTTAAACACAGTAGGGAGCAATCATAATTATACTACTTTTAATAAGAGTACAGGCAACAAAGTACCTCCTTTGTCCCTCTGTGGTCCCTCCAGATCAGTAAGAACAGAGCAACTTACCTGGTGATCTCATGCATGTTGGCTGGGATAATTAATTAAGTTACTGCAATGTACCCATTAAATGTTGTAAACCACACAGACTGACTGTGTTTTTACATTTTTCTTTTTAATTACTTATCTGTATCACTTCATTAGAAATCAAAATGCAGCAAAGAAAGAAAACCAGCAAGTGGATGTAAATACCTTCATTTAAAATAAAATCATTTAAAAGAAGAATAAAACCCCAGGGGGTTTTGCATCTTTTTGGCTCATAAAACCATGGTATAAAAATGAAGTGTATATATGTTCACTAAGGACCTGACATCTTTCTTAGGCTTTTGTTTTGAATACCTTTCAAAGCTCTTACAGATCTGGGATTTTGGCAAAGGGTTTAAGATAGGCAATTCATTGCAGGATCTGGCCTCCAAATTAGTGTCTCACAAAAGCTTTTACATAAGACAAAGCATGATACATGAAACCAGACCCAAAAGGGAAACTTCTGATAAGCATCAGAAAACAAAACCAAGGACTTAAACAGAAAGATCAATTTACAGTCTTGGGGGAGTCTTTGCTGCTAATGAAGCACAGTCTATAAAAAATGCTGATCTGCTTTTGAAAACTTCTGTGATGGAAATTGGTATGCCCTGCTTTTTACCAGTAAATATTCTCCAGTTAAGCTCATACACATAATGTAGCCTGCCAAGATTTGAGAATAAAGACCTTCTTCTAATTCCAGAGAAAGGCAATGGGAATTCTGCTGAAAAGCTGTATTGGAACTGTTCAGGAATAAAACCTACCCAATCAAATGGTAAGAAAATAAAACCTGATCTGTATCAACTGATCAAATTAAGACCAGCATGTTGACTCTGTGTGCAGTTTGCCATAATAGGAATTTGAATCCCCACAAGAAAACAATTTGATTTGTACAATTTTTCTATTATTGAGTAAAGGAAGGCTTTGAAAAATACATTGTATTGTCATTATATCATACCAAAGATACATAATCTTCACTTACATCCACTGGGAATTTGCAGGAAATAGTGTATGATGAAACAGAAGATATTTAAGATACATACACAACTAGAAATGACAGCGAGAAAATTTCAAACATCTGACACTGAAAATTAATTCCATTTTAAAAGCACAGGTAGAGAACTTAAGGATCTGATTACAGCATGACATTTAAGTCACTTTTCAGCAACTTCAGTTTATGAGCTCTTGCATTTACTGACCTTTTGTGGGTGGCAGCCTCAAGTTCAAAGATATCAAAATCCCACTGCTCCTCATTTTCCATTGCCTGTGTTATCCGCGGGGGAATGTCATTGAGGGAGATCGGAGAGCTCAGACTGCCAGCAACCTGATGAGTCTCTTTTGAGGAATACAGTTATTACTATATGTATTAATTAGCTGTATATTACGTAGTATATTTAATAGAGAGATACAATTTTACTGAATGATCATGCTTTCTCTTCTGTAGTAACACCCAGCAGCTCTTGTTTCTATAAAGCTCAGTAATGCTGCAGAAAAACGCTTACAGATACAAAAAATCCCAAACACAAAAAATGCACATAAAAAAGAACATCTAATCACATTTCCCCTGTTTCTTAAATTTCTGCACATGTTCTAGTATCTCAGTAGCTGCCAAATTAAAACTTACGTTTTGCTGACAATATGTATTCGTTCCCTGATAATCTCCGCAAACCATCCTGTTAAATAAAAGTTGCAAGTTAAATGCAGGGCATTGCACAAAAGGTCTAGGAGATGATGACTCCAAATAGCAGCAGCACAACTTCAGGGAAGCCTGACTGCAACCTGTCACAGCTATCAGAGCTCTCCCTTATTTGTCTGTACTGTTAAGATTGGCCTGTTTTACCTACAGCTCATAACAGATGAGAAACTGCAGGCTAGGGGATACAATATGGACTCAGATAGGTGAAAACTCAAGTTTGTCTGGTGCAGATGGAGGTCTGGAATTGCAGCCTCACATCTGTCTTTGTCTGGACAACAATCACACAAGTTTTGGGTCTTTGTGTGCCACAAAGCAGACACGGTGTGCCCACGCACTTCCCAGCAGCAAGCAAAGGTGGGCAGTGAGAGGGAGTGGATGGAGACATTCCCCTGCTCTCCTGCCCTGGTACTGGCAGATCCAGTCACCTCAGCAGCATCAGAATCTCATGGCTGCAGAGGAAGAAATTACTCTGAGGCTTCCTTTCTATCACACAGAACTTATGCTTGTTTATTCTTCAGCTCAGTGCCTCCTAGGCTAAATTCTGGCATAATGCCTAGATGTGAACACTGAGATGATGGATTAAAACTAACAGAATTATGTATTTAATATTTACTTTTCGTTTTATAATTCTAAATGCTGTGGCCCAAATCCTGCTTGCTCTTTTGAGATTACAGCTGTTAGCTCATGTTTAGCTCATGATGTAAAAAATAAGTGTTTAAAAAAAATAATTCTGAATGCACCTTACTAAAAATGTTATTCGCACCAAGTATACCAGAAGTAAATGTGGATCCTGTATCTGAACATGGAATATCTGCTCTTAAAAGAACTGTTATATCCAATTTTTATTTCCACATTTGGAAGTAAACGAGTCTGGAGTTTTGTGATTTAAAAGGAAAGGGAGTACAACAGTGGCTGCTCAATAGAACTGCTATGACACAAATATTTAGGACACCAGATGCTGCCTATCATTTAGAATCAAAGATTAGTTTTTTAAGAGTTGAAATAGCAGGTGTAATTGTATCTGGTAAATCTGTCTTTGAACTCCAAATGCCCTTCCCGCTTGAGAGTTCAAATCCAATAATGTATTACTTGTTCCCTTCTCAGACATAACTTCTGAACACAAATGGAACAATATGATTCTGTTTTCTGCAGACCATTTGATGGAAAAATGTTTCTCTCCGATAACTTTAAAACTCATACCATGCCATATGCTCTGAAATGAATTTCCTCAGCTTTTCTTATTGCTCCATAAAAGAGCCTTTGCTTTATTTTTAGTAAGGATTTTGTATTTTGCAAATTGTTATCTTCATGTTCAGGGACCAAAGACAATTGGAATACAAATGCAGGTAAGAGTCAACAATCCACAAAAAGGAGAAAACAGTTGAGTTTATAGACTCTTATGTATTCAGCAGGAGAAAAGATTCACTCTGAGACTAATGACTGTCTGTATCAATATCCTTCCTCTATTTTTGTAGTTAAGGTAACAATAAATTTTGTCTACTCAGTTAGTAAATGCAACCCGATATGAACCATTCAGGTCTTCTCCTGCAATTCTTGGAGCCTCCCATTATGTTTCTCCCAATTAGATGTTTGCTGTGGTATTTTAAAAGGCAAAAACACACATAAACTATTTGAAGATTCTGATAGACACTACGAAGGCATCACAACAGCTCCAACATGAAATGATAATAGCCCAGACACATCTCTGAAAAGCTCACATCTTGTGAGCCTTTTTGCATCCAACACACTGTAAATTTTTTTTCCTGATGTAGCCTTTCACATGCAGCCTACAGACTAATGAGAACACATATCCTTAAGGCACAGGTAACATTCATCTCAGGAGGGTCAGACTCCAGGCTCTGAAGGTTTGGGTTCAGTTCTTGCTTTGCTGTGTGCCCTTAGTTCAGCTTTGGGTACCGTGATACAGGTACAAATATAATCCAAGAAACAGCAAGAAAAATATGTATTTTGCATCCTTTTGAAAATGCATTCATTTGATAGACTGAAAAGCCCCCTCAAAATACGTCATTCTAATCCTCATTAATAAATGCAAGTATCTGGTTCTCTTCCTTTCTTCCTCTCCCATCTATACCTTACTCAAATGAATCACATTGAAAAAAAAAATGAACTGTTTTTACTTTCCATTTCTAGCTAAACGAATGTTTTAACAGGGCTGGTCAATTTTCTTCCCATTTTCACAGCTACATTATTATAGTAGAGAGGGGGAAAGACCAAAAAAAGGAAATGTGCAGTTTTTCCTGAAACTTTGGCATTGTAGAGGCAGAGCACATGGCAGATGATAAAGATCAAGAAACTGGGAAAACCAGGCAGAGAACATTAATCCAGAGCTGTTTGTGGCAGCAAGTACTTACTGTCATTAACCCTCCAACAAGGTCACTTGTATGTGGATCCTCATCTTTTGTCCCCAGTTGCGGAGAGTACAATTCAGTGGTTCTTAAAATCTCCAAAGCCCGGTCCAAAGCTTCTGCAACTGGCATGGGACTGCTCTCTTGTGCAGCATTGATGATGTTTATTACCTAATGTAGCATTAGACATATTGTGAATTTAGAAGTGATTTTAAAAAAGCAGGCACACTCATTAATTGCTATGGAAAACTCAGGAAAATAACACGACCTAAAACTTTAATCCGCATGGGGGAAAATCAAAATGAAAGGGATATTACTGAAACACTGATGTTTGCCACTGACTCTGGGAATAAGATGGTGGCCTTAAAGACAGCAATCTTATTAATGAGTTTCCCCTCCAAGGCACAGCCTCAAAATGTCTCTGAATGGATTTAATGTAACTTTCTCCCATTTGCCTCTCCCAATTTATCAAAGAGCTGATTTCTAACAAACCCTTGAATGGTTTCAGAGAGCAGCTGACAATCCGTAAGTAAGAAGGAGGAACTCCAGCCCTCCTTCTTAGAAAGGATCACGGGATGGCTGACCCCGTGGATGGCACTCTACCAAGCAGATCTGGGAGATCTTTGTTCAGAGTATCTGGCTTTTTGGAGCTACAGCAGTGGCAGCTGGAACAGGGGAAGGGGCTGCAGCAGAGGCTGGTGCTGCCTGGGTGCTGTCCTGGAGCCTCGTGCCCCAGGGCTGCAGCACAGCCCAGCCCAGCTGGGACCTTACCTTGGTGATGGGTGCCTCGATGGTCATGGAATGGACCCTGGCCATGGAGGAGCGGCGCCGCTGGGAGCTGCCTGTGGGCAAAACACAGCAGGACTGGTACAAGGCCCGACAGGAGGATGCAGCCAGGAGCTCCTGAGGCCTTTTCTGCACTGCTCACCCTGCTGTGCCTTGCAGAGGCAATCTACTGCAGAATGCACACATGTGCTTGTGATGCTGGGGACACGCAGGTGCAAAGAGATGCTGGCTGAACCACTGATGTCCCTGATTAGAGATAAGTGACAGCCTGGCAAAATCAGGGCTTTGCTTTTTTATTTAGACTAATTAAAATATTCAGTTACAAACCCAGTTAAAAGCCTATACAGATGTGTGTGTATAAATTGGCAGGCACAGGTAGGTAACCACTGAATTTAGATTATTACAGCATGTATCTACTCTTGCTGCCTGATGCAGTATGACAAGTCATAATGAGTCAGCTTCCAAGCTGAGGTAAATCACTGAAGCTCTTTTGAAGTAGGTACCTATGCCAAATAAAAACAGCAGAGGTTCTGGCCTGTTATTCATTGGAAATTTCAAAACAAATGTTTTATATCGGTTAGCAGTTTTGGCTCTGCAGAGAAAAGGTCAAGATGAGATTTTTCTGCATATTGTGCTCCCTATAAAATGCAGACACATCTCTGTTACTCACTGTGCTGAGCAGTTCTTAAGAGGAAGAATCAATGCTATTTTTGCTATACCTGGAGCATGGCTGTATTCTCACTGCCACGAACCTGCTTCACTAGGGTCTGCTGCCTAGACTGTGAGGAGGTATGGTTTAACAAAAGCATGTAAGTATCAGCAACAGTTTTGAGTATCTGACTCACCTATCAAGTTTGGGGTGATCTAACAGAGCAAAATACGATACAGTGAAAGAAAACAAAATTAAGAAAAAAGATCTTAATATATTTATCAAAAGAAGAGGTAAGAAATGTAATAATTTGTGTATTGGGTTTGCATGACAACTCCAACTCAGCCAGACCCAACATGAGTTGTTTCACATACCATCACTCCCTCGTGATGTTGTGGATCTGACATCCAGGGATCCCTTCCTCATGTCTTTGTGTCTGCAAGTCTGAGTATCTGTGAAGAAAAGGATATTGCATAATGACACAAAGTTTTGCCTAAGATGTTCATTAAGGGAACTGAAGCTCAGAAAAGCCTGGCAGCAGCTGAGTGACACCGACCTCAATGCTGCAGCAGCTGAGAGCTGATGAAAGTGCCTTTTGAAGCTCTTGCCCTATTACACTGCCCTGAACCCAGCCAAGTTCTCAGGCAGAACATGCCTAAATGTCTGTGCAGAAGGAAACAGTGCGGAGGGAAAAGCTCCTCTCTTGCCACCGTGACACAATTGCAGTTGTGACCACAACTTGTGCAGCACACCTGGCTTCACTCAAGTAACCACTGCCACCAAGAACTGGTGGGCCAAAGCAGAGCACGTGCCAGCAAACGAGGCAGCGTGTCCCAGGTTCCTCATGGACCCCAAGATTCAGCCTGTGCTGAGACTACACTTAACAAGTACCTACAGTGTGGCTGCC
Source organism: Ifrita kowaldi (assembly GCA_013398055.1). Lineage (NCBI taxonomy): Eukaryota > Metazoa > Chordata > Aves > Passeriformes > Cinclosomatidae > Ifrita > Ifrita kowaldi. The sequence goes on along the minus strand of VZRS01013144.1, from coordinate 191,328 downwards.
AGGGGTGTCCTAATTGCAGTGTTGACACGTGGGGTGAGGGTGAATGGCAGTGCTGGTCGTCCTCATTCCCACCCACATGCAAATTCCCCACAATGCAGCTCACAGCAGTGCAGACACAGGTGCCATGAGCTGGAGAGCAGCCACAGCAACACGATGACATCACAGCATCCTTGTCATTTCTAATTCTGCCACAGGGATCCACCACCTACAGCTGATCTGTGGCACTGACTCCAGCAACACCACCATACCAACTTGGGGCCCTGTGACTGTGTTTTCAAAGGTGGGTTGCTTTATGTCACCTCTAAAATAAGTGAGCCAGGTAGACAGGGGGCTTGTATTTACTCTCCTGCCTTTTGGGTTGGATTCCCAGCTTATCACCAGGTAAACAGGACTGTTCTGTGAAACTGTGTTTTCAGCCAAATCACTAACAGTGGCCTTTATTCTCTCCCCAGGTGTGTTCTCCACTTACTGGGACAGAAGAGATATGTCGTACCTGTCTGAGATTCAGCCTGAATACATTCACATGTCTTCTCCACCTGCAATTTCAGTATGAGAAATCCAGTTAGTCAGAACTTTGCCATTATTTTGGAATACTTAGGGCTCAAACTAAAGTGAGCATAGCACTATTTTCACTTACCTTATTGTTGTCATTGCACAGTCTACTAATTGACACATAGTGTCTAATCTTTCTGTAGGCAAAAAACAGTGTTGTTAATTCCCATCCAAACCTCAGCTCTAATTCAGTGCTGACACTTGGGTGCTCCAAAGGCTCGATTTGGGGACTAAGTGGGAAGTTGCATAAAAACCTAGACATGCTTGAATTTTGCCCGTGATCAAAGCACGCAGTGACCTCATCAAGCAGCAACCTTTGGCAGCAGCCATGAAAGGAGCATGGAAAAGTGAGCCTGGAAGGACAGGTACAGATGCCCAGTGAAACAGGCCGTGGGTCCTGGTGGTACCAACGCAATGCACAGGGAGACAGGAGGGTGCACTTGCACTTCAGGGAGAGTTAGAAAGTCAGAGCCACAAGTGAGCACATCTGCATCTTTGGCTCCTTTTGGGGGAGAATTAGGAGAATTTCGCTTTCCCTGCACACAGCATGTAAAGTTGGTTTTGCCCCAAGGAATTAAGTGCAAAGGTCTGAGGCACCCTTCCTTGCATAAGCTTCCATTACACTCATTAGCAGGATAACCCAGTATCTGCTGAAACAACTAACTCTAAACTGAGCCTTCATTCAGACACAAATCATGGCTTTAGCTTTCATACTTACCCTCCCTGTCCAATGACAGGTAGTATCTTCACATTTTGTTGTATGCTATCTCCATTTTTCTTTTTCGCATAGTACATTCCTTGCCATTCCTGAAAAAGTAATTCGAGTGGAAGGAAGTTCAGATGAAACACAAAGAGAAGCTGTAGCTTCATACCTTCTTTCACTGAAAGCTGTCCCACAATACAAAACCAGGCAGGGCTGGCTAAACCATGCTCAAACCCTCACATTTCTCCCCTGTAAGTGACCTACTGGTCATTGTGCTGCTGCCAATGCACGGAGAACTTCCAGAGAGGCAGCCTGGGAATTCTCTGATGGCAACAGCTGGACCTCAGGAGCTGTGGGAATCAGAACCACGCATTCTCTTCCCCATCCTACCTCAGTGGTGCTGCAGCTCATTTTGGGGAGACCTGGCAAGGAGCCCCGTGAGAGCAGGAGCTCAGAGCAGCCTCTGCCTGGAGCAGAGTCCCCCCGGGGCTGCAGGTGTGGGTCCCCCCAGGGATCCAGGACAGGAAGGTCACTGCAAAGCTGTTACACTGTCCTGATCACCTTCCCTGCTGGATGCACTCTCCTGCATGGTTGGGATATCTTATCACTGGTTAACATTGAATATATCCGTGACTAAAAGTGCTTTGATACCCCAGCACATTTACTTTCCATGCTGTCAGTTTACTATGAAAAAGCAGCAGAGATTTAATCTGTGGTTTTTTTTGAAGCAGAAGAGAGCCCAGCAGAATAGCTCCTGGATTCTGCCTCCCCTCTAAAAGCACTCTGGTTTTAGGATTACCTATGTGTTTCCATCCCTAGAATAGCTGTTGGTGGTCTTTTCTAACAGATGCATATTTTGAGCTGGGCCTTTACTAAACACCAAGTGATTAATGAATAACTGAATCCATCTTGCACGTTCACTTAACACAAACTGCTCACGCCAATTGCTGTATTTCAGTTGAGTTCAACAAACTTTAGATCAGATCTTACATATTGTGTGCCTTCACGAGGCACACACATATTTATTTATGTGAGACTGACAGGTTTCACAGTCAAGCAGGCCAGAGCACAGGTACAGAGAGAATAGTTTTACATTTATGTAGATGGAGCCAGCAAATAAAGACTCCAGCCCACAGAGAACTGCATGGTGACAGGCTGTACAGAAAAAAATATGGAAGGCTTTTCTGAGGATCTGTCAGAAGAGAATTGTGCATAACAAACTGTGTAGTGAGCATAATGTCTTCTGTGAGCTGCTTGAGGAATACAAATTAAGATAAAGCAAGCACCACAAAATTCAATGCTCTCATAATTAAAACTATGCATATCAATAGTTTCCTGACAACCAGGATGAGGTAGAAATGAGTAATTGATCTCTAACCCAGGTAATAAACCCAGGATGTGCACAAAGGGGTGAAGTCATAAGCTACAGATTGGATAATTCCCTCATTGAAAGCGCATCCTTTTCAAGGCAGGTTATTCACTAATGTGTTCTTCTTAGTCAACAGATCGATTTTTCAACTTGTGAATTTCTAAAACCTGTGAAACTGTGGCAGGAAATGTGTGAGGGAAAAGGTCAGCACAATTCTGAGAAACAGGAGGTCCAAGCCAAACTCCTGCTGGTAGGTAAAGTTCTCCCAGGGATGTTACTTAAATGTATTTTAAGAACACCATATGCTCTCTCCCGGAGCCTCTGTCAGCAATCCAGCAGGGAAGAGCTATTCCCAAGACGTGCTGTCAGTCAAGCCCATGGTTATGTCTGCACTGGAGCCACACAAGCACCGTGCCCAGTCCCTGCTGTGGGCAGTGCTGGCATCAAACACGAGCAAACACCACACACAGCAAACCCCAGAGTGCCACCCCTCACAGGGTGAATCAATGCTGAGGTTTCAAACTCCGTGGAGAAGGCCAAGGCACACATCTACCCACTGAGGCACGGTGAGGAACCCCCCAGTTCAGCCTTCCTTTTAGGCTGGGGCTTCTTGCACTAGACAGCAAAGTTCAGCAAACTGCTTGCAGAAAGCAGAGCAAACCGACATAAACACGAGACCTCATGAACACAATCTCACTGAACCAAAGGCCGAGTTAGGAAGGGGCTGCCACAGACCTTTATCACAGAGTGTGATTGCTCTCCCACCCCCCCTGGAAAGACCTTTCAAACAGCTCCCAAGGAGCAGGAGGAACTGCATGTCTTGTCTGCTTTATCAGTAGCTATACATCTCACTTCAGAAAAAACCAAACTAAGAGCTTCGTGTCAAACTGCAGAGATCAGAGGCAGCAAGAATTCCAGTCAGAATTGCACATTTCATCTTAATGGATGCGATTTGAATCATGAAACAGAAGAATGAAGAAAAGCACAACTTTTTTTTTAACTCCTCAAGTACGGATGGATGAACATTTCAATAACATTGGCGTCTGGCAAATTGCAGCCAGCTGTAGTAACAAAAAATTAACTTCCAGAGATATGGTTTTTACTAAGAGAAACAACATCCTGACCCAAGAATTCCCAGGTATCATGCAATTACCAATTTTTGAGTATAACACTTATGAACTTCTGTTTGAATATACTGAACTTGCTCACAGCACTAGAGGTGAAATGCTGCAAGGCTCCATCCTCCTAAATTCCATTTAAAGACAAGAGATACATTTCATGCAGCTTAGATTTTTCCAAAGATCGGAAAAACTTGCTTTCTTTTATTTTTATTACTATGTTAGTTAGTACCACATTTGTTCAAAACAGAGCAGTCAAACCTGTTGACAGGAGAGTATCACAGCAGCAGTCTCCTTTTGTTGATATGCTGTAACCTACAGCAGCCAAAATATGGCCTATTGTAGTGTAGTCTTTTAAATTTAGGATATAAAGAAATCACAAGCCTGAAAACTACGCACAGACCACGTCAGAATGATCCAGGTAACTCAGCCACCTCTGAAAATGCTGTAGCATCTTGACACAAATGATCTCAAAACTTCAAGTATTTCAAAGGTTGTTCCTCACAGTTAACCCCTACTTGCAAATGCTTCCTGTAATAATTTAATTGGCAATTCATTTTTATATTAATATATAAAGGCAAGGTTGCATAGATTGCCTATTATAAAATGTTCCAAGGGGAAACACAAAACACCTGCAAACAGAACAATAACCAGCTAAACCAGCTTAAGCTGTTCCAGACAGAGAGGTTTAAGTGGGTAGTAAGTATTTCATTAACCCTCACTGTTGAAGTCACACAGGCAGGAGTAAAATTAGTACAAGGAAGGAGTTGAATTAGATTTAGATTCCTATCATTCATAGAGTAAATTTTATTTCTGTTACTAATGAAATTTTTATCAGCCAACTAAAATATTTGAAAATTTATCACTTCATATCTTGAGAACTGATGGTGTGGATTTAAGGCCTGACACATCTAATGTATTTGAATTAGAACTCAATAAATACTCCCTCCTAACATCAGTTTTGTATTGCACACATTTACTGAAGTAACTTCAGTCAGGCAGCAGAGGTGTGAAGCACCATAATTCAAACTATTGTCTGTCACGGGGATCTCTTCCAGCAGGCCAACACACGTGGAAATGAGTGACACATTCTCCTCAAAATGCACGTGGAATCTGCTTTTGTGGCTGTGTCAGCACCCTGACCCACAGAGCACCACCCACCCCAAGTCTGCATCTGTGCTTTTGCATCCCCGGGTGCCACGGTTCCCTTCGGCATCTCCCTGCTCTGGGCCATGGCGATGTTGTGCTGCTTCCCACGGAGAGTCCCGACCACCCAAGCAGCTCTCCTGACCCCCAGCCTGGGCCTTGGTGATGCCTTAGGTTTTAACTTTTATATTTTTCAAATTCTGTGCTGCTCAGTGTGTAACCTGTATCCTGTTAATTTCTGCTCTCTCGTGCTAGGTAGACATAACAAAGCTTCTCCAGGCCTGCTCTCCCAGGACACCCAAAAAGTATAAACCAAAGAGCCTCTAAAGGGGGGGGGAGCTGAGGGGAATTACATCATTAAACTGAAGCTTTAATTGGAGAATTAACCCTGATATGCAAATGAACCAAACCTATAAAAGTGTGAAAAACTCATGACCTGGAGTCCACCTTGGGGTCCACCTTGGCAGTGGCCTCTGGCTCCCCAGGGGTACCTTTGAAGGCCCTTAAAATAAATACCAACCTTTATTCCCTCATTCTGTCTGGTCTCTGTGTCTAGGAGGCCTCTTCAGGCATCATTGGCACACCATCAGACACACCCCTTCCCAAAGCTCTCTGTGCACCCTCCACGATCTCTCCCTGCAAGGCTCTGATGTTCAGTGGCATCAGGAACCAGCTCATCTCGGTGCAATGAACATTTCTAATGGAAAGCCATTAGACAGCTCCCGTGCCATTAGGGAATTAAACAGATTGGCAGCTGGCAGCTGACACTGCCTATCACTTTCAAGTGATATTGCAAATGTCTCCTTGGTATTTTTACAGTCTGAACTTGCAAATCAGCTTCCACATTTCATGGTGAAATACTTCAATATGGTACTTTTCTCATTTACATGGCGCCAGATAACATGTGCATCCATCTCATTTTTCTTCGGTACTCCCACACCATTTGCTACAAACAGCATAAATTATAAAGAAATGCAGCAAGTCACTTATTTTTGTAAAACAAGTACCTCTACCAAGCAAGAGAAGAGAAAGAAGCCCTGAAGAGAATGAACATTTTTTAACTTCCTGTTCTTGTTTTAAGTTGCAAATGCTGTATGTCTGTGAAGCTGCAAGTCACAATGTGTGTCACTGCTGGACCACAACAACCTTTACAGGTAGCAAATAAAAGTGATACAAGGCCATTACTCACCTTTCCTATCTTTATGCAGGAATTAATAGTTTCTAGGAAATCAGCTTTTTTTTCATTTATAGGCACTTCTGTTAACTCCTTTTCTATTAGTTCACCTATTTGATAGCCCATCATTGTTTCAAAAGCAGGATTGACGTACTGTGAAATAAAAACAAACAAATACCCATTCAACAGTATACTTAAAGCACAAGACAAACCTTTTTTTGTTTGTTTAACCAGGAGATCTCTTTCCAAGCCTGAAATAAATGTCTGCATGTTCTATTCCTGAGACAGATGCTCACATTTTTTCCTTTGTGAAGCAAACCAGGAAATTTCCATGCTAGAATAGTTGTGCAGAGTGTGTGCATGTCAGCAAAGAGAGGGAAACTATGCAAACAGCTGAGTATCACATATCCACAGAGTTTAGACAGACAACATAAATTCCTGAAAAATGGGCTCTGTCAGCTCCCAAACCAATAAACCTCAAACCTACCTCAGTGTTCATAAAAATCACAAAGTGGATGGCGGGATACCATAGCAATATTAGCCATATCTCTTGGCAAATCCATCATCTTATCATGCTTAAGGGCCAACCATCACTATTCCCCTGTCCAGGCAAAGCCCAGCCACAAGCAGAGTGGAAGAAGTGGAATTTAATAAAGCAGTTTCTCCCTAAAGTGGATGTTGCATCTTGCTGCAGTTTTTGTCAGTTCTCTCATACTCTGGGGCTGTCAGCAGAGGGGCAAAATTGGGCCTGAAAAAAGTGTATTTTAAACAACTTCAGGATGTGTTCTGTTACTTTTGTAAAAGGGATGAAGAAGGCACATCCTTCAATGGAGTTGCCATTGTCAAGATTTGGGTCAAGAAGGTACAATTTTATGCATGTTATAATTCCCAGAGGCTTAGACACAAGCTCTTTACTGACAATGAAATCACTCCTCACTGCTTCATAGCTAGGGATGGAACTAACTCCTTTAAAAAGATGATGGTTTTCAGAACTGCAAACCTAAGCACAACTTCTTTTCCCTGTTTTAAAAAAAATTTCTAAGAGACAATTACATTCAAAAACAGTTGGCCCAAAAATTCTGATACATCAAGCAGTATCAGATTTTAGAAAAGAAAAAGTAAAATTATTTAAATAGAACAGCCATTAACTTTTAAAGAGCAACAAATTAACATACAATATTTTTGGAAAAAAATGCATATAAGCCAGTGGCTGCATTCATTCTTGATATAGAGAAAGAATGAATAACAGAAGTAAAGAATCGAAACAAAAAATAAAAACAAGAGAGTAAATCCTTATTCATTCAGAAACAACAATCTCCCTTAAAATTTATTTGATTTATGCAAGACACTTTAAATTCTGAGAAAATTCTACTCTACAGCTAAACCCACTTCAATCTTTTAGAACCATTAAGTTATATTAGATTCTTGTGCTGTAAGAAAGAGTAAGTACAATCACAGATGAAACAAAATACTGAGCAATTTTCTGTACTTAAGACTGGAACAAACCTGTATTACATGGTCTTCACTTGTGATCTCAATGGCTTCTTGGCTTTTCTCTAATGCTGTAAATAATGAATTACATGCCCTGGAGAAAAAAGAAAAAGGCATCCAAAAAATTTTATCCACTTAATTCTTCTCATATATGATCATAAAGTATTACAACTCCATACTGAATAATGCTGTAGTTTAACAATTAATGTCTTTTCTTCAGGGAACTGACATTCTATAATTAACTACTGCACATTAAAATAAATACTCTATTAAGGATGTGGCTGAATTGGAACTTTTTTGTTGATAAGGTTTTTGGTAAAATTACCTTAGTTTGAACTGTGCCTGCACCTGTCCAAATTCCAGCTGAATCAACTCATTGTAACAGGCCATTCTACTAGAATTTTCTACGTATCTCTGCAAATAAAAGGTTAGAAATAGTTCATTAATAAACATTCCTGTCTGCGAGGATTTGAAGCTCTGTTTTCTTTTGCTTGCTAAAGAACCAAAAAAGGAGTAGATATGCCAAAAGTGAACATGCTGGGGCATGAGCAATGGGAGATTATTTTTTGGTACTAGCAAAACTTTTCAGGTTATTTCATTTTGAAAAGGTGACAGATCCTCATGGCAACTAGGATCAACCAACCTGTTTATTCTCTATAATTGTCAGCAGGATCAATGTATTTTTAAAAACCTAATTTTAGCTTTCATGCTACTTATTTAAAATAACAGAGAAAAAACTGTTTGGTCTCAAGTAATTAAAATCTGAAATTATTACGAGTTTCCAATTGCTAATACCTCAAATTGTCTATATAGATGAAAGCAAAATCTCCTGTCAAATATACCTTTATTGACTTTCTCTCAGTGTCTTTCACTTTTTAAGAACCGTTTCATATTTACCAGGTATGAGCCTGAATGTTAAATCTTCATTCACACTGAACTGCCACGGATGTGGACAGTTTGGGAGGAAGGATTGATTATCACAGGTAAACCACCACAATCCAAGCTGCTAAACAAAATTTTCTATGCTTTGCCATCAGCCCCATCTCCAAGGCTCCGATCCATAAATAATTCAGAACCTGTGCTGAATTACTTATGTGCCCACTGGAATGCCTCTGTTCATATAAATGCCATTATCTTCAGGCTGGAGCATTTCCTGGGTTGGGACCTTACTGGCAATAAGCAGATGGGTGCAAATGGAGTGTGATGGGACAGCAAAAATCTGGTGAGCACGCAACCAAATATTCTGAATTGCGCTCTAAATCAGGCCCATTCTTGTTCCATTGTCAGCTGAAGGCAATAAGGAACCCACTTAACTGACACTCTAATAAGCACCTATTCTGCTCAGCTGGAATAGTTGCCAAGGAACAGATTCAATGCAATACTTTTCAGGTGCCTCCAAACAATAGCTAATGGCACTTGACAGCATCTGAAGCCTGTTTACAGATGGGAATTGGCATCTGATAGAAGAAATTTCCCACAGCACATCCTGTTGTTCACTGCAAGCTGCTCTCTGGCTCTGCCACAGCCACTAATCGATTCTGACAATGTCAACTTTTCAAGCAATTGAAAAGTATTTAATCTGAAATAAATCATGAGGTAGAAAAGTCTCAGACCCACTTCTTATGGTCCCAAGAGTGTCATGTCCATGTTCAGAATTGGGACACAGAAGAATGAGCAGCATGAAAAAGATCTACAGGTGGGATCACTGACACAAATGGTGACTGACAGCCAAACTTCTGGAGAGTTTCTTGCATGACAGTTTGGAGATGTCAGAGCATAGCACATACCCTTGTGAAGCCAGCAGAGATCAGGGGCAATATTGATGACTCTTCACGATCAGTGTGCCTTTGAAACAAGGAGGATAAGTCAGAGATTATTTTTGTAATCAACTCAGACCAAATTTCACAATCTGTTGATCTACTTGTACCCCAGATGTCACACCGAGGCTAATACTGCATGATCCTTACAGGATCTAGGAATAAAACACACTTCTTGTATTTTTTTATCTTTGGCATGGACAAGCCAAAATGTTATTTTCCTTCATGCATGTCATGAGCTGCTTACATCAAAAAACCCTTAATGCTTCAAGGAAACCAATTAATGAGTTAGATCGTTGGACTATTCCTACTTTTTCTGTACTGGATCCTTGTTGTTTATGCTGTCTTTAGTCAGAAATGCACTTGAAAGTCTTCACAGCCAAAGTTTTAAGAAATTACTTGTTACCTGAATGTACCAAATCTCAGATGGGCAACTCAAGCTGCCTGAATGAGGATGGCTTTTCTAGTGCTGCCCACCCACTGCCTTCTAGTAAGTCACGCATGGGACACATTCCCAAATGAAGTATCTGAACAATCTGGCCAGACTAACTGTTAAAAGACACTTCAACATATGGGAATGTATGGCTGGAATCTGGAAGAAGGGCCATTATGTGAAGCTTCTGTCAATAAGCAGATTGAAGCTGGTCACGTTTAGCAGATGGCACAATAGCTTTTATTTATGCATGGAGTTTTGGATCTTGAAATGTTTAATTAGGGTCTTTTTTTTTGGTATACTTTGAGGAAATTACCTTTCAGTTATTTCATTTCATTAAATATACTGGATTTTTTAAAATTTATTTTTTTAGTTTTACATTATTTTATGACACATTAGTAATGTTTTCAAAGGAGGAGGAGGGGAATAGCATATGTTGTTCTTTACTGAGTTGTCATAACCTCGTTTGCTTTTAAAACTTCTGTGGTCAGATGATACTTGGTACTGATCAAATTGTTCTGTATCGTTTTTCACACTCAGCAGATCTCTGGTTTTTGCTGAGATTAATCGTATTTAAAGGCAGATCAAGAAAGGTTCAAAACACAGATCTGTGAGATAGTTTAGTACAGGATGTTGCAGAAGTTGTTTGAAATATAGTCTGAAAGCCTGCAGTGATGGGGGGGAGTGGGAGGAGGAATCCAAAACAAAATCCAGTGAGACTCTTTAGTAAAAAACAGAAATTAAACAATTAAACAATTTCTGTCACAATCCTATGGTCAAGAATAGTAAAAACCGTGGTACAGCACATTATTATTAGCACAGCAAGAAGTTCTAATTCAGGTTTTTTAATGTAGTGTTTACTTTTACCATGATAAGATTTATGGTTTTGATCACATGTGAAAGTAAAGATATGAGTATTTACCTTTGTACTACACAAATAATAACTGTATTTTCTGAGGCTTTCATTGTTCTGATAGACCTTTAAATAAAAAGCAAACCATTTAAATTTAAGTTCACATTTCAGAAAACACGACTTTACAGAATCCTCACACAGCTGTTTTCTTAAAATAACTCTTTTAAATCATTTAACAACAAACCAAAAGTCAAATCCTGAGCCTGATGCTAAGAAAAAAGAATAAACTATGTCTGAAACTCCATGAGCATAGACTAATGTACAACTCACTCTCAGTGGGGGAATGGCAAAAAATATCCACTCTGAAACATCATCTAATGGCCTCACTGATTTAAGGTGCATTTTACTGAATTCTGGGACAGATTGGTAAAAATGGAACAAGGGGAACAGTGCTGCTACCTAGTCCTGGCCTGACAAAGATCTTATCTACTTCCTCCAGTGCAGCAAGAGGAGCCTTTGCCCCACTGCAGTCCCCCAGGGCACACACTCTGACCCTGGCACCCCACCCCACAGACTAACTCAGTCTAGACACATTCCCAAGGGTGATTTCACTGCACAGTCACTGGAGCAAGGCACTGCTGCCTGTCCTGTCCCTGTGGAGAGACTCACAAAGGCAAATCCTTTTCTCCTTTTTTCACACTTCACAGCGGTTTCTAAAATTATTTTTGGAATCTGTTTGCAGTTTTGCTCTTCATAACATATTTTCAAATGTTGTAGATATGGAAACGTGCACACCAAACATTGCCTGTTTGCATTGGGAGTTATTCAACAGCAAGTGACATTGCAAAATAATTAGAACATAAAAGAAGAGAATGAATTAATTTAAGTGCTTGGTGGCACATGCTATCTTTGCAGTTGATTTACTGTGAAAACAAGGAACCAGGTGTTTGAAAAAAATAAACAAACAACAGAACAACAAAAGAAAACAAAAAAAAATACCCAACAGTTCACTATGGCAACAAATCTGTACGCTGTGGCTCCAAGCCAGATGGAGCTTCAGAGACCCTAGCACACAACCAAAAATGCTGCTGCTATCAGATGTAAAGCACTGAGGTAACATTACCTGATGCTGCCAGTGCACATCTGTCCAAAACCAAAAAAACCAATGATGGATAGAGTTTATAAAAAGTCATATAAAAGCAAAAAAAAAACCTTTGATGATGTGTTAACTGTATTGTTAAGCATTAATTCCACTGAAACAGTGCTTACCTGCATAATGCTTCTGCATCGAAGTATCTGGAATGTCTATGGTCAATAATGATAATGTCATGGTGTTTATCTAGAAAACATTCCAGTGCAGACTGAGGTGTCCTGGCAATGTTACAGCGAAATCCAGCCTTGTCACATGCCCAGCGGAACCCGTTACTCTGCTCGTCTTCCTCAGCAAACACTAAAAGTACCTGAGGCAAAGACAGGCAGTGGATCATCAACAACAAATCTTACAGTTGATTCTGTGACTTTTCCCTCTTCTTAACTTGTTTTTTGAGGCTTAATCCATTGTTTTTAACAGAATTGCTTTCTACAGTGCACTGCTGAATTTCTTACAGTTGTCCATATACAGAGGTGTTTCAAGTGGGTGAAACAGTCTGCCAGAGCCATGCACATCCACATGGGAAGAACAAGTTTTGGAACTGTCTCTCTTGTCACTATCTCCAAAGAGAGCTTAGGCAACCAGCTGAGACAAGATGCCTGTGTTTCAGACAGTGTGCATGAACCAACAGTGAGTCCACTTCACTGAAACTGTCTCACACACAACCTTTTTTTTGGGGTTTATTTTTCTTTCCAGGATCATATTCCAGAAAAGGGAAAACAAAAAAAAAAAAACCCCACAGTTCATCTAGTGTGAATCAGTACTTAATGCTGCTCCAATGGCATGATGAAAAATGTGCTTTCCTTTCCACCTCATCCTAATTCCCCAAAGCACTGGATGCTGCCCACTCCGTGGGGTTTCAGGATATTCCGGGCAGGCTGGTCAAAGGGAACTCATGCCACACTGAAATCATAAGCAGTACCTCTGTATATGCAGTATGCCCCCGTGTGACTCCTACACAAAGCCTGCCATGGGATTTATATCACAGAAGGAGATTATCATAGCTAAAATCCAGAACTGGAGGTCAGACCTATGAGCCAGTATTTGCTCTGTCCTAACTTGCCGTGTAATTGCCAGGAACTAATCTTTCTGAGCCTTTTTAAAATCAACACAATGACTACAGACTAAAAGTATGATAAGGCCCAATTCCTTTAAAAAGTATTTCCAATTCCAGGATTTAATACAGTACAGAAGATGAACAAAGTCTGCTAAGGAAGGCTCTCACTGATGTGATTGTGCTTTGCCTCAGGATAATGTTTTGCAGGAGAAAACTTCCCTTGCCCGAAAGAATGCAGCGTGGCAGACTATAGATCTATGTGGTGTCGATTTTGGGGAAGGCTCAGCACGTGCAGCCTTTTGGAAAAAAGGGATAACTAAGGCAGCATTTGGCCTATTGTCCCAAGGCACCAATCTTTCAGGAGTTTAATCAAACCACACTCAGATATATGCTTTGGTCAGGCAAAGTGAAGCATGTGTAACTCACACCACACCCCACTGCTGTTCATCTTCTGCGTGACTTCAGGAACTCCAGTGCTGTTACACTTTGGACCAGGCTGGTGAAATGTCTACCAGTAAATCTTAACATTTCCATGTACTGCATATTTTTGTAAGAATGAAGGGCTTTGCACACACTCAGTTCAGGTTCCTTTTATAGCAACCTGCAAAACTGTTTGCAAAAACATGTCATAGTTTGGGCTAAATTTAGTGAAGTTAATCAATAACAGCCCTTAAGAGGGGAAAAATGGGTTTCAGCAACAGCACAGAAAGTCAGCAGATCTGAGTTGTATGACTGACTCTGGCAAAAATGTGATGTTGCCTGCCTTCTTCCCTCACACCTGCCAGCTGTATCACCAGGATAAATCAGGAGCATTTCAGAGTGGTCTATGACTGGACAAAAGTGGTACAATAATTAATAACAATACAAGGGGCAGAAATCCCCAGTGACTATTCTGATTTTACGTGGAGAACAGCTGCATGAGGATGTCCTAAGATCTGATTTTTGATGATATTGCTGTTCTGACAAGAGCTCAGGAAGATGTTGAACTGCAGTTCTTAAGACAGACGTTTTCAAATTATTAGGTCCAGGTTGCCTCTACTGAGGAATTTTGCAATTACTGACTGAGGAACATCTTGGATGATTAATGGTTCAGTTGCCTTGGGATATGGGAGAATTTCCAAAGCAAGTCCACAGGAGTCATATATCTCCAAACCTCATGTCCACCCCAGGCAAAATGAGGGGGAAAATGACATTAGCCCTTTATTAATAAAGGGACAAAAGAGGATTAATTCTTGACAGTCAGTAATGAATAGCAAAAAACAAAATAAAATTTGCCAAGCTTACTTCATATCTTTTGTAATGATATTGGAAGTTTGGTTGGCTTAGTACCAGTTTGATGAGATTTTGATTAAGAATTTGACTACCAGTAAAATACAAAATGAGGCACAAACTTAATTGATTACAAGGTAACTAGCAGAGAGATGGATGGAGAAAACAGGCAGGGATTTTAGGATACCACATAGAATGTCATGATAAAAATCTGTTACATGCACATTTTCTCTTGAGCAAAATACTCTGTGAAGATCTCTGTAATCCAAAAAATTCCAGTCATAAACTTTAAGTTAACATCTGTGATATTTTAGAAATCAAGAGTTCAGTTTGAACTGCTGTGTTACCTGAAGTTGATCTTGATGAAGTCTCATAGGGCCAAACTGCACATCTGTTACTGGTGCCTAGAAGAAATAAGAAGGGAACTTATTAATGCATTATACCTAAGGAAGAAGAAAAATCATCTCTGTTCTCTCTCTTATCTACCACTGTCTGGGGGATATACTGCTACCATTATGAGGCTGCTTCTTCATGAGGGTCTTATTCTGGTTTTGTAAGTTTACATGCTAAGCTGCATTAACAGTTAGGAATAACAAGCTAGTCTTCAAGTAATTTTTTATTGTTATTTTAAATGTAAACTAACAGATTAGTCATGAAAGTCTGGGAGACAGACTGTTATTTTTCTGTATCCTCTCCATCACTCCAGCTGCTCTGCAAAACATGGAAGTGTTTAAAAATTGCTTCTTTTAAAGTCCAAAAAAAGCTTTAAAGCTCCGGGAGGAATGCAAAAACATATAACTCTTCTCTTAGAATTTCACATGTAACAGGTGCCCAAATTTCACATGTAACAGGTGCCCAGGGGTGCTACAGAAACACTGATTTCATTTCTCCAAGAGCATTTTGCTGCATACCCTGCTGCCTGCCAGCCCCTCCAGGGAAGGGTCCAGAACTCAGGGCTTTTTTGGGATGAAGCATGTCTTCAGCATGCAGCTTTGCTTCAAGAAACCCTGCAAAAATGCTGTCACATGGCACATGCTTTTGGCATGTGGGTGATTCCAACACTGGATTCTGTGCAAGTAACACAGTTCGGTTTAGAATGCACCACCTGAGCCAGGATCCTTCCCCCTCACTTGTCCCTTCGTGGGAAGGAGGGCAATGACCTCAAGTGCTGTTTATCACAACTGCTTCTCTTTTATATCATTAATCATTAATCAAACTTCAACATGAATGACTCTTCAGCTGGAAAGAGACTACTTCTAAAGGAGTTAAACACATAAATACAGAGGGAGACTCTAACAGGATTACATAGGTTCAGTTCTTTGGGAATTCCCACCAGGTACATATCAGCACTTCCAATGTACTTAAATATTCTTCATCTCTTGTCCCAGAAATAAAAACTAAAAAGCAGCAATAACAATGTTCCCGATTCAAAATGGGAAACAAAGTCCAACCAATGGTCCTTGGAGTCACAGAACCTCTTCAAAAGTAACTGGAGTTAGAAACCAGAAGAAAATACTCTTTGGCAATGCAGTAAATGTAAGGCATCTCTGGACTGAAATGTTAAAAAAACCAAAAGGGCTGTTGAGCACAAAGGTGGCATTTTTACATTGTTCTTTTTCAAAATTAAAACCACACCTGAAGATCAGATTTATTGCTTTGCAGCCTATAATTCTGCCAATAAGTAGTTTTAAAGAATCATCAGCACATCCCACAGAAAAATCTTTTAGAATTGCATGCTCCACTCCTTCTGTGACATTAATGCTCCATTGCTCAGCCCTACGAGTAGCTCATTTGTGATTTTATTTATTTATCAACTTGGAAGTCATCACTGCAACATTAAATAAGCAAGAAACACGAGCCAAGGAAAAATGGCAACACAGTGCCTAAAAAGCACACCAGGAACCAGTGTTTGCCTGTCTTGCTTAAGTGGGCCTTTAAGAGCTGATGTTAAAATGATATGGAGGGGTTTCAGATTGACTCAGTCATTCTGGTCAGATCAGCTTAGCTTAAATACTCTCCAGTCTCTCTTCCCCCCCCCGATTTTGAGACCAAAAAATCTCTCTTCAGTTGGAAAACTCAAGCTGCTTTACTCTCTCCTGCAGTATATCATCCAATTATTCAAAATCTGCACTACAAAACAGCCAAGGCTTTTGCTGATAATGCACACAGCAGGAGGGAATCCAGCTCTTTGCACCAGTGTTACTGGTTTGGCAGCACTGACAGTAGTAACTACTCATCCTGAATCAGAAAGCTCAGCAGAAGTGCCTGAAGGACATGGAGGGAGCATGTCAATTGAGCAAAAGATACCTTTTACAGTCACTTCTCTGACCAGAACTGTACTTCAAATCAAACCTTGAACTTTTTTTTGTACACTCCAGCTGCCAGCATAAAACAGGGAGTGCTCCGTGTCACCGGGCAATGGCCTGAGCTGGGAGGTTCAGATCCAGAGCTGAACTTCACTGGCACCTGGGGGGATGCAAAACCCCAGCTACCAGGCCAGTGTACCCTTAGACTATCAGTCCCAGCCCAAGGGGAATTTTAACAAATGAGATAAATAAATATTGCCAGTTACTGCTTTTCAGATGGTTCTTTTTTTAAAGAGGTTTGTGAATGAATAGTCCTTGAAGTATTTGAAGGAGTGAGCCTGAAAAACACTTTTCTGCCAGAAATCTGTGGCTTTTGCTGCACTGGAAATACCTGTCTATGCACCATTTAAGCCTAAATCACAAGAAGTGACCAAATGAGATAACCTGTCTTGTTACACATTAACTCGCTGTCCTGAGTAGAATCAAAGCCTTGGTCTGTATCTCAGCTGGAAAATTTTGGTGAACTCCAGTTAATTCTTAATCCTGTTGAAATCTGTTCAAATAACTTGATTAATCATTTAAACTTTCTGTGACTGCAGGTAGCACAGAGAAGTAACATGCTGATTAAGTATTGTGTCAGAAATCAAGGCTTCAGCACGGATTAGCAGAAACCCTCAACTGTCGCTGAACTAAATGAGCTTTAAAAATACCTCTAATGCTGCAAGCTGACAACAAAATCAAACACAGCCAAAGCTCTCATGTACAGTAACTGCACGAACACATCTTTATCCACTCACACCTTTTTCTACTTCTTCCTTGGAATTTCTTTCCTAGTTGGAAAGGCCGAGTGCATTTTCAGATTGGCAGACACGACTTAGGCAAGTGACAGCCTTCCAGGCAGGCACAGATTGGGAAGAGTGTCTGAGAAGACAGAGGTAGAACTAGTTGTGGGTTCCTGGAACTGACTGTGATAGAGCTGGGTCCGTTGCCAGAGAGCTGCTGACGCAGAGTCCGTGAGCGCAGCGTGTGCGACTGCGGCTCTTCAAATGCACACGCAGCAACTGCAGCCATTTCACATTCTCTGACCCCTGAACTACTGCTGGTTCACTCATTTCCCCTCAAATCTGCCTTTCTTACATGAACACTGTATTTGCTGTCCTGTGGAACCAGCCCTGGCCCTGGCACGAAGTGGGATTCATCCCAAGGCAATGGCCTTAGCCATAAGTGATTGACAGCTGTCATTGGGGAAGGTCATCCCCTGACTGCTGTGAGCAGCTCAGCACTCGCCAGAAATCATCTCTGTGCTGTGGCAGCTACACTGCAAACACTGAAATTGCTGATAGAAATAGCTCATGTTTCCAGTGCCCTGAGAAAAGTGAATGTTGGGTAAATAAAAACAAGCGAAATAAGCTTTGAAAACACAGACCTACACAACTGTGACTGATCTGATTAAAGTACAACAAACTCAGTGCTGACCCGACATAACCTGGTAAGTACTTATTTCTGTGAGTCATTCTTCATATTTTACCAGAACAGAATCTACAGGAATGGTCTGTTCATCACTGCTGGATTGTTTTTGCTTTCTTCCTACAGCTAGAAAAACTTGAAATGAACTTGCTCGATGAATAAATGCAGAAAGGAATAAAGGGTGGACATAAAGCCAGCTTGATTCACATGCTCCCTTTGGTGATAAATTGCCTGGCTAGTTACAGGGACAGATCTTTGCAGCCCACAGGTCTCCTGTTTGCTAGAAGTGGTGTATCCTGGCTTTCTCCAAAACGTCTCTTACCATTGGAGAGGAGAGCACACCTAAAATTTTGCACAGACTCAGCTCCCAAAAAATCCTTTGGCTATTACCTTCCACGCAATACTCCTGCTATGGAGGCACAAATGCATTCCTTCCGGAGGCTGATTTTCTTCTTTGCTAAAGTTTTTGTGGGATGTTTTAAGGCAGAGCCCCGTGCAGCCCAAGGCAACCCTCGGCAGAGCGGCTGCTGCAGCACTGCCCACCCATCAGAGGGGCTGGTGGGGAGCTGCTGGTGCCCTGGGGAGCAGGAATGCTCCCCTGACATCCACAGGGCTCCAACCCTTCCTTTCTGCCCCAGCAGGAGCTGTGCTGGTGACAGGAATGACTCCTACTCTGACCATTGCATGCACAGCCCTGGGCTCCTGGTAGTGCCGCTCCCCAAAGGGCAGCTGGGAGCGCTTCTGCTCCTGCTGCTCTTTTCCAGGAGAGCACAGCTGCTTTTCCCTGCAACTCACCTGAACAAAGAGGTGCCATGAACTTTTGCTGAATGGATTGCAGATGGAAGCTGCTGCTGGAGGGCAACGTCTGCGTTCAGTGGGCAGACAGTCAGAATCTCTGACTCATTGTAGTACATGACAAATAGCTACAATGATTAGACATCTGACTTCATTGCTGGTCCTAATGGAATACAGCCAGCAAAATTCATTGTTTTCCTCAGATCAATGTTTTAAGACATCATGGAAAAAAATTTATCTTATTTTAAAATACATACTTAAAATTTCTACATATGCTAGGTACGTGATATGAATCTGCATGGGTTGACTCATCACAGTAAGATTTAACAGTCTTCATTATCAAGATATGCTGGAAGCCATAGGACTGTTAACATAAACTGAATTTTCATAATTCTAAGAAAAATGGAGATTCATTTTACAAAGGAAAGAAGATCCTTTCTCTTAACCTACCAGTTTAAGCATAGATTCATCACCCCACAAAACAAAAGCTCCAATGAACTCAGAGATTTATACCACACCTTTAACTTCTACTGATTCAGGTTCTATTTGCTGCAGAAATTTGAATTCTGCATGATAATATACTTTCTCAGAGACCTTAGCCAAATCCTCCTGGAGGCTGAAGGCTGGGAAATAAACAATTTCCTATGAACTGGCGTGACAAGGAGCAGGATCTTGTCCAGCCAGCTCATCCCAGCATGGTGCCTCCTTCTCAACAGAGAGGGGCTTTGTGACTCATTGTAGCTCATTCTTCTGGGCAAGAAAGTCTCCATGTTCAGGATCACAATTCACATTTTTCTTTGCTTATAATAACCTTTATCGCTTTCTGAAGCACATGAATACTGATCTAATCCATGTTCATTTACCTATTTCCTTCTCCAGGGAAATGCACCTAAGCAGATGACCTAAGGCTCAGCTTCCTATTTTCCATGCACTTTCTGCTAGACTCAGAACATCCCTGATCATGTCTTCCTTGCAGACTTTGACAGCACTCTTTTGTTACCAGCTCAACATCGCTACAAGTAACGTGAAATGCTGTCTGAGCAGATCTTCCTAAGGGGCACAACTGTTCAGAGCATAACATGAATTTTACAGTCCACAGCCTGAGTTCCAGCCTGGTTAGCAACAGTGAAATCCAGAGCAATTCCATCAAATACAAGGGAAATATGCTGGATTTACTTCAGTGTAAATGAAGTGGGAGTCTGGCTTTGTGCAGCTCCTTCTTTTGTTATTTGGAGGCCACAACAGTTTGAATAAAGAATAAGAGAGAACAAAGTGTCCAAGGTTTCTGCCTTTGCTCAACAGATTCAAGGACAAAGGTAAACCTGGCCTTCAAAGACTCTGTGCTGTCCAGAGTCAGTTTATTCTTTGCTGAAATACAAAGACAGGAGTTCTGAAAGGCGACTAAAATTTACCAAAATTGCTCTTCAACCTAGATGAAACCTGTTAATTCCAGCCCTTGATATTTTTTTCCTATTTCTGCTTCATATAAGATGTAGATAAATGTCACAGACTCTGAACTCATAATGCAGCATTCTGACTCAGTGCTTTGATAAAATCTAGCATTCAGATTAATCTAAATCGTGTTCTCACTGATGCATCTCTCTGAAGGAAACAATGCAGATTTAGATCTGTGTCACAAGGCCTGCAGATCAGCCGATGTTTTGTGCCAGTACAGTTTTCCTTTTATCTATTTCCTGTTTTAAATTGATTCCTAGAAGAATTATCTACACTGCTGCCATGTAACAATACAGCAGATAGTTAGTGATGGGGTAACACACTCTGTTTCCTTAACCTGTTTCTTAAGTTCTGGTGCGTGTTTTTGAAGCAGTTGCACATAAATGAGCTCTTGAGAGCCAAACTCTGGCCTCTGATTCACATCATTAGCAACACACAATTTTGACAGCTTGCAGCCTTTGTGAGAAGAAAAGCTTTATTGAGTGTAATGAGTCGCCAGAGCTCTCACGTCAGGCTGCTGGCCCTTCTCTCTGGGCATGTAACCAGCCATGGGACTCACTTTGTAATTCCCAATGAACTCACAACACCTTTACTGCTCCAAAATCCAGCCCCTCTTCCATTACACAGCCTGGGGGCAATTTTTGTGTTAACCCAGGTCCTGAGGAAGCCTCCCAGGAAATTTACACCCTGGTGAGACTGGGACTGCTTTCCAGGAGTGCCAGCACACAACACTG
The DNA here is from genome assembly GCA_013398055.1 of Ifrita kowaldi. Lineage (NCBI taxonomy): Eukaryota > Metazoa > Chordata > Aves > Passeriformes > Cinclosomatidae > Ifrita > Ifrita kowaldi. The sequence goes on along the minus strand of VZRS01013144.1, from coordinate 170,439 downwards.
AACACCAGGACTATCCCAGCTCCACCAGGGCTCTCCCAGGCACAGCTGGTTTTTGGCCGTATGTTCAGCTTGCCACACGTGCCAACCACTATTACATATGTTTGTTTGTTTGTGTTTTGGGCCTGGTTCTCTACAGCATTTGCTCAGTGCAGTAAGAGAAGCCAAGTTAGAACAGAACTGCAGCAATGCTGTTGGGAAATCACACGCGCTGCCTTCTTGCACACTTCAGACATAACCCAGAACTCCCACTTTCCACTGTTTGTAAGTTCTCCCCTTATTCTCTACAGGAAACTTTGGTTATCAAACTGCTAGCGTAGCACATGCAAAAGTGAATCATTCTGTTTGGTTGGGAATAATTAACGATGCTGTCCCAAAGTGACTCATATTATCTATCACTGTGGTAAGGCCTGCATGGCCTCTGGCCCAGACGAGTGGCCCGCTGTGGTCACGTTGTACAGTGACAGCAGAAAAAGCCAGTCAGCAGTCCCTGCCCCTGGTAAAGGTCTGAACTTTTACACAGAACATGCTGACAAATTGGGGGACTTTTTTTAGCTCCTGATATGGTATTGAAGTGATAAAATAAATGTCATTTTCACTTAGTGTGCCTATGGAGCAATTGCACGGATCTCCAAACTTGAAGAGGGAGGTTGCTGGTTTCGTTTTGACATTCAGAGGAACTGAGGCAGCAAGGGAGAGAGGCAGCCCCAGCCCTCCTCGTGCTGAGCCCTGGCACCCCTGGGCAGGCTATCCAGTGCCCCTGATTGCTGGCCAACCTACGGCAGCAGGCACTGGTAATACTGGGTATTACCAACCATTAGGCTGATACCTGGGAAACACCCACTTATTTCTGACATTCAAAATTATGTTGGGGACAATTCAAACAAGTTATATCACATCTTGGTGACCACAGCAGTCCTGTAGGTTTCTAAGCTAAGCAGACACAACCCCAGCAAAGCAACTCTGCAAATCTCGCACTACATACTTACACAAGAGTCCTCACTCTCAATGAATCACACAGAAAAAAGGGATGGAATATATTAGTCAAGTCAGAAAAAAAGAGCCATTTACTCATTAATCTACACTGACTTTTCTGTCCAATGAGAAGAAAGTTGAACAGAAACCAGTCCTCATATCAAAAACCATTCAAATCCTGCAAGTTGTATTTACTGCAGCATCTACCTGATTCAAAGACCCCTTTTAGACCTGCATGTTATGCACAAGTACACTGGGTTTGAAATTTCATCTGTTTGTCTGTTTAGAAGAGAAAAAAATGTGAATCATACACTCCACAACAACAAATGTGAATAACCTTAATGTTGGTCTTTGCCTCGTGGTTATCCTTTCACCAAATGCTATTCTGACCAACCAGCACAGAATTTAAAGTGCCCTAAGTCTTCACAATCTTAAGACTTGAGATGGCTCACTGAGGTCTTCATTGAGGTCCCACTTTGTGACTGAATGCGCTGGCAAGAATTTCTCCATTCAGGCCAAATCTGCACAGAACTTTGTCTGGAGGTCTCCTCATGTTGAATCCCTGGGCTGCTCACTATAAACTATAGCCAAATATTTCTGTGTGGTGAGGGCATGCTGTGGAGCAGCTGTAGTTATATCCTGCACTAAGAGAAAAACAGCAGCTTAACCGATCTGGCCTGTACTTTAGAAGAATTTTTTAAACCCTATAATAATGGTTTGCTATACATAGGTTGCAGAAATGGATGCCTTTATCAATGCAAAAGAAAAGAAAAAAGTAGTATGAACATTTTCAGCTGTTCAAACAGGAACAGAACGCACAACATGCAGAAACTGAATTGCTTCAGATGAAGAAAAAAAAAGAGGTCATCTTTAAGGCACTAGCACCTAATTCCATGTTTTATTTGTTTCTGCCAAAACTCAAGTGTCAGATAGAATACCCTGCACCTCAGAGCAAATGTCCTGCAAAGTCAGGCATCCCTGGCACTCAGGGTTTACGTGCAAGTAAGGCTTGTGATTGCCTCTGTGAGATGGCACCTCATGGGCAGCTGAACAGCCCATCCGGGTGGATATTGCAACTTGCTGAGTTTTCAGCAGCTCTTCCCTTGGACTCCAACAACTCTGAGACTGCTCTGTTTTCCCTCTGCAATCAGGACCAGCCACGCTCTACCTCACAAAAAGCTTTAAAGGCGGCCACATAAAAACAATGTGCCTAGCAACTCCCAGGAGGCTGAGAGATTTGTTTCCTCTCCCCTTTCCCCCTCAGCTGACACAAGTCTGGTTATTCCACTGGCTGGGAGAGCTGTAACTGAGCTCTGGGGACCAACTCACTCCTCGCACGCCGGCATTGCTATAAAAGCTGCAGTGTGTTATCCTCTCTCATCTGCTGGCAGCAGTAACTCTTGCCCAGATGCAAAGGCTAGCCAAGCCAACAGAGAAGAAATTGGTCTGTAAGCCTTGCAGGTCACCAGCCAGGACGTGTTCAAAATCAGAGCATCAAATATATCGGGGTTCTCATAACTCCGAACAAATAAATGCAGCCGCTGGCTTTACCAACATCTTTGTCTAATGGGAAAGGAACTTCTCACTCGCCTGCTGCTGCCTCAGGTGTATTAATTTTGCAGGCAGGCTGTGGCTGACTTGCCATCCCCACTACTTGAGCAGACACTTCAGTACAAATAGTACATTCTTCTGGTCCAGAGGGAAATTCTTCCTGCCTGCATTTTAACAGCTGAGTTGCACAGCACTCTGGGAGACTTAAATATGGCACAGTAGTTCTATTGTGTCATATTATTAAAACTGCTTGCTCTCTTGTGATTGTGCAGGATCCTGAAGTAGAGCAGCAAGTGCTAATCTGTTTCCTATCTATCAGCTAGTTCTCTTTTTTCTGGTGGATACCATTACTGGTTTTATTTTAGAGATGATTACAGATGTATCAGAATACAACAGAACTCCACTATCAGTTTTCGTTTTTTCCTTATGAATATGAATTTCAGCAAGTTTTCTTCGAACCATCTGGATTTGAACAGACTCATCTGACTAAAAGGAAGTTCCAGTCTACCAGGAAGTTTTCCAACTACTTTATGCCAGACAAACTTTTCATGGCTTGATCTACCAACACTGTCACAAACAGAGCAAGCAAAGCAAGAGAGTACAGCCCAAAAATAGAACAATTCAGTCAGTGGATCTGCTAGGCTTCCTAGAAGATCTCTGTTTTGTCCTAAACCTCCATTTGTTAAGGAATAGACTTGCTTTTTCACTGTCACTAGTAACACATCTTTTGTCCTGACGCAGTTCAGGCTCCACTGACCATAGTAATTTCTTCTACCTGCTGCCATCTGTTACCTTTACCTTACAAACCTCCAGCCTCTGCGTAGAGTGGGCATCCTGGATGTGCCAGTTTAGTCCTCCAAGACTGGATGGTGACAGTAGGGGGCTGCCTCCTTCTCCTCCTGCTTCCCTATTCTCCCAGCCATCTGCCACACACACCTTCACACAGCTCACTCAGGTGTCTGTGAGCCTGCTGGACATCACTAGAACTCTTTAGGGTCCAAGAGGTGTGCTCTGCCCACCCTCAGGGTGCACAATCCTTGTGCTCTATCCAGTACCCTGCCCAGGAACTGCTCTGAGCAAAGGTGCTGTCTCTGAGATGGGAATTTGCAGGTAGAATAAATGCAAAGTCAGTGGGACAGCAGCCAGTACAGCGAAAGAGAAATGTTCAGTACTGATAATAAACATAACTGCATTTTTCTCTATTGAATACATGTTTCTCAGACTGAGTGGAACTGTCGACTGATACTTGAGAAAACCAAGAGGAGTTCTTGGCAGTCAAACCTTTTCTAAATAGGGAACTTTGTCTCCAACAAACGACAGCTTGAGACTGCAGGCATATTCAAGATGTCTTTTTAAAAAACCTGAGGAAATTCACAGTAGAACATTCCTTTTTTTTCACTGTAAGGTTTAGCATGAATTTTGCTTGTTCACAGCTATAACCAATCCAACAGACTAACTTCAGGTTTTATGATAAGGAGGAAAACAGACAAAAAGATTTAAGAGTCCTGGGGATCCCTTTCTTTTGACCACGAGGAACTCCCCTGGCTGAGGGGATGAGTGACTTGCTTCCTCTAACACAGACGCCTCTTCATTCCTGAGGGCCTACAGGGTAGTTTGAAACCTGACACTGGTTTTCTGCTTCACTCTGGTTCAGTAACACACAGTGCTTCTGCCAGCCCACAGGCTCGTTAAATATCACACGCCTGGGATGGGATCACGTTTTTTTTTCCCTTAAGTAGACTAGAACCTTTTTACTGTTATGCCAGTTTATCCCCCTAACTCTGCATGTCTTTAATAAAGTGGGATTTTCATTATAATCAGAACTGCAATTAAGTAGAATTTATTGCAACAAAGCAGTTTTTCATTCCAGTTTTCTTGTAAACATAATTTCACTCTATCTGGATTTGTGGTAGGCACACTCCATTTTATTTCATTTAAATGAAAAAATCTGTGTAATTATACTATTATCTTTGATACAAAGCAATCTCTGCATCTTCTGCCTACGAGCAGCATTTCCTTTACAAAAGAACTGCTGGATATGCCAAAGAAGATGCTGCTAGTATAAAATAAATTATTATTTTATACCAGCAGCACGATTTTCTCCCTAGAAACGCACAAGCAATCAATATGTTACCAACTCCTAGTAAAGTTTCACAGGATTAAAGCTGTGGCAGCTGAGGCCTCAGCAGAGGAGTCTCCCACAAGGCAGATCTTTAATAAACAACCCATCATCAAGGAAGCCCATAAAGCACTCTGACACTGTACTGGGAAGCAAATCTAGCTGGGTATCAAATATCCACTTGAGATTAAACCCTGCCCTACTGTCCAAATATACCTTCTGCAGGTACCATGTTTGCATTTCTCAAATAAAGTACACAGGCCGTAATTATCCAGATAATAATCTATAGAAGTTGAACAGCCTCAGATAAATTATTTAACCTTGAGATTTTCAGGAAAGAGAGACATCATCTGGAGATACTTGCATCAAATACTTTTACAAGTTGCATGGTGTCAGGGAAGCTATGTCACAGAGAGCTGCTGCAGCCACAAAGTTTGAAAGATTTGCAAAGATCTATAACATGTGGGGAGGGTAAGAAGAGAAGATGCAAAAACATTGAATAAATCTTTAATGTAAACACATGTTCACCTGCAAACTGCACAGCATAAGTGCTGTGTAAACCATGAACACTTATGAGCACACAGCCAGCAGCGGCTGAAAGGTGCATCAGGCTGAGCAGATGTGGACTTCTCGTGTGTCATTTGAACAGACATTTTAGAACAGTGCTTGTCTTCCCTAGAATGTGAGTGGGTGTCTGAAAATTTCTTCTCAGAAGCTTTGTCAGACTCCTCAGGTTACCTGTCCTCAGACCCCTGAGTGGGCCCTTCCACGGGGGATGTCTGAACACCAGCCCCATGTGCTGCCTCTGAAATGAGCAGGTTTTCTGCTCCTCCCAGCAAGGACTGCAAAATTTGAGCACAGCCGAGACTAGAGCAGCAAAATCAACTTCTTAAATATTAGGACCACCAGGCACCTACCACCTTCTGCACAATTTTATTGACACCTAAATTTATCTGGCTCATCTAAAATGGTCTGGTGTTGCAACTGAGAGAGGCACAAGTGTTTTACAATAGGAACCAGTGCTGGAGCTGTGCACAGGTGGCTCTTCTGTCACATGGAACAGAGCTTCATACGGCACCTTTCGGTCAGGCAGTGACATCCTCATTGCACTTGGATAACAATGAGGAACCAAAAGAAGGAGCAACATGAAAGAAAGAGGCTCCACTTACTCATTATATAACTAAACAGTGCCCACCTATACAAAACCCCCATGATTAGCTGCAAGGAAAACTGGCCACTATCCAAAATCAATCTCCCTCGAGAAACAAATCCTGGCATCAAACAAGCCTGTTTAATCTGTTTTGCAACTATCCAGAATATGTTTCTCACTCTGCTGGTTTTCCTAAGGAAAGGATGCAGCGGGCCTGGGCCTTCTGCTGAGAGCGTGAAAGCTTTATGCCAAAGAACAAACAAGAGAAAATAGACATTAAAGTCCTGTCTGGCGACACCATCACTAAGTTCACAGTCACCATTTCCTTCTTCCTCCCCTGCACCAAGTGTTTCTTCCCAGACAGTGATCCAGACTGCTGATAGCTCTGGCTGGGAGCTTTTACCAGAGATTTTAGCAGGAAATGTTAATTTGCAAGCCTCAGTGTCCTCCCTTGGGGAGGATGGACGCTGTATCTGCATGACCAAACTGTGGGGACTTAGAGCTCCTCAGAGCTGCCTGCAACAGGCAGAAGAGAAACTCCTCTGTATCTCCAGCAAAGCTGAGTAAAAAACCAACTGTACTCATTTATTTTCTTTTGCCTTTTCCCCCAAGCTACGAAACACTAGGAAGAACGTCCAAAGCAAACAGAAAAATTCTATTAATGAAATATGCAATTTAGTGTAGTTTCATGGCCTGACTCTGAGCTCAGCCAGACTTCTAGGACACAAAACCTAGCTGGAAATTCATAGAACTAGAATAAAGGAAAACTATTGCTTGGTGTAAAAATTATACTGCATTTCTATAAACCAGTTTAATGGGAAAGACAGCCTGTGTGAATCAGTAAACAGATCACATTACAAATAAATTAGGTATCAAAGATAAATAGCTTTTTTGGTATAAAGTCTAATGTCTCATGTAAGCAACAAAAAGGAAAAATCAGACTCACTTTATTAACAGTTCCAATAAAGCTACAGTAAAACTATAGGTCACTTTGAGAATTAAAAAATAAAAGTAAACCTATAAACTCAGTGAAGAATGATGTAGATCTGACTCTTTAAAAGTTTATTACTCAGATATATCACCTGATTTATTTTTCTTCCTCTACGAACTTTGAGCATAGGGCTGTAATTACTTACTACAGATGCAAGAGAGAACAGTGTCCTTGATTATGGAAGCTTTTTTCAATCCTGGGAAGTTTCATTTGACTTGTTTTATGTGTTTGCATGTTCCTTTAAGCCAGGACAAATGTTCTTACCGCATTCGTATTTGTGTGGTTAGCAGCTTTTTCTGCATCTCTTTTGTCCTCATCCTCTAAAGACAAAACAAATGGTGTGCTGCTCAGTGTTGAACTTTATAATTTTAGTAATAGGTTGCAGCAGGAATATATTTTGACTAACTCTGTGAGCCACTACCATGTACAGTCTAAGCACCTACCACGGAACACCACAGTTCTAATTGTTTTCTTCACGGCTTAATTTGAATCAACATGTCGTACCCTGAATGACTTCAGAATACACTATGAGACACATAATTTAATCCAGTTATACTCTGTAATCTAATTTCGCTAAGAACCTTCAAATGTATTCCAACAAAAAACTCCCTTATGTGAAACAGCAGGAACACATTAGAGGTGGCATCAAACCACTACTCCATTAGACGTAAATTACTCGCAGTATGTTCCCCACCAAAACAGAGTAACAAAATTTGCAGGCCACAGTATGAGGCTGTACCCAGAAATACTTTCCAGATGAAGCAAGCAAGATTTGCAGTGGTTTTGTGACACAACTGACAACTTCCTGTGAGTGGAAGGGGTTATCTGGTGCGTTGGCTGCACGGATTCTGTGTCCTTGCACCTCTCCTTTTCTGAGTTCCACACAAGGAAAGCTGAAGAGGGCACTTGTACAAACCAAGGTCCATTGTGACTCTTGGTGTCCTTCCCTCCCTGCCCAGCTGGCCCTGAATGCTGGGTAATTGATCACCTGGGAGCTCCTTTGTCAGACAAATCCAACAAATCCATTGCCAACCAACTGTGGGTGGTATTCCAGCCTCATGCCCTTCTTCATTCTTAAATAACACAGCCCTGCCATTGCTACCCCTGTGCTCTTTGGGAAGGAAGTGAAGCATGCCTTGTCTGTACCATAAATTAATACTACTTACAACATCTAAGATTAATTTAAATTTTTTACAAGAGAAACATGTCCATGTTGGGAAAAATATTTTTCTGATACTGTAAATATGAAGCCATGGGTGTCACGACTCACACTGCACATATTACATTTCTACTTCAGACCAAGTTTCAAGACAGAATTTTACAGTGTTTATGACAATTTAATAGCTTAACTGATGATTCTGCTTTGCAATTCTGCTCAGTACTTTTAGCCCATTCTATTTTTTTCTAATCTGCATGGAACATAGGGCATATAGAATTACCAGGACTACCACTGGAACTGCCTTGCTATTTTTTCTAGAATAATCTGTTGGCTCTGCCAGTCAAGGAAAAACACTTCTTCCCCCAAGTTTGACTTTGAGAATTAAGCTACAGCCTTTGAAAGCAGCACTATGCAAATCAATGTTTCCCATATAAGAAGCTTTTCACAGAGTCTGCAGCAAGAAACACCTTATGATAAGTACAGACCTATTTTTTGCAGTACATGATAGCATACTTTCTTTCTGAAATGTTCCACTATTTCCAGCATCTCTGTCATACAAGATTATTTTTATTTTCTTTTAAATCTAGTTACTACTGTTCCATCATTGCAGTGCCAGCCAGCTGTTTTCTCAAAGCAACCCTCCCAGTCTCATCTGGAACTCTCAGTTTCATATTGTTGGAAAAACCTGTGTCCGTTTGACTGTAAACCACTGGCAATGGTGAGCATTCATTTCACTCTCTGTTCTGTCATCTAACATGAGACTGAACAACTGGAGCCCCAAGCTGATCATATCAGCACTCCGGGAGTTAGAGGCAAACATCTGGAATTTATTTGTTAGAAATAAAATGAATGACATCTTTTCAGGAGTTTTAGCCTGCACCTGTACTTACAAATCTCCATGAGGCTCAGTTATGAATAAATTTAACCAGGAGCAGAAGGCAGAAGGCTCTGATTTTGAGCCCTTTGGCTCAGTCCCTGTCAAGGGCCCCAGGAAGAAGGTTGGTACTAGGATGCCCTGGAGACAAAATTTGTTGAGCTCTCCTCTTCCACTGCAGGATAAGGAATAGACTGTATTAGGCTTGCTGGGCCCCCCATGCTGGCAGTGCCCACGTGCAGACAGCTGTGCAGAGAGGATGGGGAGCACAGCTCCCCATGTGCCCTCTCCCCAGGGATGCAGAGATCTGTCCAGCCTTACAGCCCACACAAGCAACTGGGAGCTTTGTCCAGCTTTGTTACGGAGGAAACGTAGCCCTGAAGGTTATTTTTGTTGTCTGTAACACCATTAGAGGTTCAAACTTCAGCTGAAGCTGTGAAGGGGAATGAAAAAGAGCACAGGAGAAATTTAAGGGGACAGTTCTGCAAAGGGGGGCAGAGGTCAAAAGAATCAAACACCACCACTGTTATCTGATGGGAAGGCACAAAGATACAGGATGAACCTCAGAAAACATGGAGAGGAGGGAACAGGGAATACACAGAGAGGAAGAAGGGCAAGGGAGAAACAAAGAGAGAGAAGCCCCTGCCAATTGTGTGGATGAAGTGTTACCTCTGCCTAGGCACTGAACTCACTGTCTGCAGCCGTCTCCTTTCCTGCTTCTTTCCTGAGCCTCCCTCAGCACTGACAGTGCTTGTTCCAAATCGGAAGGCGACTGATGTGGGTCCTGCACTGTGGGCAGGTCTGTACCAGGGACTAGATCAACTTCTTTATTTTCACTTGTGCAGACTGCAAGGTTTGCACTGCAAGCGTTTAAGGGACTGAAGGGCAAGTCAACCGCATCTTACCCAACTTGGCAGCCTGTCTTGGAAAATGTTCCTGTTTAGGCATTGGTGTGATTTTATTGAGACAAGCCCATTCAAAATGCAAGCACACACCTGGAGATGGAAGGCAGACTCACACAGGTACCCATGGCTGGGTACTGCATCCAGTCCATTTCTCCATGTACTGACCACGGGCCCCATTAGGGATGCAGGATGCTGCAAGAACAGGAACTTGGTATTGCAAGGGAACCCTCTTATATTCCTTTCTGATTATAATGGAAGATACTCTGAGGCAAACAGCATTTTTGTCTCTGCAGAAACCCAGGCATGAAGATGTCAGAAATGATGACAAGAACTCAGCATTTCAATGAGGTGACAGCCCACATGCTCCACACTCAGTGCTTCACACACTCAGACTATTTCCAGTTACTGCAAGCATCAGAGTGAGACAGTGCAACAAAACTGAATTTAGTAGAGAAAGGCGGTAGGCAAAATGTTCTGGCTGTACCTTAACAAAAACCTTTAAAAAATAAAGACAAACTCAATGCCCCCAATGGGGGGACAGTTCCTATAATCCACTGCAGCATACCCTGTAGTTCTGTCTGTCATCAGATACTCCCGGATTTTTCCAGTGCTCTGCAAGTTGATTCCAAATGTTCTATGATGTGGGATTTTTCTTCTTCTCGTGTTTGGTGGGAGTTTTTCAAATTTTTTTTTTGGGGGGGGGGGGGTTGTTTTGTTTTAATAAATGAGAATCCTTACAATAATTATTTTCATGAAGTGATCAAATGCTCTCTGCCAAGCATAGAAGCTCTTTGGAGAAAGGAGAAATTGGATTCAGGGACAGAGTAACACTAAGTTGGGGGGAACCACTTAGAGCGTGACAGACCTACAGAAGAGAGGGGAGCACACGATTCAGGTACCATAAAGCACACACACGCCCTATTTTTCCAAAGGTTAGGTGGGTTTTTAACAATAGGTGCTCCCTCTTGCTATGGGTGACAGGAGGCCAATATGACAGCATTGGTGTTATCAATGAAAGTGCCCCAAGCTTTTCTGGAAGACCTGTTGAACTTACTAAGGTCTGCTCTGCTTATCGCTGGTGCTTGTCCCAGTGGAAGTTAATGACCCTGTGGCACTGGCCAGAACACCAGCAAACCAAAAAGGTGAGGGGATCAGCCCCCTGGCAGAGTGCCAGCACTCCTGAGCTCAGCACCAGGCTGCTGCTCTGGCAGCAGAGGAGCTATTGATGAACACATTGCTGGCAGCCACTCTGCCTGCAGAGCTACAGCACCAGCAGCACAACGCTGTAAACACCTGACAGAGGTGTTTTCACACACACATCACACAGCACCACATTATAAACTATTTCAGGCTGCTCCAGGAAGCTGCTAACATAAACTCATGGGAAAAGAACTCAAAAGCCATTAAAAAACGCCCAAAACCTGAAACAAGTATTTTATCACTGCTCAATGTTTGAACTGTCAGCTCCATCCCCCGGGCAAGTAGGCAGCTCTAGTTCACAACTGAACACCTACTTTATTTATTTAGCTCTGCTGCATTTAACCTTACATCCTGTCTGCTGGGTGCATCCGGCTCCACGGATCTCCACACAGCAAAGCCTCAGCATAAGGTGGGGGAGCTGCTTTCCACAAGCCAAAAAACAGGAAATTTGATGACATTGTTCAGTGAGCAGACGTCAGCAGAGAGTGATACAAAAGAGTAAACAACTTCCTAGCAGCAGCAGACAAATGGGCCGGAACTACTGGAATCCTGTGATGTCTGGTGCGTTTTGCATGAAAATTAATGAAATTGGGAGAGATCTTTGGCTGATGCAAATTGGAGCTGCTCCCTAGAAATGTAGGAACTACACGGATTTTGTCTGTTTAATATCTGACTCCAGGTCTTTACCTGTCTGATCCTGAACACATAGTTTTTGAGAATTCATATTGTTGATATTCTACGTATTTTGCAAATATTCTCATTATTTTAAAACACACGAAAAGATGATTTGAGTAGAAGGGATAAACTTCAGTGAAAGTTTGGAGGGCAGTACCACTAATGCAGGTGCCACTTCATTATGATCCTATCTATGCAATGGAAATATAGACATATGACCTATAATATTCTTGTTTAAATACTTCAATATGAAGGAAGCACTTTGCTGGTGGAACCACACAGTAGGTATGACATCTCCTTTTTGGATTTCAGTGTTTGCTCTGTGGAATCTGCTCTCCTATTTTGCAGCTTTCCAGGGCAAATGTCAAGTGTGATCTGAAAAATTAACCTGTCAGGTAGGCATACAATGACTCGAAGCCAGGTTACAGCAGGTAGGAAGGAAATGTAAGGGATGATATTTTTGCTCCAACAGAATGCCATTCTGCCCATCTCTGTCCAGTTTAAAGGTCTCTTAACTGCCAGAAGTAATATTTGACCAGTGACTACAAACATGGAGCTTCACTAATGAATTCCAATCAACTGTGTCAAGAAAGATGGAAACCCCTGGAAAAACTCTCTTGCCTACACATCTTCGTGTGAAGAGACCACCAAGGCATGTAATTTTGCCTTTTGGACCATTGCTTTCAAAGGGATGTAGAGAATTAAGTCCTACTCTGAACAAATTAGTTCTTAAACTGTTGACAAACAGGTCAGACCAGGACTTAGCTGAGGCTTTATGGCCTGGAAACATGTGGGGACCTTACAGAAAACACACAGGGATGTTCCCCAGGGGGATGCAATTCAGTAGTTGCCAAACCCAGGACTCTCATCTCACCCAGGTATCCCCTCTAGCCAAAATCTAAGCAGAACTGACTCCTAAGATGAAAATTAGCAGCTAAATTTAGAGCTGTCCATAAGACTGCCCTACTCCCAGTAACAGAGAGAGAGAACAACAGGAAAGAGCCAGATGCTTCTTGGCTCTCCTTGCCAAATTCTCCTCTCTTTGGAGACAAAAATGTACTATGTAATCCTGGGGAGGAAGACACACCAATAACCATGTCAACGCTGCAGTCAAATGACCAGGCAAACACACTGGGCCAAACCTATCTGCAATATAACCAGTGATTTGAGCAAACTGTTCTTCCTAAATCCTGGCAAGCAGCTACAGGCTAACACATGGCTAGGCAAAAATAAATAAATGCATGCACCCAAAGAGCAACAAATGCCAATAAAACCCAGCAGGTCTATAAACAAAACAAATCTGCTTTTCACTCCTCACTCCACCTACATCAGAATCTTCCTGGCTTCAATTAATTTGTTCTTTGAGCAGGGTATGAGTTTGCACCAGTTCTGTCATTCTTCCCTGACTCCTTGGTTGGAATGTAAGAATTAAAGGCTTAGAAAACAAACTCCCCTCTGAAGCTAATCATTCTCAATCCTATCTTCACTTACATGGTGAAATTAGAAGTATATCCATCACTAGCAAAAACTTCCAAGAATAAGCAAATCAACCTGGAGGAAGTCCCAAGTGTTTATCAGAGAGTGATATTCACCTGGGTGTGCCAATAATGTCAAGAAGTCAGTGTGTCAGAAGACAGGTTTTCTGCAAACCCCACATGGCTTCAGGATGAAGTTATTATTTTGCTACAGCTCCCTTTCCAATGTTTCATTGCACTGAGGCTTATGGCTAATGCATGGCTCAGGAAAAGGCCTTGCTCTGACCTGCAGGAACAGCGATGACGCTGCTGCGACACGACCCGAGTGGAGATACACGACTCTGCAAGCCTGTCATCCACATGGCCCACTTATTTAGGGCCTTCCATTGTTAGGTTCTGATTTATACCACTGGAGGTGACCAAAGGCAGACAGTGTGTGCTTTTAAATATAAATGAAACCATGGAATCCCCTCGTGTGCGGGCACAGAAGCCAGCACAGCATAGGAAGGGTGGGTGGCTGGGCTGAGCTCTCTGAGGACAGGGGTTAAGTTACCATCTCTTCTCGATAGGACCTGGCAGAAAGGACAGCAATTTCTACAGGAACTCCCTCCCCCTTTTAATGGTGTGAGGTCCCAGACTATCAGGTATGCCACAAAACACAAAATGTTTTCCAGTTATCTCTACAATGCCATGCTGCTAAGATTGATTCAGCAGCCAGGCCACTGTTTCCTGCTTTTTCCTGTGCACCTAAGCTGAGAACTCCTTTTGACTTTCTGTGCCTGGGATCTGTCATTATCACCCATGTTCAATTAAATTTATACATATTATTTTATTTAATGGCATTGCATTTTGAAATTTTACTGCTTCGGTGTAATTTAAAAGCACCTTTTAATAAGATTAAATAAGTAATAAAAACCCAGCCCAGGTTTAGAGGGGAGTGAACCTGAAGACCACTAACTATGGTATTTCCTCAATTTTACACCTATTTTGGGTCACTTTACATTAAATTAGCAAATGGACTAAACTGAAATATGTTCTGATATAAAAAAAATGCTTGTCAGGAAAAACGAGAGCTCCAAGGGTTTGATGCACCTACCATGTGCCCATCCACAAAGGGGAATGTGTTTCTTACAGGATCACTGCACAGTGGTAAGCTTTGTTTCTGAAGAGATTTTGACATATGGCTGAAGTTAAGACTTAAATTAGAATATTCCTCTTTGAATTGAGAAGTGATCTTTCTGTGCAAATGAATAGCGTATTCAGCGTGAATAAAGCTTCTGCTATTGCACAGCTCATCTTATCTACTGATGTAATTTCCTCTTAGCTGCTTCTGTAATATTAATAATCACCATACAGCCAAAGAGGTCATACACTAGGAATGTATACTTAAAAATTCTTCGACATTGCAGCAGAGTTGGAACAAGAAAATCTGTGTTTCTGGCTACATGAACACACTGAATGACTTGCAAGAACGTGACGTTATGTCATTTAAAGGTGGGGATAAAGAAACCTGTCTGCTCAGGGGAAGAAGACTCCAGACTGCAAGAGAAATAAATGCAACAACTGAACTTAGAAAGGAAAATCACGAATGAACAGCAAACCTGAGCTTCCTTCATAAGCATAAAAAAGGGCCATAAATAAAGTAATCATGCTGATACAGCTAAAGCATCACATGCACAAAAAAAAAAATCATTATTTGGTTTATGGGTTCAGGACATTTCTTATGTGATCCTTGATAAGGTAATTCTTGTTCTAAAACTGATTTTCAGCAGCAACTTCTCTTTCCCTGAACACAACAGAAGCAGCATCCCAAACACAGTATTGTCAGCTCTCAATTCCTTGATGCACAGACACTCCAAGGATCCCCACTTCCCTACCCAGCTGAAGAGCAGGAAAAGGAAAACATGCAGGTACAGAAAAATCAACGTTTTTCAGGACACTGGTACCTTTTAAGGTAAAAAGATGGAGTGGTTTTTTTTGCCATGAGTGCTCTGCTTGGTAGGACTGTGGCTATCTCCTGGTTTTAGGGAGTTCAGCTCTATGTACATGAATGGGAGCAGGAGAGGATAATGAACCTCTACCATGTCACACTCACACAGTTAAGATGTCAGCCCTAAAAACCTGGAAATCCTCATCACCTCTCTAGTGGGATTTGGGAGGATCTGCCCCTTGAGCTTAAACAGGATACCCATGCTAACATACCAAGGGAAATTAGTGTATGTGAAAACTGAAGTTAATGTTTAAAAAAGAGAATTCAGAGGTTCTTTAATATCTTTGATATGTAAAAGCCCTTCATGTCACCATATACAATTTTGAATGAAGCATTTCTTCTCCTTGAAAACAATGAAAATTACTTTGTAGTAAAAAGCAATCTTTTCTACATAGAAAATTTAAAAACCAGATCAAATGCTACATTAAAAATGTAAATTTAAGATGGAGACAAGGTCTAGGGCATTTGGTGTGAAGAGATATTAGAGCCAAATCATTAACCCTCAAGAAACAGCCTCAGAACAGAGTAACTGGCAGCTTTCAAGATGGGCTGATGAAAAAAAAACTGAGAATATGATCTAGCAAAAATAGCAGTGATTCCTTAGAATATTACAGAAGAACAAACATCTCACAAATATGTTCTTTTTATTTTTCTTACTTGGGGTGAATATAGGTCTATGACAGACACTGTGCTCTTTTATGTACTGGAAATCATTCTTTTAAGTAATTTGAAGCTTCCTGTTCTGAAAAATTTATTATTCCCGCCTCAGATTTGTAGGCTGGTTAGTTCATAAAGGTAAAGGACTTGTCATTTTCCTTTAAGTCAAAGTATTTAAAAGCATTTAAAAAGCCAGAAAGAAAGGTTGTAAACACTGTTATGGTAGCTGTATAAGCTACAACTTCTGAGCAATGGTCCAAAACAGTTTGAGCAGAACTTAGGGGAGGGAGGGATTGCAGAGGGATGAGGCACACACAGATAAGCAGCTGGACACAGAAGGTGTATCTGACAACCCTACCCAGCTAAATCCCAGTTTGTAGGAAATGCCATGGGGGAGCACAGGCACTGACCTCCATGGAATCTATTTCGTTGAAAACCCAGGCTCTGCATGTCCAGCACACAAATGTATCTTGTTACAATCAAGGGAATTTTAAGTTAAGCTTGTGCTTAAGTGCTTGCTGAAACACAGCTTGGTGTTGTACCAAACCAGAAAGTTTATAATACACATTCATTTTCAATCAGGCAACCTAGACATCATTGGAATTACATCTTGCTCTTAGGATTGCACTTGGACTGATTTTGTCAGTCCCCAAAGAGAGAATTCCACTGTTTATTACAAGAGCTGGGGTTAACTATGTATTCAGTAAAGACACTAGAAATCCTAGCAGGATGTAACTGTATAATTACACTTCTCACAGATATCTGTGAACAAAATATGAATCTCAGTCAGTGCTTACTGATACCCCCCAAGGCATATAAACTCATAAATGAAGTCTTTGTAGATCTATAAACAGATAGAGAAAAGCTTATTGGAAAACAACAGACTAGCCACACTTATCATACTTAATTTCAATGAGGTTCTGGCAAACTAGAAAATATAAAGGAAATAGTTGTGTAATGCCTAATGACGGCTTAAAATGGAAAAAAATGTTTCTTTTATCTTGGCTTGCTCTAAGGGGATGGTCACAGAGTATAACACTGCTTAAATATGAAATCATGCCTATGATCAACCTTTTAAAAGTATGAAATCATGCCTTTTAAAAGCTGTGTGCATATATTGTACACTACCAGGTTAGTTTTGACCTTTGTTGAAAAGAGAATAATTTCTATTTACTGGGAAGCTGTGGTTTTAACTTTATAGCACAAAAGCAATGCATTGACTTTCTTGCAACTCAGCCAAGGAGAACGGAGTAAGTACTCTCATGAGATTAGGAAATAAATCTATAAATACATTTATATCTATAAATCTATTCGATACTGATAAATCTATATTCCACTTCTTTGTTCTCTGACTTTCTATACATTAACCAGCTATTGCAAATTACCAGGAAACTGCCATTACTGTATACTTCCAAAGCTTCCCACTTTCATACATCCCAGCTTCTGGAAGGTGCTGTCATTGGAGCACACCGAGAAGGCAACGAACAAGGTCTGTGTTTCTCCAAGTGGAATCTTGGTGGAGAACACCCCTTGGCATTGGCCCTGCTCAGGAGACGTGAGACAGGCGCTGCTCCTCAGCACAGCTTCCCTCAGAGTTACAGGGGACCTGTTTCAACAGATGCATCAGAAACAAAGAGGTGAATGTAGTCCTGGCCTATGCAGGCACAGCTCTGGCAGTCCTGTCTCTGAGCTGTCCCAGCAGAAAACTATGTTTTATACCATACAGACAGGCTTTGAGTGTTTAGAAACGATAAATTCATTTATTTCATTGCAATATTAAGCCTTATACTGCATATGCCAATCATAAAACTCAGGCTAACATATACCAAGATTTTCAACTTTCATGCTGAGAAAAACACCTCCAGTACTTCTGGTCTTGAACCTTGTATTTCTTGTTGACTTCAACTCCGTGTCTTCTGAGGCAAAAGTGCTTTTAATGCACCAACAGTTTATTGCTGTTACCATCACCAAAGAGGCCTTATTAAGGGGCATCAGAATATTACATTAACGAATGTGAGTACTGGTAGGAGCAAAGATGCCCCCAGGTGAGGATCTGACCCTTCTGACTATTATTTTAGAAGTTGCACTTTTCACAGCTGCAACTGTATTTCATGGCCAACATCTGTCTACATGTGCTATAAAGCTCAAGACTCCCTAAGAGATGATATTAAAATTAACAGTCCTTAAAAATAAGAAAGGCAACAATGGCAACACACAGGCTCAGCATCCATCTTGTTATCTGTTTACACTGGAAAGCTATAGAGTCATTATTTCACTGCTTTTGCAATTATTAATACCTAGATTCCAAATCAGTTTTAACATGGATGGTAAGTTTTTGGTACTTTAGCTCCTGCTGTGCAGCACCTTACTCCCTGAAAGGTCTGGGCAAAATAAAAGTGTTGGCACACCCGATCTAAACTTGAAACCAACTTGAAAGATTAATTCTGAGTGCAACTGTAGCAGAAATCTTTAACACATCACTCTGCACACCCTGCAGCATTTCTAACAGATATGAATGAGGAGTTAGCAAATAACCTGCTTGAGGGATGCAGGAAAGCATCAGCAGCTGTCACTGCAGCAGACTCCAGAGAGATGCAGAGATTCACATCTGCAAGGGGTCGTGCTTTGAACGTAACTTCCAGTACTTGAGTGAGTGAACTGTTATATTTTCCTTACAAACTCTACACATGACTTAGCAATTACATTTTCTGGAGTGCCCCCAGACCAGCAGGTTGCAGTTCATTGGGTTAGGACTGTGCAAACCTGTGGCAAAGCCTGTGCTGCAAAGCCCTCGCTCAGCAGGGTCCCTGGGGATGTGTGAGATCCGAGAGGCCCCGCGTCACATCCAATCCTCCAGCGGGTCCAGTGGCACTGCCCTTCCTCCTGCTGAGCAGGGAGGAGCTGCTGAGAGCTGGCATCTCTCAGGAGGTGAAAAAATGGGAAGAGTTCAATCCAACCAACACTTCACAGATGACAATTAATTCCCCCAGAAGCAGAGTTGCGGGGCAGTGTAGCAGACACGCCTGACCACAGGATGTACTTTGGTTCATGCTGATTGATGCAGGTGCAACCAGCCCCAATCCCCACGTGGGGCTGGGGGCTGGGAATCCTGGCTCATGCACAGGGGAAGGAAGATGCCTCAGAAACATATTCTGAAAGGTGGTCTCAAAGCCCAAAAATGCAAGATAACCAAAGTACAGAACATGACATCAGAGCTAAATGAAAAACACGTATCCTGTCTATACTATTGACCAACAGCCAACTACTTCACTCCATAAATATTACCATCAGCATCAGCCAAATCCAAGCTCTCCCTCAGCTGCAGCTGAACTGCAGCACCCATGACTCTCCCCTTGTGCAGGGATGCCTTTCCAGGTTTGAGATTCCTTACCTGAGACTAAGAGAGCCTTCCCTGCCCAAGGCAGAGAGATCCCCTCAGTAACTGACTGATAGCACACTGAATTAATACTAATGAAACATTATTAATCTACGTAGCTACTCAATATTAATTAGCATAAACTTCACAGAGATAATGTCATTAGACTTTTACTGTTTGTCCAAGTCTGAGACTAAGATTGGCCCAGTGGCACCAAGGCTCCTTAAGGAGCTTAGAAACAAGGGGGTCCACTGTGAACCTCATGGCTCACCAGGAAGGTCTGTGGTCTCTGTGTGAATCATACTAACCAGATTCTAATCCAATTGTCCTTTGTATGTTTCTTCCATGCAGTAATTAATAAGGTGAACCTTGCCATCAAACTTACTGACCCGTGGCAAACCCCTGTAAAATTTTATTAAATACCATCAAATTTATTCAACTCTGTCAAATTATTATTTCACCTTAATTAAACATACTGCTGCTTCTGTCTTTTGAATGAGGTGCATTCTACTCATCCCAAACAGCCAGAACAGCTCACATTCCAGGACAGAATAAGAGCAGCTAATTCTGTGTCTTCATTCCAACACTTCTGCACACCTTTTTGGGCCCCAGAGCTTTGTCACAGGTACCAAAGGTCTGAGGCTGTCCTGGGGTTAATGCATCCCTTCTCAACTCAGTATATTCTCCACCTGGATGCTGTCCCTGTGACAGATGAAATCCATCCCTTTCCTTTGTTGTTTGTCCTCAGACAACAAAGAAATCTCACAAAGGGTCAAAATGTATCATCTCTGTTGCCAGCTAACAACTCCTTATCACCATTACTCATTTATTCTGTTTATGTTTTCTTATTGCCATAGCAACAACACAGCTACAAAGGGCTTGCATGAAATAAATCAATGGAGTCTGCAGACGTGAAAGCTGCTCAGTTAAACAATGGTTCATCTCGAGGGGAGAAGGTGAGGCACAAAACCTGCAACACATTAATGCTGGGCAGCTTTTTATCACACACTGGTAACTGACAAACAGTGTCTAAAGAAAACAGTGTCTGAAGAAAACTTATTTTAAATTAAAATCTAATAGGGAATGTAATACAAGGAGGAAGACTTGAAGGAGATGGTCATGAGTATTCATCATTGTTGTAACATATTAATTAAGTGTTGATATTACATGCAAATGTCAGAAATTTGGCCTCTAAAGACCCTGCAGTCTGCAAGAAACAGCCCTCAATTCTTCCTTACACCAGTGTCCTCATTCTGTATGAACAGCCTCACCACATGAGATGCAAGACTTCCACAATCAAAACTTCACAACAGACAACACATACTCAGAAAAAGAATCTATTAATGGTGATCTGCAAAACACTTTAGGGAGAGCATGGAGAGAGGCTGTTGTACAAAGGGCATGTAGGCAAGTTCTGCTCAGTTTGTTTTAGTTCTTAACCTGCTCTCCTTGGTTTTCCCTTTACTACAAGTCTCAAAACATATTTACTGTTAGTCTCTTGTACTTATAATTAAGTGCATCACAATGCTGATACACTAAGAGAGATGCCCAGAAAGAGACCTTTCAAGATCCACAGACATTTTCATCTAAACACAGGCGTTTTGCCCCATGTCCTGGTATCTCCCACACGATCTTCCCTACTGGTCCAGAAGGCTGTTTGTCAGCTGTGTGCTGCGTGCACTGTGGGGCAGCCCAGGAGGATCAGTCGAGGCACAGCAGGACCAAGTGGCTGAAGAACCTCAGTCTCAGATGAGGAGATCTAAATCAAGCCTCTCTTTAGTGAATTTGCTCCTTATAACAATCTTTACCACTGCTCTTGCAACAGGAAAGCCTCAAGTGCCTTTTCAGCTCTGTGGTCCCATCAGCTCCACTGTTTATGTTCATTTTTACCACCAGTACACCCAGCAGCCCTGGGATGCTGCTTTGCTGGATCAACTAAGCACAAAAATGGGCAACACCTTACAGATCAAGTGCATGACACAGAGGGAAAAATGGGGACAGGTGGATTGGGTGTAACACAGGGAAAAACAGGACTTCCAGGGTGGAAGGCAGTGCATTCAACAGACTGGAGACACAGCCAGAGGTAACTGGGTCTGGCTTGGCTGCTGCTGTCAGCAACACTGGCAAGCCTGCAGAGCAGCAAATAAGCCCAAGCAGGTATCAACTCACCATAAATAAGTTTAGGCTTGAAATAAGAAGGATTAGAAACCCTCAGAAAGAACAACCTTCTAACAGAAACAGGGAAAGGCTGGAAAGTAATTAGTTTTGAGACAGTACAGGATGCATTTATGAAAGACATTGAATGCTGTGGCTGCCCGTAGCAGCAGAGGACTGACCTTCATGACCCAGGTCATCCTCCTGCTCCAATAATTGCATATGTCCCCAGAACACAGAAAAGGCCAAAAGCCTTTGTTCAAAGACCTTTTGCCTATATGTGCTTCTTGTGTGCTCAATCCACTTCTACAGTGGCCAGTGAAATAGTGAACAAGTGGTATGAAAAAAGATTTTTAAGTCCAAGAAAATGCATTAAGCAGAAACAGGGTAAGTCACTGTATCAAAACCCCAAATGTGTTCTATTTGACATTCAACTTTTAAATCTTCCATCCCCAACTCCAAAGCACAAGAGCACAAAAGTGATTGGGGAACCAAATCTCCTGCTTTTATGGTTGTCCTTAAACAGGTCATAAAAATTACTGACTCTGGCTTTTTATGCCTTTGATACATTAAACATAATTACAACCATGCCCTGACTGAAAAGTAATCTCACTATTCAGCATGTGATTTTAGGGTTTTGAAGAAAAGCAACTGCTCAGCAGCACACAGAGCTCACTCAGCCCAGAGAGGAGGAGCAGGCAGCTGCACAGCCATGTGATTGTGAGTGCATCATACAACACAGCTCGTGCTGTCCTCTGGCCTGGGCTGAACTCCTTCATTACTGCCATCACCTCAACAGGTAGCTACTCCTGGAAACTACAAGAAAGTTGCTTGAATTCTAAAGAAAAAGGGAAGAAAGAAGGTTTTTCAGCCAGTTGGGAGGGAAAGTCCCAGACACACCACACACAGTATAAAGAAAAGCTGAACTCCCTTCAGGAAGCACATTTACAGCGTGCTGTAAGTGATCTATTCATTCCTGCTCCTACAGAATTCCCAAAGGTACTGAAGGGGGAATGGGACTGAGTCAAACATGAAGACAAAACCTGAGAAATTACTTCCAGTTCCGGGTGCCTTCCATTTTGAGAACCTCAGGTGACACTCCTACAGCTGATATTCAAAAGGGCTGAAAATTCACTGCTTATTTTCTGACCTGGCCAGGCAGTTTGATTCTCAGTTTGGCTGCTCCACACACAGTGAGTCTGTTAGATCTGCTCTGGCAAAGTAAAGCAAAATTCAGAGACCTCGAGTTCCTTTTCCACAGGAGAGGCTGCCTTACATCTGTTCAACTCGGCTAACTCTCCTTAACACTACAATGACTACAAACAAAATTTATCTTAATTACCTTAAAAAAGCAAATAATTTAGCATCAATCCTCAGAACGAGAAGCTTTATATTTTTCTGTTTACAAGTTTTGTAAAGCCAACTTCCAAATTCATTGAATGGCACCCAAATGACATTTCAAAACTAAAGCATAGACAGCCCTTGGTGCAGTCAGCATGCTCAGTGAGAATGGGATAACTCAGCATCTATATAAACCTTACAAGTATTTCTAGGTTAAAAAAAAACAACCCAAAACGTTAATCTTTAAGTCCCTCTTCAAAATCACATCATCCACCCTTGGAGTTAATGCCACATGAAAGTCTTCTATTATTTCCTCTTAACATTTCATTCAAACTGCCTAACTGCAGGTTTAAAAGCTCTTCCATCAACACTTAGTTTTGAAAATTGAAGTAATTTACTTTCAGCTGAGATCATATACAGCAATCTGCTTGTTACCTCTTTGTTACACTGTCCCACTGTGAATGCATCAGCTGCATGAGGTACTGCTTCTCTCCTTCCCATTTCAGGCATTTGCAATTTTTTATCAGCTATTGAAGAAGCTGGGCTGGGCTTTGGCAGTGAAGCAGGAAAGAAACTGACGTTCAAGGACATGCAGTGTGAAAACCTCAGCAACTTTTTGATCATAAAAGTCTATTCAGGGATATGGATATTTAAGGTCTTCAAAAGATGTAGTTACAAAACCTCCCTGTTCACTTTTAGGTTCTTGTGGGGTGTTTTTTCCACATGGTTCAGTATCTGAACCATAAAGCAGATAAGACTACTTGGCAAGAATATTCATCAATACTAAGGTTTTTTTGTAAGTACATTGATATTATCATATTAACTTTATCAAACAGTGCTGCCACATCAAAGGCTTACATCTTCTCACAGCACAAAACTACCTATGTCTCATTTTACCGTGGAACAAAGATGTCAGTACTATAAGCAGTAGAAACATTCTTCTTCACTTGTCAGTCAAGGTTAAAGGGGGATCCCCATGGCATTTGCATCACTTAAGTCATGGCCAATTAAGAGAGGAGACTTTCTCTTCCTCATGCTCATTTTCTGGCTGCAGATGCTTCAAGACTGAAGCAGCAGGAGGCCCAGAAGCAGCACTCATCTCCATGGGACATGTCCCCTGTCTGTGGGCCACTTCCAGCCCCACAGCTGAGCAGCACCAGACCCCACTCCACGAGAACCTCAGCACCTTCCTTCTGCCCTTGCCCTGGACAGATGAGTGTCTCCAACGACACAGATAGGAACTCCTGCCCTTAGCTCTTCAATCCACTTCAACATTTCCCGGTTACTCATTCTTTTGTTCTTTGAAAAATGATTGCCTACCAGCTCCTGTAACCGGGTCATAACTTCCCATCTGGCAGAAAAGCAAAGCAGCTTTCCGGCACGAGTATAGGTAGTGCTGCTAGTGACTTCCCTGAAAATCAGCCTGCCTGGTTAGCCTCAGTCTCTCCTGCCCTACTGCACTAGAGAAATATTTCTTCCCATTTCTTCAAGCAACATGTCATCCACATGGCATGGTCCCTTCAGCAGATAAAACAGGTTTTCCAGTTAAAGGCTGAAAACTAAATTAGAGAAGAAGATAAAAATTCACACATACTCAATTAATGATCTTTGGCAAAGTATTGCTTGAACACCATGATGGGGTTTTACAAGATTATTGTTATTGTTTGGCAAAGCTTTTAACTGACTGTTACATTATTTTTAATGAGTAGTAATTAAGGGGGAGTTTGCTACTGAATTTTAATTTGAAAGACATTTTTCTTAACACACTGGTGTATTTAACTGGCACACGGCGCTCCATGTGAACACATGCACACAGCAACGTACACCTTTCCCACCAGCAGCTGCAGTTATCCTAGTGCATATGGCCATAAATTCCCAGGAAAGAAAAAAGGAGACAAGCAGAACAGGAAGGAGACAGTCACAAGACACAGGGCCCAGCTCTGAGACTAGGCAGTAAGATCCATCGCTCAGTGAGATCTGCCAAGAACAGGAAAGCAGTAAGTAATGAATCACAAACAGCTGGGGGCAGGGGGGAGTTTTGGACTGGTTCCTTTCTAACCCGGTCACAACCAAAGCAAAGTCCACATTGCCAGGCCAGGGGAGCAACAGGAGGAGTCTGACACTACTTCGAGGCAGGAGCTCAAACGTCCATGGACCTTGGAATGACTTGCAAAATCCTTTAGTGCTGCAAACCGTATTTACTGTACTGAGAAACACCACTGAACCCATTCTCACCTTGTCTCACCACAACCAGTGGTGCCTCAGTGTGAAACAGCGCATCTGCTAGCACGGATGTCTCCCTTCCCCTCCCTCTGCCTGTACTGTATCAGCCCAGCTTGAACTGATCACACTAGGAAACAACAAAGACACAACCCTAAACTTCCCTTCAAGGAGATGACTTTTTGTCTTCCTAAGGAGACCTGAGTAGGAAACAGAAGGCACTGATGCTGTGAAGGATCAGTCCCTTCAGAATGCAGCGGGAGAGGCAGACCTGGAGGGCTGCTTTCCCCACTGCTGCAGACCTTGTCCTCCGCAAGGTAGGTGAGGGTCAGGCTCTGCTGTAGGACAGGGAACAGTTGGGCACTGTGTCCTGGGGCAGGACAGTCCATGGGGAGGTGAAGTGGATGTGTCAGGAGAGCTGGGTCAGCAGGGTCAGGGCAGCCAGGGAAGCAAGCACTCCTCCTGCTCACTGTCTGCCATGCTCGTTTCCCTTTTTCCTCACTGTCTGCCTTTTCTCTCCTCCCTACCTCATGTTTCAGTGGCTTTTCTCTTTTCTCCCTGCCTCACTCGTACTGTCTTCCCCTTTCAGTCCTATTTATTTGCTCCCCTTCTCAAGCATCCTTTTGCCCTCATATTTTCATTAACCAGAGAAGGATGGAGGTCCCAGCCAGACCAGTAAGAGCCTCAGCAGTCAGTGGCAGAGAGCTGCAAGCCTGTCCTGTGGCCACCCACAGCCTGTGCTGCCCAAGCCCCCACCAGGCAGTGCACCCAGCAGTGCAGCAGGGAAGCAGCTGCTCCCACATAAACCTGTTGCATTTCACTATTTTAACATTTTGAATGCCTTTGCTTCTCAGCTCCATCGCTATGGCCAGTGATCATCCTCAATCACACCCTTTTCCTTTACGGGGAATTTTTGCTACTCTGGGCAGAGCCCAGGAAAGAGGATCTACCACGGGCAGATTAAGTTGGGATTTCCCTCCCTTTTCAGCAGAGCCTGCTGACCCACAGCTGGTGATGCTGGCAGACGTGTCAGAGACTGTCACCCCTCCAGCACAGCTGCCCTGCAGCTCCTAATCCCTGTCCCTGACTGCACACAGAGCTTCCATCTCCGGCAGGAGCCCCAGTGCTGGGTGAGTTGCATGCACAGACCAGTCTAACACTTACAGTCTCTATGTCAGTAGCTGCAGTGGACCGTGATGTCTTTAAGCTACAGAAGACCATCATATCTGTGCCCTCCTGAAGCTCAAAACTGAAGTCTCCCTCCATGGACACTCCACAGCTTGTTATCAAGAGGAAGGTTTGATTTGTAGAAAAGTATTTTTTATTTATTTCCAGATTAAAATCCTGAAAGACTTGACTCTGAAGAAGTCTCCCTCTGGGAAACATGATCTTTGGATAGGGCAGAACAAAGACTTTTTCAGCTTCCTCCATGTGTACAAGGCATCTGCCTTGCTGGACATCAAAGAAAGCCACCATGATGATAGGAATCTTTACTTTGGCAGAAAATGGCACATAGCATATAAACAACATGCAGACCAAGATGAGAGCTGGCCTGCTGGGGCTGTGTGTGCTGCCTGTGACTCCTGTACATGGCTGTGTGCTGGCTTAATTTTGATTTAGTACCTTTGCCTCATCTGTGTGGATTTATTTAGGAAATTCTATAAAGCAATAAATAACTAAATAGCTAAGGGACCTGAAGCTAACTGGATGCAGAATGCCTCATTTACACCACATACTCATATTCCTGCTGACTACTAGATATGATTTGTTGCTAAACCATAGAGATTCAGCAACCTTCTGATCATATTTAATTTGTCTGACAGGGCCTGTTTTGCTGACCTCTGGGGCTCCCTGCAAGGCCTGTTTTCCCAGACTCCCAGAGGGGTGGGCTGAGCTGGCTGGAACGAGGAGCGTCACATTTACTGCAGACTGGGAAAAGATGAGGGCTTTGCTTATGGCTGACGTGTCAACTTCAAACCTGTAATAAAGGCATTTTTAGGAACAGAATTGTCTGGGTGCTTTTGTCTGGAGCTGACTGCGCTGTGCCACCTGGGCAGAGGAGGCACACGAGGAGGGCGAGGTCACATAAAACTCATTTATGACGGTGAATCCGTGGGGCATTAGGAATCAGCTAATTAGAAAGGAAGAACCTGCATGTGCACACACATCTTGCTAATTGGTGATTACGGGAAAGAAAGGATCAAGGAAACACATGGCAGCTAAACAGGATTTTAAGACGACACCAAAGAGACAGAAAGACTCTTCCCTCAAGGCCCAGCAAGCATAAAAGTGGCAGATATGCTTGATAAGAGCAGCCCTCTGTGCTGCAGTTGCCCTTCCATGAACAAATTGGTGAAGCTCATCTGGAGCTCAGGGGAGAGGATGGACCTCAGCCACCTCGGACCCCAGGAACAGCCAACACCATGGCACGAGCCCTCGAAAACATGCTGATTTCTGTTTCAGTCCCACCAGAGGACAATGTGCAGATGTGACTTCACATTCACATGGGATAGCCATTGGGGAGAGTTAGGGATCCATCAAAAGCTCCAGAGAGCCACTGGCACCGTGAATTCCTGTGTGGACCATGCTGACACAGTGAAGAGAAAGAGGAAATGGATTACAACGGATCCGCACAAATACCCCAGTCAGGGAGCTCCACTCAGATTTCTCTTGGAGTCTTCTGACTTCCATGGTGTTTATACACTGACTGTGGCTTTTTCCACAAGGCTACAGAGTTCTCCCTCCCTCAGGCAGACAATGTCTTTGAAGTAGTGCACAATAAACTGTGTAAAATTGTCCTCCTTTTTCATTTTTTAATCAAGGAGGACAACAGATCCTTAAAATACAGTATTAGACCTCGAAAAAAGAATTGTTCCACGCTACAAAAGGAGCCTTTTTAGCATGCAGACCAGCTCCAACAGTCTGTTCCTGCACACAAAACCTGAAGCACAGGTAAAAACCACAAAGCTAAGATGCAAAATAACTAAGCAACAGTAAAATGCAGCACAGGTGAAAGCAGCAGAAACTTTTAAGTTGACATCTACGACTGAGCAGCTGAAGCTCCCTCCCCGAGCTGAGTGTCAAAGCGTACAGGGCTCGTACAGCAATAACAAGAATTGTCCCCAGGGAAGATGCAGAGCCCTGGCTTTGCACCATTCACAACTCACTGGTGCAGTGCTCAGCTGCTCACAGCGTCAGCCAGGACCTGGGAGCACGCTCACCCCAGGGGCCATCTGTTATCCCATGCTCAACAGCCACCATTAACTCATTGTCACTGGGAAAACCTTTACTTATTAACACATTGAGTTGGCTGTTCTTCCTGCAAAAGAAAGCTGTTCCATAAACATAAGGGTTTATTTCCAAATCTCAGCATCCAACACTTGCTCTCCTGCCTATTGCAGATCCTTCATTTTAAAAATCTCTTCTTGTGATAAAGACTTTCAGGAAGAAACAATTTATTCAACAGTTTGCTTCTGGTCTTGAATAGCCCTGATTAATAAAAAGATCAAATTAGTGCTCCCTAAGCTACTTGTCAAAGTGGAAGGGGAAAATTAAAAACGTTTCCATTCTGTGCCAATGACTGGGTAGAACTGCCTTCATTTTAGTGGCAGAGATTTACACTCACCTCCCTCTCCATAACATTATTCACTCATGGGATGTTTTTCCACAGACTGGGACCCTTGCTCATGTGAGCACTCATGCACAAGTAGCACACTTCATCTCAGTGGGATTCATTCAGAGATACAAGTATGCACAAATCAGGGCCAGAGCTGCATTTCTGAATGCTGCTGCAGCATGAAGACTGCAGAACCAAAAAGACACAGTGTCAACAAAACCTCCAGGTAGAGCAGCTCCCCGGCTGTTGTCTGAAATGTGTATCTCTAAAGGACTGCAAATGATGCAATCGAGGCATTGCCGCTACTTCACAGCAGCACTTACAACTGGAAGGGCCCTGGCAAAACTAGATTTAAAGTAAGTCATGCTCCCCAGCAGCTCTTTAAAAAACAAAACGGAGACAAATAAACAATTTGAGACAAAATAATAATCTGAGCTGACTTTGCAGTATTTGCCATGCTTTTAAAACCATTCTGTGTTTTCAGAAAATACTGAGGGTTCTGTACTCTGTGGTGTTTCCAGCGGACACAGCTCTTCCTGTGGTATTAGACCTGGCACTGCCACAAGAACTTTGCCCCTGATTGTCTCAATGAAAACACCACAAAAAGGAACACTTTCCACCACTGACTGAAAACATCTAAAATATACATCTGCACAGGGCTACATTTATATAATCAGGCAGGAAGAAATGGAAGAGAAAAATCTGGGAAATAGATGAAAATGCAATGAATGATTTTACTAAAATCAAGTAAAAAGACAACAAGGATTTGGGGAAGGATTTTTGTTTGTTTGTTTGTTTTTGAGAGATTCCAGTCAGGCTCAAAAGCTTTGCTCATTTTTAGCTGGTGGATTTGAGCCAGAGCCTTTCCTTGGCTCTGACTCAACTCTACTCTATAGCTTTGATTCACTGAAATCTCGGCTGCAGCTGGGGGAAGGGAGACAAGTCGGTGCTGCTTGGAGGGAGCAACTCGCCCACCACTGTCTCTCTCCCTGCAGCGTGGTGTGGGGTCCCTTGCTCCTGGAACCCACTCAGCTGTCCCTTCCAGACAGAGCTGCTGGGTCATCCAGCCTCACCAGGTCCTTTCTGCTGTGTGAAAGCGGAGCCGAAGGGAATCAGCCCAATTCTACACAGATTACACGGGGTTCAAAGAGGTTCCAGTAATGTCACACGCCCCTGGGAGCAGCTGAGGACGCCCTGCAGCCACAAGACAGGTACCTTCCACACACTGGCAGGGAGCAGGGTACTTGCACACGTGTCCAGACTAGAGCTTGGCTTATTCTCTCAAGTACATAACAGTGTTTGGCAGCACTGGGTCCCCAGCACAGCCTGCCAAAATGCCCCAGCCACCCCCAGGGTGGACCAGCTCCATGGGTGAGTGTGTTGTTTCTTCACCTCGTGTGTTCACATATTTGGCTGTGGCCTTCTCCACCGAGGCTCCCAGCACAACCCCAGCAGGGTGGTGAGGGGTGACCTGCAGTCTAAGAGCTGCTCTGAGCCCACTGCTGATCACACATCAACAAGCCTGGAGAGGACAGGGACTGTGCAGCACAGCCAGATCTAAAGCGCTGGTGTAAAGTCTGAAGCTTTCATTCAAATGTTCAGCTATCCAAGTCACACATTTCCCTCTGTGAGCTCAAAAAAATACATTATAGAGAAAGGAAACGGGAAGCAGGTCAGGCTTAGACAGACACGCACGCTCTGGGGCATGTGGCAGGGAGGCAAGGAGAGACACACAGCTAATTGCAAATTGCTGCCATTGCCATATTAGTCATGCAACATAAATGCTGTCAAGTGACAAGCTTTATGGGAACAGACTCTGATTTCTCTAACAATGCCAGAAAGTGGCATTGTGGCTAAAGGCTGTAAATTAAGCATTGTCAGGGCTGACAGAAATTTGCCAAGATCTGTTGACTAGCAGGGGAAATGGGCTGTATTTAAGGCCAGGCTCTTTCTGCAGGCATGGCTGACTCCTGCTTGGGATGCCATGGAGCGGAAAAAGCAGAAGGCAAAGAGAGACAGCTCAGTGGCCAAAGCACACACGTAGTCTCAGACTGATTCTGCATGCAGGAGCCCTGGAGAACTCTTTCTCCAGGTGAAGTAACCAAAATCTATCACTGCTTGGCCAAATACTTTCCTCACTTTGGTGCAAACACAATCCCCAGTATTTAACCACATTTTACTCTTCATTCAGCAAACCTCTTTACTTCCCTCATCAAAATGGTAAAGGAACAGCTGTGAGCATTAGGCATGTCTTGCTTCCTTCAAAAGAAATAATTTAGAGATTTTTTCAGATTCGTTTCTGACTGCAACAACAGTTGAGCTTGCCCCATTTTGCTCTGCTCTGCACTAATTAGTATCATGACTCCAAAATGCCAATTTACAGCTTCTCACTCAGGAAGTCTTGAAGAAGGTGGGAGTCAGATATTTTGCTTTCTGGCATTTATCCTCATCCAAAATGAATCTATTCTTAACACAGAGCCATGTGGTAATGGCAAGGAAGTACAGACCCTTTCACCCCAAGTGGGCGATTTCATCAGAATTAGTATCTCTGAACCTACAGCAAATTCATTTTTGTGCTGCTGTGGGGTTTGTGCTGCTGTGGGATTCCTGGTTGTGGGACCTTCCCCAGCCTCCCCAGCCAGGCTCCCTTCTGTAGTTTTAAGACAGCAGTACCCAGCCATCCCACTCCAGCGGATGAAGAAGTTCCAGAAGTGTCTGTGCAACACACCAGCCAGTAAAAATAGATTCTAACAAGCAAAAAATGCAACATTGACATTAGAGCGTTGCAAAATGGTGAGAGACCATCACTCCAGAGGGGTAGCTAAGCAACAACTGCTTTGTTTTGTTTTGTAATCTATATGAGGAATAAAAATACCACCAAGTACGGAGTCAGCCCAGAGAAAATATTCTCTGTTCTGAAGAAGAGCTGGGGCAATGTCAACTAGTCCAGCTGTCTGCAGTGCAGGGAAAAGTCATCTGCTCCAAACCTGCCATCTCAGAGCTGCTATTGGCAACCTTGCAACTGACTCTTCAATGTGTCAGATAATGATGGGACGGCTTTATTGAAGCTTTTGTTGTTGATTTTTTTTTTTAACATTGTATTTAAGTTAGGTGTGCTATTCTTCAAAAATCTGATAGTGAGTCTGATAGCCTAGGTGGGTTTTCTAACAGAAATAAAGCCTCCTTTAGAAATGACATAAGCTTATATGCTTTGAGTGGGTTAATTAACCTAATGAGCACTACATTAAAACCCTATTAAACCAGGAAGTTCCAAACACCCATCAGAGGAAACACTGTCCGTTCCTAAGTCAAATGTACTCTTAAGTTCATTAAAAGCCAAAAAAAGTCAGCAGCCAGCTAAATTCTGCTGGATGAACTCTAAAGCTCAGGCTGAGACAGGGTAAGACACCATACACAAC
Source organism: Ifrita kowaldi (assembly GCA_013398055.1). Taxonomy (NCBI): domain Eukaryota; kingdom Metazoa; phylum Chordata; class Aves; order Passeriformes; family Cinclosomatidae; genus Ifrita; species Ifrita kowaldi. Next base: position 138,595 of record VZRS01013144.1, on the reverse strand, counting down.
AAAGAAATGGAAAGTGCTGTATGACTGTTTCAGACAGTACTGAAAACTTTTACCATTTCAAAGGACAGACTCTTCCCCACCAGTCAGCAAGTCCAAGATAAGGCACCAGGCATCAGAGCAACACTCCTCACTCCTTAAGCCTTGGGAATGGCCACTTGACCAACCAGGAACCACAAGCACATCTGCTGTCATGCAGCAGAAGTTCTCCTACAGAGGAGAAAAACACTGAGAAAAAGGTAACAAAAGAAGAAGGTGGGTTTAGCCTAAACTGAAATTCCTAGATGTTAGATGAACTACTCAGCTGATACCAAGGTAGCTTTCTAATTAAATCTTTACAAGGCTGAGATTTTCTTAGTGAACAAATACAGGGATAATCTTTATGGGTGTTTGAGCACATAGAGAGGTGACTCATAACTTCTTAAAGCATTCAAGAGAATTGCTCCTTCATAAGATGAGTATTGCTGAAAATCCTAGTAGGTGCTCACATGCATTTCAGGAACCCATCAAAGCTCATCCTTTAATCCCTCAACAAATAATCATGGAATAGTTTGGGTTTGAAGGGACCTTAAAGACCATGTAGTTCCAATGTGGGCTTTCAGGCATTTACTAAAATCCTTTTTACTGCTGGACCATTTTGAATATCATAATGTAATATAAGGATATCTAAAAACTGAAAGAGCTTCTCTCACTTTTTTGACCTTTTACATGGATGTAACTCTATCAATACTACTCAAGGAAAAGAACTTGCCCCAACATTTACAGACAGTATTCTCCCTTTGCCATAGAAGCAGAAAAATACAATCACATATTCTTTTAACATTTAGAAACACATTTTCTCCAAATCACAGGGTTGCCCAATCCCTGCCAAGTCCTGTGGTGTCCACGACACACTTCCTGACACACCAGGACAGGCAGAGGTAGAGAACTCTCCAGTGAATGTGCTCTCGGGGCCGGGAGGGAAATGTCTCTGAGGAGGAAGATTCTGATCAATTGGCTTCTGAGGAGAGCTCCTGGGGAGGCTGCACAGCCCTCTCCACACTCAAGCCCCTGGTAGTAACACACAGTGTGTAGTTTGGGTGCAGTAGGATAGAAACTTCTATTTCTAAGGCCCAGGTCTGTTTCTTACTGAAGTCAGACAGTGATCACTCTGATTGGGACTGGATCCTAAGTAATTTATATCCCAAGTATTTCTGAGTCCTTCAGCCTGTCTTTAAGGAGGCAGGATCCATGTTTGAGCACCTTAAGAGGTCTTGCCACCATTGTTATTCTCCTGTGAAGACAAACTTTCTGCCTCCATGGCAAAGCAGACCGTCAAGTCACTGCTGTTGCTGATGTTGGTTAAACTGGACACAGTGGAAGAAGACAGTAAAATAAAATTACAATTTCCATGTGATGATCCCAAACAAGCAGCCATTGGGGCTATGCCCTTCTCATTCCAACAGATGGAGACAGAGACCTTTGGGTTAAAGCACCATGCCTAAATCTCAAAACCTACAAATTCAGATACCGTCCTAATTTATCCATGCACTCTCCCAAAAGCTTTGGAGTCTCACTAGCTTTCTACTGAAGGAACAACGATAATGAGGGGAAAAATCAGTTTACAGAAATATGTATAGAAATAAAATGGAGGCATAAACTAAAAAAAAAAGAAAAAAATTATCTTTCTTTTCCTGTCCTATACTACATTACACCCCACCTTAGTCCTAAAAGCGGTGTTAGGATGAGAAGTTTGCTTAAATTGTATTTAACTAACTTAAATAAAAATATTCTCGAGTTCTCGGGAACTGTCTCATAGTTGGAGGAAAAAAACACAAGTCAAACATCTTCCCTGTTTATTGTACTTTAAAGGTTTGGATACTCTTTGTGCTTCATAGCTGCTGTTTAAGCAGCTGAGGCCAGTGAGGGCTCTGAGGTGCTCAGTGCTTCAGGAGAGCATGTCACACCCCCCCCAGTATTCTGGGTTCCCAAAAATAACCTCAGGAAGCTGTGTCTTTGCATTTCAGCCAGCCATGGAAATGCTGCAGAAGGCCCTGCTGACAGTGCCTTCTCATGAACTCCAAGGAGCCTGTCTTTCTCAGCAACACAGAACTCAGAAGAAACTCTTTGTCTGGGCTACATAAAGTTACTGAACTCAAGATACCTTTCAAAAGATACTTATCTGATGTATTTTTTTCATATAGCTCCCTCTGCTTTTTCTGGGAACAGCAGTGAATGTACTGCCATCTGAACCATGACATCTCCCTCCTTTCTAAAGGCATCTGTGTAAGCATTTTCTGGGATATTGCAACTGGCTGTTATTGCAACATGCACTTCCCCCCTCCCAGTATTCTCTATTGCTTCCAGGTTGTGACACTCACTAGCAGCTTGCGCCCTTTCCTCCCTCCAAGCTCAAGTGTTTCACCTTCAGGAAACCTCCCAGCTCCTCTGGCCAACAGGAGACAGAACACGAGTTGGTTTCTGTGCTTGGTTTTCATGAAACAATCGACAACACTGCCGAGTTTCCAGGCTGACCATTCACAAATCAATCTCGTTCTGGACATGCCACGTACTTCTGACCTGCGCAACCACCCTTGCCATGAAGAAGCAAACAGTTCTCCTTTGCTACATGTATTACTCTACTTTCTGAACATTTGCTGGATTTCATCTAAAAACGGCGGTGTTGATTAAAACATAGAAAATCTTGTTTTGACTATTTAAGGCAGGAGGACCCTGCTTAAGAACCCTTGCCTTGAAGCTAAAAGAAAAACTTACAGTTGTTTACCATATCAGCTTTACAAACAATTTGCAAAACTAGATAATAAATTCAGTCTCTACATATGTCCTGTGTTTCTTCTCTCCAGTAGCTCCCAGCTCTGCACTTTCCTTACTGCTAAAACTCTTTGTTACTGGTTCACCATCTTGACTGTTCAGCTTTTATTTGTCCAGCTTCTAGACTCTTCACACTGCCTTAAATTCAGCAGCTAAAATCTCTGAATTTCTCCAGTGTTTTCCTCCTACTGTTGCAAACTAAAGAAGCCTCTTCCTTCCTTACAGTACTGTCAGTGCTGTAGATGTTTTTCACACCATCTACATCTTTGCTCCCCTCCAGCTCCTCCCATACCACTGTCCCCACTATTACTTTCTCAGCTTTCTACCTTTCCCTCCAGAGCAGCTTTTCACTTCTCTTCAGCCAGTTTATGCAAGACCTTTTTTCTTTTTTGCTCTTTACTCATTAACCACCAATACTCAGATTGTCCCCTGAAGTGTTTCTCCATGGCTTGATTTTGCCTCTCCCTACATTGACTTCTAAACTCTTCAACACAAGAATCCCACCCTGAGCACAATTTCAGCATTTCTTCACGGGGAAGAAAAGGCTGGAACAAGGAACCACAATGCTGTAGGAGTTTCTTGAAGATAAATGTATTGAATCCAATTGGGAGTTCAAGTTTTACATTAGAACGCAGAAGCAGCTCAAAATTAAAAATGGAAGCTGCTTCATAAAGGCAATCACTAATGTAGTTACACAGTTACAGGAAGAAATTGTGTGTGGGGGAGATTTTACTTAACTGTAAGCAAATCAGAGATGCACATCTCATGTATTTATTAGTCACCATGACTGTACTTTTATTTTTCTGCTCAGGTGGAAATGGCACAGCTCTAGATGGACCTGCAAGACAGCTCCCCTTCCTGAAGTGCTGCCACCCTTGAAAAGGTGATCATATCCCAGGGGACAGAAAGAATATACTTTAATAGCTTCAGAGTAAAAGTAGTTCCTTATTTTTGATTTCTAACACTAAAGTGGTTTTTCTCGCTTGGCAAATGTTAACCAATTTGATGCTCTTTTTTATGCAGTGAACACAGAAAGCCAAAACAATGGAAAATGACTTGAGCAAGATTCATCAGTCACAAAGAATGACACTTATTCTGAAAGCTCACTCTATTGTCTTTCTTCAGCAACCAGACTATGATTTCACTTGTAAGTCTTCCTTATTTCTGAAGGCACAGATGAGAACTGAAGCTGAAGAAATTAATAAAAGGCAAGCTCTGTGCTTCACTAGGGACACTTTAGCTGGTCTAAATCTGCACTTGTTCTAGCACAGTTGATGGAGCGATGACAGTTCACCAAGGAAGGCTTTTGCCTTCAAAGATGTATATGGCCTTTCTGTTTTGCACTTTATTTCATTCCAGAAGTGCTGATTTGGGCAAAACATCCAAAGCGTTGTTGTCCCCTTTTACAACTCATGTAGACTGCTAAAAAGAGAGGTCCAACAGGGAAACAATCAAAGCTGAGACTCAAAACTGTATGACCAAGTCCCTGCCAAACAGAACCAACAAAGGTGATGCACAGCAATGTAAAACATGCAAGGTAATAAGCATGACACAGCTGGCTGAAGAGCTGCTGCAATGCACAAATAGGATGTAATGTGACATCTTCAAATACCACTCTAGAAGAATGAATCATAATTGGTTCCATGCAATCATTCACGTAGAGACTGCAGCAATATTAAGCTTTCAAAAACCCTTTGATTACACCCAGAAAGCAACTCAGGTAATATTTAAGCAAGGCTACAAAATGTGGGATCAGTAAGTACTACCAAGGTGTCACGTGCACAATAAAGGCTCTGAAAACACACTCAGAGACAACTTTCTAAAAAGATAACAGTGATCAAAATCAGCACTTTGTCTTTTACTCCAGTGAAAAGATAAACAGATATTGAATTGTATACATCAGGAACACAGATGTCCAAATTTGCCTTCTTTTCTAGCCACAAAATACCACGCTGTTTGTGCACAGGAGAGAAGAGATGGGAACAGCCTCACACATGTCCTGAGGTTGAATGCTGAAAAATGAAAGAGGAACCTCCCCGCCTTCACTGCTCACTTGACAGACTTGTCAGCCCCTGGCTTCTGGACAAACTCCAGAGAGACAGCAAATACAGAGAGAACCTGAAACACACCCTGTGTCCCAGCCAGACCGTGACGTGGGCACTGCTAACATCACACCACAGGCTCAAAGCACCCGAAGCAGCTGAGGGCAGCTGAGCCCTGGGCAGAGCCTGACTGCCGTGGCCCTGGAGGCACCTTCAGCTTCCAGAGTGATGACTGCCCCACAAAGGTGTCCCACAGACACCAGGGGTACAGAACAGACCTCAGGTCCGTGTGTGACACACAGCCCATGACAACAACTATGCAAGCATGAGGTGGAGCAGGTTTGATCTTTGAGGTATGAAAAGTGAGCATAAAAAAGTAAGAAAAAGCGTTGATGGGCAGCTGAGGAAGGCAGGGTTCAAGTTCCTGGTCTACCACAGAGTTTTTGTGTGACCCCAATGGAGTTGTTTATTCCCTGCACGCCTCAGCAATAGCTCTGTGGGTGGTGGAGAGGAGAAATACATTAAAAACCGGGGTGTATCTGGATACAGGAGTACTCAAGAGCTCCAGGACTGGCCTATTTATACGTACAGAAAACAGAGGCAATAACTCAGAAAGCAGAAATGCATTAATATTGACAGCAAATTGTACAGTAAGCATACACAGAGGATACTACAAGGGGACACAAGAACAGCAATGATTTCCCTCAGCTAATTACATGGCCCTAGAACTCAAGAGAAGGTCTTTTCTTACAAATCTGACTTTGGGGTTTTTTGTGAGGGATTACAGCTGCCCGTAAAACTGATGAGCAGAAACACGCCTGTGTGCTGTGTCCTGTCTGACCTGGAACGACTGGAAGTGGCTGCAGAGTAAATCATGGTCACTCTGCAGCTGCAGCCAGCTTTGTGCACACAGTCAAATGCCATTGTAAAGCCAGAGAGTTTAACCCTCTTCCTAGTGGAAACACGGGCTGGCTAACAAGAAACCCTCTCTCAAAAGAGAGAATACAGCTCTCACCCAAGAGCTCACTAGTATTTCTTGGGACATTTCAGCTGAAAAAGCAAGACAAATATATTTTACTAATACATACCAAGGGTTTTAATTTTTGACAGCTTTTCTCTTAAGTGAACAAAATATTTAACAATTACTTGTTAGATGCGAGAGAGATTTTGAGTTCAAATGTTGTAACTTGCCGTACCACAAGCAAACCATAAATAACTTGTTTAAAAAGAAAATTCTAATTGAAAAGGGGAACATTTGTTTTTCAAAGTGCATTTCTTTTCATTCCTCGTTGATAGGGCAGTTTTAAAAGAAAAATCACAATAGAGAAAAATAGTGCATGACTATTTTTTGCACCTTACAAAACAGTTATAGGTTTTTCTGTGAAAATGTGTATCATGGTGTTAAAGGAAGGGATATTTTCCCAGTATCTCCATCTTTGTTTTTAAACCAAAGGAACATGATGTTAAATTCTGTGCAAATATAGCACAAACCACAGTCCTTTGTGCATGTTCTTGAACTGTTTCAAGGAGCCCTAGAGATATCACACATTATCCCATGATTCAAACCTTTAACCTTGAGGGAAAATACACAAAGCCGCTTCGAATTTTTTCCAACTCAATACAGCATTGAAAGTACTGTAACAGCTATTTGATAAACACAATGGAAGGACTTTTAAAGTGAATACATCTCATTTGCCATGTTTATAGTAAATGTCTCAGTAAAGACTGTTTTAAAACTCAAAACATAATTAACTACTCCAGTATTTTTACTGTACTGATTTGTCTGCTTTAAGAGAAATCCAGGCATGTCTCCAGTTTGAGGAATGCAGCATCACTCGTTTACTAAAAAGGTGATTGGTCATTTTTAAAAGTAAATAACCTTGGGTTTGATCATCTTCACCTGATAGAAAGAATAATTTCAACAAAATACATTTGTCCCAAGTACCTGAAATGATTCTAAGGGCTAATAGAGTGGAAAATCTCCTACAGCATGAAGAGGGGGGTACACAAATGCACCCTCTCTGGGCTCATGCAGCTTGTACTGGATGGTAAAGATTTAAAATATTAGCAAACGTTCCACAACTCACAACTGCTTACTAATGCTTGTTTGCATTTAGCAAAAGATCTGTTATACTAACAAAGTTTTCTGGCTAAAACTATACTGAAATACTTGCAAGTAGAATATTCAAGTATTTCTAGTCATGGTGCCTCACTTCCTTATAAACGTGAGTCTTTAAAACTGAAAAAGGTCCATACCTCCCCTAATATTTTACTGCTTTTCAATGCACTTCTGTTGCTTAGGAAATATGTCTGATTCTTCAGGAATGTTAAGGAACTTAAATTTGTTAATTTTCATTTCATCACCATTCATTCAGGCCACAAACAGCAAAATAGAAAATTCCCTTTTCCTGCCTTATTCTGCAAATTACCTTCCAAGAGCAGTACAGAAGTTATGGTAAAGTCCCAATCATCATACATTTGAAAAAATAAAACAGTGGCAGTCTGAAATTATCATTGCCATCATATTTCTGTGGAACTGGGAATTCTATTGGATTACTGACATAGAAAGACACCTTTGTGGAACATTTTTAGATGCCTGTTATGTAAATGTCGAAAATCATCCTAAAGTTTTAGGCTTTTTTTTTTTTTTTTTTGCATGAGATATGGGAGCCAAAATATTGTAGCATGACAATAACTTTTAAGAAACTCTTACTTCTGCATCATTTTTTCACTACGCCAAATAAACATCTGTGATCCACATGAAGAGAAGCTGGTGGTCTCAAAGAAAAAAAAAAAAAGGCTCTTGTGAGTCCAAAGCCTGTCACTGCCAGCATAAAATCAGAGTGTTTTGAGGCCCCAGAGCACAGAGCACAGACTCCATCCACACTCACCCGAGTCCAGGCTGGGACAGGAGCATTTGCTTTGTTGCAAATCTCCACCAGGTGAGAGATTCTCCTGCATGAGATACAGACCCTCCACTGCCAAGGAAGGATGGCTGACCACAGAATCGTTTCTCCTGCAACACCCAGTGCCCCACACCAGCGACATTCCAGCAAAACAAGGGAACTGCCACCCCGTGTGTCAGGAGCTGTGTCCTGGGGGCACACGTGTCACTCAGGAGCACAGCTCTGGTGTAACAACTCGGGCTCAACAGGACTAGGGAAGAAAGCTGCATAAATATACCACATTTTAGAGCAAGCCAGACATTGCAGAACCACTGCTGGATTTATTTCCTCCTAGAGGCATTAATAATTTACCATCTTTTTTTAAAAAAGCAGCACTGGAGCTGCATCGCTGCCTTCCGAGCAAATTCTAGGTATTCATACAGTTGTTTGTTTTCCTTTGTCTATTAGTTCAGTCCTGCACTTCAGCCCCACTGGCCTTTTGTAAATCCCTGAAGATAGCTAGATGGAATGAAACTCAAGGTTTTATTAAGCTACGAAAGAAAATAAATTATGCTGAAGCTCATGCGAATATTTAGAATTTTTTCCAAACATGAGGATAAATGTGCAGGACTTGTGATGAGATACAGGAAAAAACAATTCCATTAAAGGGCCACTTATGCCCAGAGAGAACATTCAGAAAGTTGATGGGAAAAAAAAATAAAGCAGATGACAATGTCAGGGCCTTAAATACTCTCTTGCCTGTCCACCAGGGACAGGACAGAGCTTTCCTGGGAAGTGCTCTCACCTTTTGCACAAATTGAAGTATTTCTGCCTCTGACAGTCCCAGGCTATGTCCTTGTGGGTTTTCAGCTGACACAACTCTCAGGCACAAGCGGCAGCCAGATGCAGTGCTGGCTTCTCCGCCTGCACACGAGAAGCCTCCCTGCCACTGCTGCTCCGGGCTGGCAGTGTTTGGTGGGCACTGTGCAGGCTGCCCAAATCATCCTCACCATGGTCCTGCTGCTCCCTGGAAAGATTCTTTGCAGCAGGAGAGGCACCTGCCCAGAGCTAAGGATGCAGGGGCATGGGAGGGCGAGAGGCAGAAGGACCTGTCAGTGCGAGGAAGCAGCAGCCAGACAATGCTGCTTTCTGTCCCACTGCAGCCCAGGAAATTGGAGGAAAATGAGGGTGGGGAGGGAGGAGACCTTAAAACATTTTATAGCCCAGGAATGCTTTTTTAGAAGGTGCTGCTAGAAGGACACAGTCACCAGCTTAGCAGGTATCTATGCAACCTTCTGACACGAAGTAACCACCACAGACACTGAAGGTCCCTCTTGCACCTCACCAGCCTCCCTTTTCCATTCACCCCAGCAGGCACTAATGCACCTCTTGGGATTAAAAGCCAGCAGATCTGGTATGTGGCTTCACAGCCCTGATGCTTCCTCTCCACTGCTTTACCAGGATTCCAGACCTTCGTGAAGAAAATGGAAAGCTCCCATTGGGCTCTACTGGGGACACAGGCAGACCCTTGCAGCCTGGCATGCGAAGGGGCCAGAGGAAATGTGTGCTCCTCACTGCTCTCTCCCCACTGGCTGTGGGCACGAGAGGGTGTTTGCAAGGCTGGGAACACAGCACAAAGCTTCTCTAGTGCAGACAGTGATTAAAAGTCTCAGCTGTGGAGGAGAGATTCTTCCAAACAAATCCTTTCCTGTTGTGAGATATTTATTTTTTTTCTTAGCAGACATCAGAACTCTCTCATTTGCAAATGCATGTACAAGTCTCCAGAGAGAAGTTTGAACTTATCCTTAAATTACTGAAAGTTTATTATTATTATTTTCTCATGGAAAAAGTCACGGATGTCTTGTAATCCCTCATGTTCCCATCTTTTATAATTGAATGCATCTTGACCCAGAGAAAAGCTTGGGAGCCCATTAGAATAGGAGGTGAAAAACAATTCTGAAACAATTTACAAGATGTTCTTTCCTGCCAGACTTCAATGTTATGACTCACAACTGGGTGCTGAAAGTCCCACAAGAGCAGCCAGGAATCTATACATTCAGCTGATGAAGTTTCTGGAGCAGCAATGGGCTTTTTCTGTGTTTTGATGCAAAATACTTTGGGTCAACAGAGCCAATCTGCCCAGTATCTTGGTATGGGCTGCTCAGTCTGGGGTACAGACTCTGACAGCACACATTTGTATTTCAGAATCAGAATATCTCTGCATTTTTAGGGGATGGAAAGAGAAATGGTAGAGGTTGGAAGGCAAGCAGTGTCCCAAAAAGCTTAGTCTCCTCTGTAAAACGTCTTACGTGTTTTCTTAGGGCCTTATCCAACGCCTGTGGAAACCAACAGGAACCCCTCCTGGCCCAGGCTTTCACCTTTCCACCAATGTACACATCTTTATCACTTACTGCAGTTATATTCCTGTAACATCCGTGGGCCAAAAGGCCGTGAGATGCTCTGATACATAAAATATATCTATGGTAGCTCTGCCATAGGAGTTTGCTTTCAATGCCTTGGTTAAGAAAGCAAAGGAAATTCTTGCTTTCTGTCTCTTAAAAAGATTTGAGGGAGGAATTATAAAACAATGAGTGACAGGATTACAGTTAATCACCAAATGTGCTCATGTCAGTGATATCCTGTGCCTGGATGGCAAATGATTTTGCTCACTTTACCATGAAGCTACCATAAAAATACTCACAGTCCCATCAGCTGCACTGGTACCCTACAGCTATTGCACTGCTCTGGAATGTCAGGGCTGGACACACACTGCCCAAATGTGTGTGGGATGGCTGGCAGCAGGAATCACGAGTCCAGATCCTTACAGAAGACAGGCAAAAACACCCAAGAACACAGGCTGTTCTACTTCAGTGTTCAAGGAACACCCTCCTCTTGGGGCAACCCACCAACCAGAACGTCATGCTAAGAAAGATTACCTCACCCTGTACACTGATTTAACAAAAAATGCATGATTTAATTATTCTGGAAATGCATGACAGACTCATGTGAGTTGGGTGTTTTGGATCTCAGTTGGTACAGCCTGTGGAAGACCTAAATATGGGGCTGCCACAGACCAGGTTCCAGTTGAGTTCTAGCAGTGCCACAGCAAACATTCCTGCATTTGGTTTGGGTTTGCTGTGGCTGAAGAAGCCTATGCAGAGGCTCAGAATTAGCCTCAGAGATTATGGGTACTATGTAGGTGAGATCCTATCTTAGTGATACTACATCTTGTGGAAAATATGTAAATATCTCAAGTTACAAGCACATACAGAAGTGTTTCACAATTACACTAGATATTTAGACAGTTGATCTCTCATACAACAAATGCAAGTGATACAAGCTCTTAAAACTGCATGAAACAAGACTCTGCTTTTTTTGCCAAATTAGCTGGCAAACTAACACAACAAGCTTTATCTTGTTCTTATTAGCCCACCTGTCTTTGCCCCTTTAATGTCTGACTTTAAAGAGGAAATGAGTACTTAACTGATAGTGTCTCTTCAAAGGAAATATTTGCTTCAGTTACCTTGCGTTTTTAATGAGATTGTTTAGTCACAGCTTGGCATCAGTTCATAGTATGCACCATATCAAAGCTTTCAGGTTTTCAAAGCACAAAAACACATCAAGTAGTTTGAGCCAGCAAAAGTGAAATTCTTCCTGGTTGGCATAAAATCATGGAGATGTTTAACTCCCATCCTTGGTCAGGGCAGAGACAGAATTAACAGGAGAAAGTTATTCCTTTAAATGCAATCTCTGTGCCATTTTCTGGGACCTGTTTACAGAAAATTCTCTGCAGTTCAGATTCAGCTGAGGCATCACCCAACCAACTGCAATTTGCTCACATTTAGGATGAGGGTAGGACCTGCTGAAGCGGCCTCAGCACTCCAAAGAGCCTTAATTTACCATTATGTCATGCTAGTGAACACTTAATAATAATAATGTACCCCTGAGGCTGGGTGGCCTCTTTTGTTAAAGGGGACCATAAAAGACACTATATTTTTATTTGCTCTTTGTTTTCTTATAGGCCCCAAATCAAACATTTTCCTTTGTATGGCTCTGACTCAGCACACAGTACAGGCATCTACTGTACACAAAGAGACCCTGAGAACATTTACTGACTTACACCAAAAGTACAGCTCCAACCACCACCTCACACCCTCTCACACTGCACATGTAAGCAGGTGACCTGCAGCTGAAATGTGAAGCCTTGCACTCAAACGTTTTTTTTTTTTTAAAAAAAAGAAACCACTCATGAATATTTTACATCAATACCCATGTTCAAAACACATTTCTTCTAAGTTTTGCATCTTCAGTGAACACCAGTATGGTTTTAAAAGGCAAATGACAAAAATTACTGGAAGCTTTTCAGAATGACTAAAGCACCCCCCTGCCTTTCCACCTTGCCATGCAAAGAACAAAAGCTACAGCAGCAGCTGAAGAGGGGACCCTCCCTTGTAAGAAACATTTTCCATTTTTTTACCCAACTTCTGTATACAGTTCCTGTTTTAAACACACACACACACACACACACATCCAAGAGCCACCCCCAGCCTCAATTCCTCTGGAGCAACGCTTGGCAATGCCCTTCCTTCACTGACTGAATGGGCTCATTCATCTGAATGGGATGTGGAACAAGCAGCACTGAAGAGGGAACTGCTACAGGAGCTTTCAAAGACAAAAGGAGTATACAGGTAGAAAAGCAAACAAGACTCCCACGTGGCTCCCCACCTCAGCAATAACCACCAGAGTGTGTCCTGATGGGTGCATCCACCCTAAACTGGACTTTTGGGAAATGAATGGCAACTCAGTAGCCATAGGCTGTCTGGAGCAGCAACCCAGACGTTTTGCTGGTGTGTAAATACGACTATAAGTCAATTATCTTACTCTATAAACAGTGGCCAGCCCAGGGCCCGTTGGGCACTCTGGAATGGTGGCGGCCGCATGCCAGGCTCTCCCCTTGAGCAGGGACATCTCCCAAGGTTACTCCTCCAGAATGAGAAATTCTTTCCTGCACCAGATCCCCAGCGAGTGGCTAAAAGCCTGCTAAGCTTCACTGAGATTATATCTTAGGTGGGTTGTGCACACATAATCCTTGAGACATGAACTGTTGACCAAGTCTGCGCCCAAGACTGGATCCAGCTGCACCTGGACTCCTCTGCATAGGAGGAGTCTGAACCTCACAACTCAATGGGAGGGTCTCCCTGACACATCTGATTTATCTTGTTCTCTATGCACTAAATAATCAAGTGTACCTTGCCATCAAATATTGTTAAACCACTGTCACGTTTACCACTGAACTTTGTTGACTCACTGTATCAATAAAAGATACTGTTCCTCTTGCAAGTGAAGTGCCTCACTCCATCCGTGACAGCAGACAACCCCAAAGGTCTCAGAGAAAAATAAAAAGCAAACACAAAAGGTACAGAAAATGTTTTGCACTGATTTAAAAATGCAGGCTCAGATTTCTAATCTGTNCAAAAACACATCAAGTAGTTTGAGCCAGCAAAAGTGAAATTCTTCCTGGTTGGCATAAAATCATGGAGATGTTTAACTCCCATCCTTGGTCAGGGCAGAGACAGAATTAACAGGAGAAAGTTATTCCTTTAAATGCAATCTCTGTGCCATTTTCTGGGACCTGTTTACAGAAAATTCTCTGCAGTTCAGATTCAGCTGAGGCATCACCCAACCAACTGCAATTTGCTCACATTTAGGATGAGGGTAGGACCTGCTGAAGCGGCCTCAGCACTCCAAAGAGCCTTAATTTACCATTATGTCATGCTAGTGAACACTTAATAATAATAATGTACCCCTGAGGCTGGGTGGCCTCTTTTGTTAAAGGGGACCATAAAAGACACTATATTTTTATTTGCTCTTTGTTTTCTTATAGGCCCCAAATCAAACATTTTCCTTTGTATGGCTCTGACTCAGCACACAGTACAGGCATCTACTGTACACAAAGAGACCCTGAGAACATTTACTGACTTACACCAAAAGTACAGCTCCAACCACCACCTCACACCCTCTCACACTGCACATGTAAGCAGGTGACCTGCAGCTGAAATGTGAAGCCTTGCACTCAAACGTTTTTTTTTTTTTAAAAAAAAGAAACCACTCATGAATATTTTACATCAATACCCATGTTCAAAACACATTTCTTCTAAGTTTTGCATCTTCAGTGAACACCAGTATGGTTTTAAAAGGCAAATGACAAAAATTACTGGAAGCTTTTCAGAATGACTAAAGCACCCCCCTGCCTTTCCACCTTGCCATGCAAAGAACAAAAGCTACAGCAGCAGCTGAAGAGGGGACCCTCCCTTGTAAGAAACATTTTCCATTTTTTTACCCAACTTCTGTATACAGTTCCTGTGGCAAACACACACACACACACACACACATCCAAGAGCCACCCCCAGCCTCAATTCCTCTGGAGCAACGCTTGGCAATGCCCTTCCTTCACTGACTGAATGGGCTCATTCATCTGAATGGGATGTGGAACAAGCAGCACTGAAGAGGGAACTGCTACAGGAGCTTTCAAAGACAAAAGGAGTATACAGGTAGAAAAGCAAACAAGACTCCCACTTGGCTCCCCACCTCAGCAATAACCACCAGAGTGTGTCCTGATGGGTGCATCCACCCTAAACTGGACTTTTGGGAAATGAATGGCAACTCAGTAGCCATAGGCTGTCTGGAGCAGCAACCCAGACGTTTTGCTGGTGTGTAAATACGACTATAAGTCAATTATCTTACTCTATAAACAGTGGCCAGCCCAGGGCCCGTTGGGCACTCTGGAATGGTGGCGGCCGCATGCCAGGCTCTCCCCTTGAGCAGGGACATCTCCCAAGGTTACTCCTCCAGAATGAGAAATTCTTTCCTGCACCAGATCCCCAGCGAGTGGCTAAAAGCCTGCTAAGCTTCACTGAGATTATATCTTAGGTGGGTTGTGCACACATAATCCTTGAGACATGAACTGTTGACCAAGTCTGCGCCCAAGACTGGATCCAGCTGCACCTGGACTCCTCTGCATAGGAGGAGTCTGAACCTCACAACTCAATGGGAGGGTCTCCCTGACACATCTGATTTATCTTGTTCTCTATGCACTAAATAATCAAGTGTACCTTGCCATCAAATATTGTTAAACCACTGTCACGTTTACCACTGAACTTTGTTGACTCACTGTATCAATAAAAGATACTGTTCCTCTTGCAAGTGAAGTGCCTCACTCCATCCGTGACAGCAGACAACCCCAAAGGTCTCAGAGAAAAATAAAAAGCAAACACAAAAGGTACAGAAAATGTTTTGCACTGATTTAAAAATGCAGGCTCAGATTTCTAATCTGTTTAGTGGTAATTTAGGCAGCACTGTTAACTTTCAAAGCCAGCTCTTAGAAACACTCGTGTGTGTGTGTAGCCTCAGGAGGATCCCAGCCTTACGTGTTGTAAAGAACTGAAAAAACTCCTTCAGGCACACAGAAGTATTTCATTTGCAGGCTGAAATTCCAGAATATTGTCCGCAGAAAAGGAGTTAAGAGCTCCCAGGGAAGCCAACCAATACAACTGCCTTACTTACTGTTATTCATCACTGCTGGATTACTCATTCTGCGACAGAGCCCAAGGACCCCAGCCCTGTGCCAGAGCTCAGTCTGCTGGGGGCTGTACAAACACATGAGCAAGAGTCTTTTTTCCTGAGCAGTTCACAATCTGATGGTTAGTTAGTAAAACCACTCAGCCACAAACACCACTGTGTCATCTTCCTCAACCATAAACCCACCTTTTAACTCCCTCTAACAGTGCTACCCATGTAACAACCAAAACAAGTCACTTCTGGATTGCAGTGTGGGGAAAGAGAAAATTAAAGCCTTGCCAAGTCACCCAAACCCAAATGTGTGTACACCTGTAAGCACAAAAGAGGTACCACCTCAAAAAGCACTTCCATGGACCAGCTCTTGCAAAATCCTTTTCCCTGTCCGTCCTTGGGCTGCTCTCCTTTTTGAAACACAGTTAAATTAGCAGCAAGCAGTGTGATAAAGGGCAGGAGACAGTAAGCATTACTCATGCCTCTAATTCTTGGTGACATTCTTAATGATACATCAGATGGTTATAATTCTTCTTAAGGCTCTGTTCACATTAAATCACGCGGCGATCTCATTTTTGCAGTGCTGCTGCATTTCTGGTAACACTAAATTCACTTCAATCCTCCCCCCATCAGACCACAGCACACTCCTAATTACATTTATTTGAACTTTTTTGAAAATACTTTTCTTACCAGATAACTCATCTCTTCAGCTTGAAAAATCATTTTCAACCCTCACCAACATTTTTATCTCTACATTGAAGAGCTTATTCTACTGGTTTGCTATGCAAGCAGATTTAGAACTAAAAATAATTTTAAAAAACAGCAACGTTTCCTAAAGTTTTGATCCGTTTTTAAACGTATCTCCATAGCTGCCAGTCCACAAAGAGGAAAAAAGATTACCCATGGCAAATATTCAGAAAAAGTGTGTGCACTCTGCAGTATTCAAAGGAGACAGAGCTTGAGGTCTCCTGCCAGTCAAAGCTGAGACAGAAATTTTCAGATTTTTTTCCTTCAGCAACTTCCAAATCTCTGGTTTGTTATTTCTCATGTGAGGTGTACTGCACATTCCATACACTCCAGTTTTCTTCCTCCTCTCTACTTTCCATAGCATTTCTGTTCATTTTCTGGTCTTCATTTTCTCCAGCCTCACTTTCCAGTTTTCGTTTCCCACAGATTCCTTCTCATCCTTCAGAATACTCTGTCTATTTGGGTTTCTTTCCTTTCTATAACCAGAGTCCTTCCTTCACTGTCCCTGCCCACATCAGGAACTCTACCTGGCCAACCTGGCACAGGAGCCCTGGGAGATCCAAGCATCTTCCAAAGGCAAGAGGTGACAGCATTTTGGTGACTCTTCTGCTCGAGTGTGTCACTCCAGACATGAGCTGACAGTGCCTGAACTGGCTTCCCATTTTCACAGCAGGCCACTTTCCCTTTGCACTGGCAGGCCTCCTGCAAAGCTGAAATCTGCATCTTTTAGGGTTGTATAGACTGAAAAACCTCAAATATTTTCTGTGGGATAGAGCCCTAACTAAGGGATCTATTCACCAGAAATGTGATGCCATGGACTTTCACAACCCAGCATGGAGGCAGACTGCACTTGATAAATGTGTGTTTACCATAGCTGCAGAACTCAGCTCTGCTTTTCCAACCTCCTCTTCCCTTAAGATTAGGAAGATAAAGGTCACACTTTAAAAAGTCAGGCCTTTAAAGCTATTTTTAAGTGCTAGCAGCTAAACTCTTCGTGTGAAAATATCCCATTCTTTTCTATTAAATCAGGCTGCCTTAAATCAACATATGCTTTCAAGAACTGGGACATTACTGACAATGGCTGAAGAACTATTTAGTTACATTGATACACAGAGGGTAAAAGAAAACCTTTGCTACTGAAAAAGGAAGCCCCAAAATACTGAACTGGAAATTCCAACATGGGTATGCATTCAGATCGTATTCCAACCAAAATTCCTGTACTAATTAGAGATTGATTTTTACAAGGCTTCAAATCCTCTGTGCCCCAGGGCTAGGTTACAGAACTACCAGTTTTCTCTCTCTTACTCTAAAGACAAGGATTCATTTTCTGCTCAAATCAATACAAAGAATCTGTTGCACTCCAGCCAACACTACACCTTTCAAATACACAATCATACTCCATTTTAAAGATACACAGAAGTCCTCACCAGCACCTTTTTCATTTCAGCAAAGGCAGCACTATGGAGTGTCACAGAGCAGAGGCAAAGCCATCCTCACCCCTGGGGGATGGAGCAGAACTTGTGTTCCCCACTCTGTACCTAACAGAAGGATTTGGTTTATTTTCACCGTCTATGCTGCCCCTTTTACTAACACTAGGTGTGTTTCTTCTCAGCACGTAAAATATGCTCAAAGATTCCCTTATTCTCTACTTATTCCAAGATCTCAAAGAGCAAAAATGCTACCATTAGGCAAGAGGTGAATTTTCAGATTCTTAAGGGAATATTTGCGCAGTTAGAATGCCACCCCAATCTGCTGTCACTCTTTGTTCCACTGGATCTCTCCTGACTTTCCAGGCAAGGAATACACGGCCAGTAACTCTATTCTCCTGACTGTGCCTCGGGCTCTGGCAAAGAGCAGCTGAGAAGAAAGATGTTTTACATATTCAAGAGTAAAAGATAACCGATAACCAGGATCCAGATGTTGGTCTCTGCTGGCCAGCACACAGTGCAGTTATTATTCCGTTTATAGAAGGAGATGTTGTCCTGCCTTTTCCAGCCAACCAAAAGGTCTTCCATAAAATGCTCAAATACTCTGAAGAGATGCATTCAAAACAAGGAATGAAGAGGGAATGAACCATATTTGCTCCACAATTATTGCATTATAAAAATTTAACATGGCCTCAGCCCTAGAGCACTATTCATTCCCACAAACTCCCAGGTTCACTGTGTCAGGGTGAGCTGGGATTTCCCTCTGCGACTCAGCACTGGCTCCCACACGGGTGCCTGTGGACAGCACTGCAGCACCCAAGTGAAAAGCAAGCAAAATGTGGGCTGGAAGAGAGGTGAGAGCAGCCCCTTCACACCCACAGCCCAGGGCAGCTTCTAAAGAGGTCAGCGGGAACAGGCACAAATTGTTTAACCCAAATGAAGTCCAATGGTGTTATTAAAGCTCTTCTCTCTCTGAGCCTGACCTTGGAAAAACTTTGGAATTTGTTTAAAGAACTGAATAGTATTCTAATTCCCTGCGTGCCCGACAAAGAGCAATCCAGCAATCCAGGCTCTCTTTTGGGGATTTTTGGTTGGTGAGACTCTGGGCTGGAGGAAAGGGAGGGAGTAGGAGTAAGGAAGGCTGAAAGGCAGAAGGTTTTCAAAACAGTGACTGTATAAAAATTATAGTTACAGGCTGAAGAATGGCCCACAGCTTTAACAAACATACTATGACAATTTTAACTGTTTGACATCTGGCTGACTATAATATTTTCAAGATTTATCTTAATAAGTTGTCATCTTAGGAATCACAAATTATACCAGTAAGCAATACATTTTGGCTAAAAGCATCCACCATTCCATAAGGGAAAAACCAGTTAGAGAGGTTAGAAATACTTGAAAAATTCTGACAATCACTACAAATGAGAGCCTGTGAAGTGTAAAACTTTACACCAAGTACTCAGACTCTGCACACCAATACATTATTAACCTTATTTTCCAGTTGTGGACAGGAAAATGTATAAACTGTTAATCCATTATATACAGCATTTTCCCTTGGGTATTTCTAAACAATGAAAAAACAGAACTTACTGAAGTTTAAAAATAACTTTTTGTGTACCAACATTTCAGTTTACTTTGAAAATATGCTTATTGCAGCCATAGAAGCACAATGTGTGTAGTGGTCATTTGTTTACTTACTGTCACGAAAAGTAATAAAGGTGAAGTTTTTTTGTTCCTATTAATATCACAGTTTTATAATTATACTGTGCATGCCATTTTAAGCACTAGGGGAACTTCACACAAATGTGATTTCTTCCAACTCTTTCGCATTTTCTCCCTTCTCTGTCAACAGTTTATTTCCTAAAATTTACGATGTGCAGCAATTTCTGCCTTGATTAAATAATCTGATTTTAATATTCTCCTCCTATTATAAACACTGCTTGTTCCCATATAACATCAACATCATTTATGTGACAGAAAAATATTTACAGTCAGATCATTCAAACAAAACCTCAAAATTAATATAGAAAGCTACCCATCAAATTGTTCCTCCTTAAAGTATTTTTCTTCCATAAAGCCTCAAATCAGACTGAATCCTTAAGGACACCACAGACCCACCAAAGTTCAGATAATTATCAAATTCCTGGTCCCAAGCTATCACAAATTTTAACAGAGAACATTTCCAGGAGTTTTGCATGTCCCAAATTCCTATTTTTACGACACCACTCTTCAGAAACAATGGCACTATTTCGCCCGAAGATTTCACACACAACCAAACAGAAACACACACTACCCCTGAGGCAGACCCCAGACAAATTAAAGTCAGTGCTTGAAATCTGATGAAATAATAATAAAACAAACAAAAAAAACCCCAACCCAGAGCTTACTAGTGTACTGTGTCAGGAAACATTTACAGCAGTGACTCTACACACCCCACCACAAAATAAATTCCTACCCAATTACGTTTGCTTTGGCCTCTGTTAATTTAATGCAATTCCAGTTGGATCTTGGTGGTTTCGGCTTTGTCAGCTCTATCAGGCTTTCACAGCAGGGCAGGAAACCAGGTTGATTGGGATGAGCTGCACAGGAGCAGTACAGGGAAAGCACTGGCTGCCAACCCATCATCCCTTCCACTGTCCCAGTGTGCTTCCCACACGCACACTGCAGGAGCAAAACTGTCTCAGTCCAGAGAAAACCCTCAGCCAAGCAGTATGTGTGACACAGAAAGATTGTAAGGAAAAAAGCAAGGATGTTACCCTTCCATTGTTTCAATTAAAAAAAAAATAAAGAAAGAAACATAAAGGGACAAAAATCATTACCCACATCACAGTTCTCTAACAGAGCAGATGCTTCTGGTGGTGCAAAAATATCTCAGAAATTATAGTTTAAGAGATAAAGCTCATTCTTTAACTCATTTCCTAAAGGCAGTATTTTCTGAGTATCTCCCTTTTTCCCCTTTCACTAACATGGCATTATATAACTACTTTATTACTGGTTTTATTTAAAACTTAGAAAGTGGAGTTCTGGACAGCAATGCAGTCACCATTAGCTAATTTAATGGCAAACTGTTCCATGAATTGTAATTGAATTTCAGCCATTTTCCAAATCTGCTGCTTTGTTATTGTCTGTATTTGAAGAATCAAAATTTTACAAATTATTCTAAAAATATTAACATGAACGATTACGCAATACCCCTTAATTTTAAATGTGGATTTTTTAATTTTGTTTTTTTTAACTCAGAAAGCTCATCCAGCTATCCAAACCATTTTATTTTAATGGCGAATTACAAAATAGTTCTAAGGTCTCTACAATAAACAGAATAGTTCAAAACATCAGACGGAAAAATTTAATCATTTAAAAATAGATGCCGTAAGTAGCATTTCTATTAAAAATTACAGCTCGGTTGTCTATACAACCAAGAACATCACAAACTACTATAAATCTCAGAGTTTTGTATATTAAGAAGTTATATTGCCAGTCTCAAAAACGCTGTGTTTGAAAGAGGGAAATAAATAGTCTGTGATTTTGTTACAAAGCACCAGCAAGTCTTACATTGCATACACAACTGGGTAGCTGCAATGTTTATAGAAAGTCATTTAAACCTCCACTGCAAGTTCTTAAATCTTCGTTGCTGACAGTTCAGAAGACAAGGAGGAAAAGGCATTTTCCAGAATCTGCTGTTTTAAGAAAGTAAGACATTCCATTTTTGCTAAAACACTGCCTGAGTTTGTGTAGAAATATTTACCATTATCTACAGAACACATGCAACAAAAGGTGGGGATGATTACAGACACAGAAAATTAATTCAGAAATGGTCTTCTCAGCCAGGTATCATTAGCTTCTGTTTCTGATTTCATGCTCCCTAAAGAAACATTCCATTTCCTAAATAAAAACAACACTGGGCTTAAGGATATACCACAAACACTGCAACATGAGAAAAATTACTTCCCCAGGATTCCACTAAATTGCTAAAAGTACAATAATTTGTACTCTCCCGAGGATTTCACCTCTTTTTATCTTTCAGTGTCCATGTTGCTGCACAGGGTACAATCACCTATCAGCCTCTCATGCGTGACTGCACAGACAGCTCCTCTTTGCCAGGAGCAGCTCCTGTTTTACTCAAACACGTAAGGAGCAGCCTTGTTCCAATTCCAGCCTGGCACTGCCCGGTGCCCACCACCTCCTGTGTGTGCCAGGGCACTTCCACCCTCTGCAGACACCAAACTGCAGCAGCTCACCCCGACACCTGAGCCAGGAGGGTGCTCCGGGACGGAGGGAGGGAGGTGCCAGCAGGGTGAGGATGCTCCGGGATGTTGGGAGGGAGGTACCAGCAGGGTGAGGATGCTCCGGGATGTTGGGAGGGAGGTACCAGCAGGGTGAGGATGTCCCGGGAGGGAGGGAGAGAGGTGCCAGCAGGGTGAGGATACTCCGGGATGGAGGGAGGTGCCAGCAGGGTGAGCATGCCCCGGGACGGAGGGAAGGAGGTGCCAGCAGGGTGTGAGCCCTGCACTCAGGGCCACTCGTGGCAGCCCCAGGACCGGGGCACTGTCGGTGGGTCACACAGGGGAGCTCACACCCAGCTCCGACTCCCCGGGTTCTGCCTCACCTCACAGCCCCTCTCCTTCCTCCTCCTCCTCCCTGACCTGCTCCTGCTCTCTGCTTTCTGAAGGTTATCTGAATGCAGGGATCATCATCTAGAGACTGGTTTTTTCCCCCCAAATAATCAGTATTTTTAAACTGCAGATTATCTGCAGTGCAGCTTATGTGCATGAAAACTGGCATGCTGTTGTTTAAAATCCCTTTTTCAGTAAGATGCATTAGCAAACGAATGTCTATCCATGTAAAGAAATGATGATCATTCTTATTTTGGACATAAACCCAGTATTTTATCAAATATAGTTTCATTTAAATCTTACTAATGCTGAATGATTGTGAAAAAAATTGTGGGTTCTTTTTAAGCCCTAGAGATTTACGTCCTTATAAAACTATTTTGCTTTAAATCACAGGCCTGGCATAGAATAAATTTCTACTCTGTTACAAAAGGTATCAGCTTACCAATTCTTCTTCTGGGTACAATAATTTCAAGACAAAATTACTTAATATGAAGGCTCAAATTACTGTAAAAAGACAAGAAAAGGGACAAATTTCACAGCCTTGTGCAATCTTTTTTCCTATGAGTTAACTTTCTTCTTAAACCAGTTTCTTACTAAACGAGACACCGACATTTTGCATCTCTTCAACCATTACTTTGTTCTGAAGCACATAAGAACTTCACCAAACTGGATACAGTTACAAAATGCTGCCTTTTCTCAGTGCCATTTCCTTAAAGCGATAATTTTTCATGGCGTGCCCTTAAAAAGCAATCATATAATCTAGAAAATATGCCATATTTGCAAACCCTTTTGCTCCACTTGCTTCATGGAAAGGAAAAGAGCCCTGTTTTCCACCAGTGGCTGTGGTTTCCATGTCACTGAGGGGCACAGAGCTTGGCTGTACACCCAGCCCGCTGAGTCATCACTACTGGCCTTGGCTGCAGAATGCCATTTTTTGTTGGACCCACATGTGATTGACACAGACCAACAATCTTGGGTACAGGGCTCATGCTAATCAGCCACATACATAAACAAGAGTCCTCAACCCACACAAGTTTATCCACTCTGCATGGCCCAGAAAATAGCCTTTCATATGCAGAATGTTGATTTTTAGGACTACTAACTATTTCTTCTCTGTTTTGGGGTTTTTTTTTTTTTCCTCACAGTGGCTCAAGAGCCACGTTTATTTCCTTGCCATGAAACACCAAGGAAGTTTTCATTTAACAAACCCATCTTCTTTTAATACCCAGACTCTAGCATCATTCGATCAAAGGAGGGTTTGCTCCCCAAAAGCAGCTAAGACACCAGCAGCCTTCTTCCACTCTGCTGCAGACCCTAATTCTGACAGAAAAGCATCTCATTAGCAATGTGTGGATGCCTGAAACCACCTAAGACCATAGAGCAAATTTTTGAAAATCCATTTCCTGAACTCCTCTGTATTTGAATAGCAGCGAAAGCATCAATGTGTCAGCTGAAAGGTTAATGCCTCATCCAAAGGAAGAGCATTTGTCACACTGAGGTGGATCACCAAAAGCAGCACTTTGCTGCTGTTTTATCCAGAAAATGTTATCTCCTAAATCAGGATTGTGCACACGTTTTAATTCAGTAAGCGAAAGAAAATTAACTAATCTTGAATAGAAAGAAGAGATAAATATCACCATGCACATTAAAAAGTCAGAGATCTTTTCAACACAGTAAGTTGTGGTAGTCTGCAGAGCTTCTCCGGTATTTTATAATGATTTAGGACATGGTTAAGAAGTATCCACTCTTGCAGCTACCAAAGATTTTTCAAATAGTGTTCATTTTCCAATGGCAGGGTATCAGTAAATTGAGTGTCATGAAGGAATAGCTTGCACAGAAGCATTGAAGCAGTCTGAGCCAGAAAGTCTGACTGAACTCTCAGCTTTAGTTAAACTATGCCAGAAATAAATGGGAATAAACAAACAGATTAGGAAAAGAAGGAAAAAGAAAGTAGTAAAGAGTCGTTAACGTAATCTTCACTTGAGGAATGGGGCAAATGTAAACTGAAAGGGTCTCTGTGTGTAACAGAGACATAAAAGGAAGACTGTTTGGTACTAAAACTGTTTTGTGTAGGCTTCTGAAGAAAAAAAATATCCCACTAGCCATCCAAAAACTTTACACCTGGCCTGTGAACAGGTTTGGTCCAGTGAAGAGAAATAAAGAAACTCCTAAACCTCCCCTTGATCTTGGAAGTTGGGGCCTTTAGAGCTGCTAACTTTGCAGGAGAACTGAACAATGGTAGAAAGATCAGAGCAAAAACCATTTTCCCTGCCAGACTCTCAGCCATGGCCTCAGGAACTCAGCCTTTGCCATGGGATGGGAGATTGCTGTGGCAGCACAGTTGCCTCCTTTCACAGCTTGAACCCAGGAACCACAAGGGCCCCGCAGAGGGGGAAACCTCAAACTGGCAGTGTCTAATTTGGTTTTGTTTATGTTCCTATGTTCCCTATTGATCTGCACAGGGCTTAGAATCAACAGCAAAGACCAGTAACCCGCCCCCCCCTGCACCCCAGTACAAACTGCAGAGGCAAAATAACCTCAGAATAATTCTTCCTGCACCAAATCAGAAGAGACAATCAGATCCAGCAGCCAGCACTGCTGGAAGTGGCCCCAAAGTCCACTTGTTCCAAGGCTCTGCACAGAGATCAGTGGGTGTTTCAGGTTGGTGCTGCAGGCTAGGATCTCTGTCACTCACAGCCCAGAGTCTTTTAGTCTTTGGAATAAAGTGGGACAGGCAGCACCCATGAAGGCAGCACATCAATCCCATAATGAGGTGAAGCAGGTTCTCAGTAGAACAAATGTAACGGGGAGGAGAGAGAGCAGAAGAAAAACAATGTTGAAAATAATCCTTTGGGAACAGTTTAACCCCCAAGTGACTACTAGCAGAACCTCTAATTAAGAGGTACACTGACTCCAAAACAAGACATGGATATCTGTCCTTTAACAAGGACAGGGACTGAATAGCTTGGACATGCCACATGAGAAATATCCGACAGTCACTGAGACATGCCCCACTAGAGAAGCCTTCATAAGCTCCTCAGGAGACTACAAAACACACAGTATCTGCATAATAAGACATAATCCTGCTCTCACCACATCATCTCATTTTTTCCACATATCTTAGACCCTTACCAGCTTGCTGTACATTCCAATACAGAAGGCACAGCACATCCAGCAGTTAGAAAAGCCCCTTTGTATTTACTTGAAAGGAAAACGAGTTAGTTAAGAAAGGCAAACCAAAATATCCTGCTTGCTGGTTTTCCATTAGGCACTTGAGGGGCTGCCCCATATCTGTGAGCAGGCAGCACGTACACCAAAAAGCACATGACATTTTGGAAGGTCTTTCCTTTCTAAATAAGGATACTGCGGATTTCAATGCTGTCAGCTTAATTTACAGGATACAGGTGTTAGTTATTCTTTAAAACAAGAGCCCCTCATACACAGGGTACCACATGGTGCTTCAGCTTACACAGAAATCAGACTAAGAAATCTTTCTAGTGGTACAGATCCCACTGCCTTTATGGAGCTCCTGGAAGGCTGTATTCCTTCTCTTGTCACTTAGGAAGAAATTAATTCACCATTGAGCAAAACACTAGCACCAGATGATGTGTTTTTCAAGCACATGGTTGTGTGCATCTGCAGCCAGCACGTCCCTGTGCACCACGGTACGATCACCATTGACAGATGGATGCCCAGTATTGGCACGTGAAGCAGGATACTCCACATCATGGAATAACAAATGGACTTCAGCCCCTTTGGAAAAGAGAGCAGTGAAATATTAGAAAAATTTAACAAGCCCATGGTTTGCTGCCTGTGGGTATCCAAGATCCATGAAAGCATGGACACGTGATGCTGCAGCCTTGCTCCAAGTCAAGGCTCAGCACTAGCCTGAGCTGTACACAGAGCTTCTGGAAGTCATTCTCCTCCTCCAGTTCCATGTCATATATTCAGGATACAGAGGCACTGATTTATAGTATCCTAATCTTTTCTATTTGTTCTTTTTCCATTAAAGTTTGTTCTCAGTGCTAGCAGCAATTTATTTTCAAGATAGTGGCAGTCAGTGTAGGGTAGCTTGCACACTGCATGGGTTGACACAACCAATTCCCACGCTTTCAGCACTGCCAGGAACAAGTGCCATGGCTGAACAGCCAGGAGAGATCTCTGTCAGCAGCTGGAAAAACCTACCACACACAACTACTGTCCAATAAAAGATCAAGGTAGCAATCAAAGAAGGACTGCACCACTTTATTGCAGCAACAGCCTTTTCCATAACTGAGGTTTCATCCATACCTTCAAAGGACACTCTCAAATCATGAATTTTATTGTACTACAAAATACTTGCCTTGTTCATTGCTAGAAGTCAGAAGTGAAAGGAAAGAATAAAACAGACCAATGACTTTGGAATTACATTCTGACTTCAAAGGGGCATTTGTATGGTGGTAGCTTCTGTAACAGCAAGAAAACTACGAACAGCAGGAGGCTGGGAAGACAGATAATTCTGGTGACAGACTGCAGAGTAAACAAATAAAATTAAGCAAATATATTTTTCATGTTTCTTTAAACCAAAGATACATCTTTTCTTGTTGTCGCCTCTCTGAAGGATTAATCATAACAGAAATTGTCTGCTGTCACTGAAGTAAGGAAATAATAGAAGTGAGAGGACACACAAGAGAAACAGAGGCCATCAGCATTTTAATAGAGCTTTAAAAATTCTGTGAGGAAAAAAGTACTGCTTGATAACATATGGTTTCACTTCAGAGATTCAAATATTGGCATTAAAACCAAGAGAGCAGAGGAAGTATGTCCTATAACATGGAGTATTTTTGTTGGAATAGTCAGTAATACATGGCAAGTGACATAAGCTTCATTAGTACTTCTACAGCAAGAATCTCTTCTTTACCTATGCAAGGCAGTGCACAGAGGCTGAGGGTGGTAAAAGAAGCACTCAGTTGTTTGAGTAGCATTTGGTTCAAGCTAAGTCACCAATAAAAAACCTCCAGATTTTTCTA
Source organism: Ifrita kowaldi (assembly GCA_013398055.1). Classification (NCBI taxonomy): domain Eukaryota; kingdom Metazoa; phylum Chordata; class Aves; order Passeriformes; family Cinclosomatidae; genus Ifrita; species Ifrita kowaldi. Next base: position 111,495 of record VZRS01013144.1, on the reverse strand, counting down.
TACATCCGTTGTCTGGGTGATGTTTCTCTGAGACCTAATCTACTAACTTTGTGGACAAAAACAAGCTTTTACTACTGTTAGCTCTGCAAAACCAATATAACCGTGGCTGAGCGAGCTGGAATTTTTATTACTGGCAATGAAGTAAAATTCAGACAGGAAACAGCTTGATTGTCAAACCCAAATGAGTGAGTTAGAAATACTGGCTGTTAGAAAAATCACCTTCTGACTTGTGAACTGAGCAAAGTTTTATCAGAAAGAGACGGACAGAGAACAAACAAGTGCAGAATCTCCTGCTGTCATTTTCACAGTTACTTCTGGAAACAATTCTGCTGGAGGGTTACAGCGTTCTGCCCTCTTCCCTTCCTGCCAGCCCTCATCTGCCATACACACACACACAACTGCAGAGCAGGCTGCATAGTGCTGCAGAGCTCTGAGTATTCCTCAGGTGTGCCAAAATCCTACTGGAATACTCAGAGAGGCAGGAGATGTAGGAGAAAAGGTGCAGCTGCTGCTCTGCCCTGCTACAGTCTGGGCTCTGCCCCCTGAGAGTCAGACTTTCCCATCCTCACAAGAGCAAAAAGTGCAAGCCTAGAAAAACCCCTTACGGTCTTGCTGACCTCCTGTAAGATCCCTGCACACTGAACTGCCCAGCCCTTGGGATTTAGTCTGCTCCTGCCAGGAACTGGAGTCCCTACTGCAGTGCTGGGGACCCACTGCCCCATGCTCTGCCACAGGCAGTCCTCCATCCAGGACTGAGCTGAGCAAGAAGGGCAGCCTTGGGCTCCCTCCTCATCTCCTTAAAGACTTGATCCCCTCAGCTTTTTGTGAGGGGACCCTGCACACACCAGTGCTGATGCTCACACAGCTCTCCTACTGCTGCTGCCCGGGCTGGCCTGGTCATTCTAAACTAGTTCATGTTTTTTGGGTATTATTGCTCCACCTCTGCCCTCTAGGTACACCGTGAGATTTCTGCACTGGTTCAGATGAGGAAGAATCAAATTGGAAAAAGCAAATCCCGTGAATACAATCCTCTACACCTAGATGTGAGATAAGTCTCTCCTGCCTCCCTAAAAACAAAAGAAATTTGCCACTTGGCCCTCATTAAAACCTCCTTCTATATCCAGGAAACAGTTTTTTAATCTCTGCGCAGCGTAAGATTGAGCCAAGAACGTGAGTTACATGACAATCTTTTACATATCTGACTTAATCCCAATTTAATAATTTAAACCCCAAATAAATAACCTTTTTTTTCCCAGGGCACTGCCATGACTCTAAGGTCAGCATTCTGTTCCAGGAAGAGCTGCCAGCCCCCTTACCCATCCTTTGGGGACTCCTTTCTCAGAATATATGTGGACATTGCCCATTCCAGCAGGGAAGAAAAAATTGTTATGAGGAGATGAAGTCCCAATTTAGACCACACTGCTTGAGACCATGCTTTTGGATATCTTCCTATCAAGACACACTCCAGGTCATTCCAGCACTTGCCTTAGGATCCAAGATCTTATCAAAGAAACTCTAAGTTTTTTAATTTTTAACTATTGTTTATTTTCTAACTACCAGACCTAGCATCTCAAGTACTGAGGCTACCCTGGGATTCAGCTTCCCAACCCACATCCAGAGCCAGCAGAGCCCCCAAAGAGGAGGGCAGAGGCAGGAAGGAAGCACAGAGGACTATTCCAGCCATGAGCACTGGGAATGCTGTGGTTAACTGGTTGCCTGGTTTTGTTTCTGAAGGAATATTAGCCAGTGATTTTTTTGTCGAGATTTTTTTTCCCCATCAGTTGATAACTTCAATTTGATGGCCTCATTGTTAATTTTCCTTGTTTTACTGTAAGTATCTGGGACACTGCATACCAGTGCTATCATTAATTGTACCAGCAGACAAACAAGTCATCTATTTCTGAACTAAATTACTTCTAATTGCACATGCAACTCTTGCACTCTCCTTATGCATAAAGGAGTTTATGTCTCTTTTTAAAAGTGCATGTCATTACAGGGAGTGAATTGACAGAGAGTTCACTTCCTGACATCATCATGGCTGGTTTTATTTTATTTTTACATTTCTGTGTAAGCACTGAAGTGTACAACAGCCCTATAAACAGACAGGAAAATACGATCCCTGTCCCAGTGAGTTTGCATTCCAAGATGGGATTTCTTGTTAGCACTAATTCTTTCCACTTTGTTGGACTGATTATCAAAAACAAAGACCTGTACAAATGATGTGTGCTGCCGCCTGCTAACACAAATAAGATGTATCACTCGGGCTTTTTCCTAAATCCATTTTCCACAGTATGACCCTCTCCTCTCTGCCCTCCCCAGCAACACACTTGGAACACAAGTTACCCAAATGAGCTTAATACACTGAACTCCCAAGCACAGCCAGTCATTGCTGAACATCAGCAATGGCATCTGAAATGCTCAAACTATTGGAATGAGAAACAGTTTTTAGATATTTTATATGTATTTCCACTTTTTTTTTTTAATATCACATTGATTAAGCTTTTGAGTAGCGTGTTGCTTCAGCAAGATTTGGTATCACTTGTATCCAGGAGAAAAAAAAAACAACCAACCAACCAACAACAACAAACAAAAACCACACAGAAAAATAAATAACCACAGCTCAAGTCACAGAAAAAAAAAAAAGCTCCTATTTTAGACAAAGCTAAATAGCTAAATGAGAATTTTTAATCTAAAAACCAGGTGCAGTCCTTGCACCACAGTCGCTTATCTGTCACAAAGCAGACGAGCTACCCTACGGCCTTGACTGACCATTATACATCATTCAAAGTTAACATTTTTCTGTTTGACCATCTTATCTTCCTTTATCTCCCTGCCTGAGTGAGGAGACCCACGAGTCACTAAGTAAAATGCCATTCTAGATCCCAAAAGTCTTTGCCAAGGCACAACGTGATCAGTCTCAAGGATTTCTGGAAGAGGAATCGGGTGGGTTTAAAATGATGGCTGGAAATACTGAAGGCCTTTCCCAGACAACTCTCTTTGTTTATCTGTGCTGGATTTGCTGCTGCTCTCTAAGTTTCTTTGGGGTAATTTCTAATTCTATGATGCTAACCTTTGCTGGGAAAGGACTGTAAAGTTTAGAAAGACCTACTCAATAGCCCTAAAAATCTGCTATTTTACCAAGAGCAGTTAGAATCAAGCAACTGCTTCCTTTAAAGAGAGGGGTATTGTCAAAAAGTGAGGAAATGCTGACCCACAGATGTAACTTCAAGTGTGAGACAACATCATGTGAGTGACGTGAGAACAGGCAAGGGACTCCTGATCCCAGGGCATATGAGGACAGTGTGGACCACAGAGACTGAGCTTGCTTAGTTTCTGGTTGGAGGGTGTTTACCCTGAAAATGCCAGCGAATGCATGGTCTGTGGAACAACATTGTCATGAGCTTCAAAATTTTAACAGCCTAATGTTTATAGAGGGCGACACATTTTGGAAGGATGCTATAAAAAAGGTGAAGAAAATTTAAAGAACAAAAAAATAAAACAGGCACAGTAATTAGAGTTTAGGTTTATTTTCCATGGACTGAACTGGAAGACGATGAAGTGTAAAAGAAACAACTGCTGAGGTTCAACAGAGCTTCCCCACAACACACAAACCTATCTCCAGCCTGCATAAAAATACTGCACCAATACAGCTTAGCACATTTTTGTGCTAAGCCAAACTTCACAGACTTTTTTTTTTTTTTCAAAATTACAAATTTACTTGAATTGGTTCATTTTAGTGTATTTTTTCTGTCATATCTGCACTTGGCTGTTTGTTACATTAATGAAGGCCATTACCACTCCAGTCACCCCCATATAGGTGACTTCAAACAGGCTATAAACTCTTGTCTGGCACCAGATTCTCCACACCTGCAGGGCTCACTCAGCTGTGCTCTGCTATGCACACAACTGGATGTGGCACCCACCAGGCTAAGGCAGCATGGATTCCCAGCTGGATTTTGGTTGCGTTGTATCAGACAGGCAAAGAGTAGCCAAAAGCAGCTAAAAACAAAACAGCTCTGAGAAAACAGCCTTTCCATGAACACTACAGGCTTCGTGCATCAGCTTGGCTCCACAATGTGGGTACAGAGACAGGAGCAAGAGGCTTCAGCTCTGAGTCCTGCACGTGGCTCTGGTTCACTTGCAGAGCATCACTCAAATGAAATATCACCCCACCCTCAATGCAAGCAAGATGAGAGGCAGGTCTCTCAGTCAACCCACACTACTCAAAAGAAAAAAAAAACAGGACCAGTTTGTGGCCCCAAATCAGAGCAGGGAGCTCCTGGGTGAAGCTCCATAAGCAAAAATGGGCCACCTTTCTGTAACAGTCACCAACTCTGCAAGTGCAAGAAAGAACTTACAGTAAACATAGAAAAGAACAGTTAATTATATTAGAGACACAATGAACATGATCCCTTGAAAAAACAGGAATTATGGCAGTTTTTTGGAAGTGTATCTGGAGGAAAAGTCACAATTTCTTTCACTCAGTCCTTGTCAAAAGGAAAGCTGTCACAAAACCAGCCTGAGCTTCAATACTTTGGGAAGACATGGTAAAATTCCTAGTAAGGAGAAAAAGTCAATTTCCATTTCAGATCAAAGTTCAGTTTGATCCCAACTGTTCGTGCAGATATTCCCTTTACACAGCAAGTATCTGAACTAACATGATTACAAAAATAGATGAAAAATGTCTAATTTTTATTATGAAATTGTGTCAGCACCAGCTGAATCACATAAGACTAGGAGTCCATGATTAGTGTCATTAATGACAGTTTCTATTCATAGTTAAATAGCTAAAATTCATGCCCACAAACTATAATCAAGCAATTTACACATCAACTGATTATTTATGTTTTGTGCTGAAAAACAAAACTATTTTTCCCCACAATTTTCTACTACTTTCTGTTAAGCAACACAAGAACACACCTACAATTTAAAATGTCAGTACTGAAAACATTTTAAGCATAGAACAGCACTGCAGTTTTGAAAGATTTCTGGAAGATGAAAAAATCATTTTTCTAGTACAGCAGATTAGAAATAAGTTTACTGCATTTTAGCTGAGGTTAGAGAAAAAAAATTACTGGTTTGTTTATTTGTGTTTGTGTACACATCTATGAAAATACTCCTCTAATATCAGATTGATTTATAATAATGGCCTTTTAAGGGCTATTGACCTTGGTGCAAATGATTAAGGGTACACTGTGTGTACTAAATAAAGATTTTCAGGGAGACATCTGTTTATTAGCTATGCCTCTTTGTAAGCAAGATTCTGCCATTTCCAGGATAGTGTCCTATGCCAGAGGGTGGGAAGAAGCTAGACCTTCCTCAAAGACCTTCACCCAACAAAAGTACTTCACGAAAAAAAAGCACTGAGAGGAGCTGGTATCAGTTTTGTCAGTGAGAGGACACATACTATTAGTGACCCCCCAAAATTACAGACACATGCATTTATGAGCATTAGAAACATGGAAATGGCAGTCAAAGGTAGAACACAGTGGCAAAAAGAAGAAAAGTGGCTGGAGGAAGAAACCTCTGCTATGTGTGACTGAACAAGTTAAAGAAAAACCACCATGGATGACAAAGTAAGAAGGTTAAGCAGAAGCAAGCAGTAAATGGGGGTTTTGCCACAGAGGCAGCTGTGGTGTGACAACATTTCTATCATAAATTGCCACAATTTGGCATTACAATCAAATTGTCACCAAATCACACTTGATAATTCAGTATCTTCCATACTTACTGTACGTACTTGTCCCACACTCAAATGTAAAACTGGAATAGTTTCATGAGATAGTTATTAAGTTGGTTCTAAACAATGCAATTAATAAACTGAGATTTCAACTTTTCCTTAATAACCTGAAGTCACAGAATGCAGAGCCACTTACAGCCTGCTCTGAAGAGCAGTGTCCTACAGCAAAAGGCAAACAGCCACAGAGGACAAAGGCCATTAACAATCATTTATTTGTCCTAATTCAAGGACTGTTCCCCACTCTGTTTGTTCTACTGCCTGGTCTAGCCTACAAAGTCTTGCTGACAAAAAAATACCTTTTCTTCCCAAAGGTTTGCAAATATTCACATCATAATTTCACACCTCAGCCAAACTATTTCCTGTTAAATCTGCCTGTCCAAAAGAGGAAAAATTCCAAAAAAGGACCAGTGTGGTGGCAGCACTCAGAGAGCTTGCAGAGTTCCTTGGAGCTTTCACTGCTACCAATTCTGGCTGTAAAGGCATCATAAAAGCAGGCAAGTGGCTCATAGGCATCAGCTGCCAGAACCTATTACAGTCCAAAGGCTCAACAAGGAGCAAAAGGCTCCCTGTGCTCCCACTTCACTTCCATTTCACTTGCACAGTCCTAAATTCCTGGCATAGGTATAACACAAATGTCCTGGGAAACCTTCTTACTGCAAATGGAGCTAACATTAGCAAAACTGGTTTTGCTGGTGTACTTTATACCAGCTCCTCAGCTGAAACAAGCTGTTCTAACAAAAGCATGCTTCCCCCATCCACTGTCACTGTATCCATAACAGAGATTTTTCCAATATAAAATATGATTAAAATCCCAAATCCCTCACTGGTATTTCTAATCTAGGTTACATTCCTTATACAGTCCAGGCCTTGACCTGTATAAAGACTTCACCTAAATGTGTCCTAAGTACAGTTCCACCAGTCAAGAAACACAGGAAAGCTTTCTGTTGTGGAAAAAGCTATACCACTGCATTTGTACTCTCAAATGGCATAAACTACGCTGCAATGAGCACAGTAGTATCAGTATTGCTGTAATTAGAAGAGGACTTTACCCTACTTATGTCAGTAAAAAATCACCAACACGAAGAACAGACCATTGCAACACTGACATTTGAGGTGAGAGGTGATGCCTCAGCACCTAAGACCCTAACCACTTGTTCCTGTTACATCTGATGGGTCCTTTCACGGTCATGGGCAGAAGAAGTTTGCAAATGTCTGCAAGAGTATTTACTCCTTCTCCAAGGACAAACTGAAGAAACCCAGCTAACTGAACTGCAGTCTCCACTGCCTTCAGCAGGTGTTTTAGTAGTGCTCAGACTAAATTTTCTATACTATCAGGAGAGAAAGGGACTCATGACAAAGCACAAAAATATCCATTATTTTATAAAAAAAGGGATAACAATTAAAAGAATTGTACATGTATGATCATTAAAAAAAAAGTGAAAAAAAAATACGGTAGCTCTTCAATCAGTATTGCACAGGAGCTGCAATCCACTGACTGTTTTAGAGTGCTTATGCTTTTTAACTATCTAAAAATGGAAATAACTATGAAGCTCCTCAACATGCTGGGACAGCCAGGGGCTTTCTTTAAACACTTTGCAAAATAGCACTCTCTCTTACCATTCAAGCTCTTAATTTCTCGGTTCAGAAAAGCACACAGCACTTTCCTACAGTGCATAGCTGGGCAGTTCCAGAGCCTGCTTCTTCACACAAAATCTTTGGAAGATGACTGTTAACTAAACTTGGCTTAATTAAGTTGACAATTTCACAGCTACTTTGAACAGCTCATTAACTGCAGGCTACAGCTGCTGTGCAGCCAAGGCTCCACAATACATCATACAGTGAACCTGCTGACAGGAGCTGCAACTTCCAACTCATGTTTCAAGAGATCAGATTTATTACTGAAGTCCTGCTTCTTCTAGAACCAGTTCAGGCCTCCTGTAAGAGACACTGAAAACACTTTGCTCTGCAGTACAGTGCTACACACCACTGCAGACAAAGTCTGCATGTCAAAGGCAATGCTGTTTTACATGGGCTGCCAGGCTGAGAGTGGTGCTGGGGTGAGGACAAGTGGCTGAGCTGCCACTGTGGAGAGCTTACTAAGTCAGGGGGTTGTATTCTACTTAAATTAACCACAAGCTAATTGGCAAACATCCTATACATATGTATATAGCCCTTGGACAGTCTGTTCATGTCTGGTCTAGGACAAAAGTATCTGTTGTTATAGCAATCAATTAATCTGCATTTAAGAACTTGTGTTTAAACAAATTACTACTGCTGGCCTCAGACCATTCCTCAGTACAGAGGTCAAGGTTTTCCCAACCTAACTCAGACTCTTAAGGATATGAAGACCTCTTGCAGCACCCAGCAAAAGCACAGGGGCAGTGCTGCAAACCATAATCCTTTTACCCTGGCAATCCTCCGTCATGCTTTTTTCTCTACATGATTGTTTTATTGGGTTGCCTTAAAAAATCATTAAATTAGTTTAGGATGGGCTAAAGGACCCTCCTTTAGAAGAATCTCTTAGAAATTCTACCTGCTATCTTGGGACCCCCTGACGTTGGGAAAGATGACGAGAAAACAACGCCAAGCCCCTCAGCCACATCCCTCTCTCTGCAAAATGGAGGGAAAAAAGAAAAAAAAAAGTACTATACAAATCCTTGTACCTCTTACAAAGTGGCAGGAAGCAATAGCAGTGGAGCATTTAAAGATTCCCAGGTAATATTTCACGTGAGTGTTTACTGAGTGTACTGTTACAGGGGTAAGTGGAAACCAGATCCCAAAGTGGTCAAAGTGATTGGCCACAGCCTGGGAAGCACGGCTGGGCTTCCAGGTGAGCTCTACACAACTCACTTCCTTGGTACCTTTGTCCTGCAATGGAACAGCCCTGGCACAGCAAACCCCAACAAGTGGATGCAGCCGGGTACTTCTCTGATCAGTCAGCTGGAATGCCAGTCAGCTGGGGAAAAAATGTAAGGGACCATTGACCAAAAGTATCGGGTTTCCTGAAGGGGGTTGATGGCTCTTCTTCGCAGGTCATCCGTGGAGAAAGGGCAAGAGACTACATGGCCTCACTGCTGAACACACACTTGAGAAAACAGCAGACTGAGGAAGACTGTGTCCTTGTTCCAGCTGATGATGGGAGAATTTATGAGGTTTCCCAACATTTTAGAACAAATCACTTTTCCATAACTAGGTAAATATCCCTGTGGAGACAACTGTGACTTCTGCAACTAAACCATACCTCACAGAGACCTCTGAGCCTTGCAAGTGCTGGACCCCACCACTTACACTCTCCACTGGCCTCTGGTGTTGGTTTAATTTTGGAGGGACTGACAGAGCAGTGATCATATCAGGGAGGCACCTCCTAACCCACATAAACCCTGTGCACCCAATACAAGGGTGAAAATCACAGCTACCTCTTAACACCCACTTCCTAGCCTGCACTTCCTAGCACAGCTCAAAGGCTCTCAGAAGAAATGGAGGAAAAGATTGCCATTCCCTGATCCTGCACCAGGCCCAGTTCATTTCCACAGTCCTTAAAACTTCTGTGGTTTGCTAAGGCTTTGTCCAACAACCAAACAAGGTTACCCCACAAAGCAAAAACTACCCCACGAACAGTGTCCCACAAATTTAGCAGAGCACAGAAGGAGAGAGTTTATGTTGCCCAAAGAGCACAAGAGAGCCTTGTAAGAGCTCTTAGCAATCAGAACAGCCAAGATAAAGTTAGGAGAAAACTTCAGAGCTATGTAACCTCCAAAAAGAATCTGCTTTTAGTTTAACTGGCAAATAGGAGATCGCAATTTCAGCTCGCTTTTTGTGACAGTCCAGCTACGAATCTCACTGTAAGTAATTCATAAGAGAGCTTAGCTTTTTAGAAAATGTGAACTTCAGTCACGCTTCTCTGACACTTTGGTGCTTGGCAATGTTCCCATGGTCACACTGTGACCAGAGGCTACGTCTGAGGATGTGACAAACCTCTGGACTTCCCACACCTCCCGCCAGCCACCAGCAGGGCTTGCTCCCTCTACCCCACTCCCACTCTCTGAGGCTCTGCACTGATACAAACAAACAAGAAAAAAAACCCCCTTCCAGCTTACAAACAGTGACAGCAGAGTTATATTTCTCAGAAAACTATCATAAGGTGACACATCAATATTTAGCTCTCGGAACCAACAGTATAGAATGCCCAACAAAATTTCTTTTTTCTATTATTTGCTACCAAACCAGCAGGCTGCCACTCCTGCCTGTCCTTCAGGGACAGACAGACACTACCTCTGCCCTTCTCACCAAAGCCAAGGGGGAGAAGGATGGGTCAGCTTCCTCACTGAGCAGCTTCATTAGTTCAGTGAGTTTTTAGTAGAATGAACAAGGATCATAAAAGCTAAATCTCTCTTATCTCCAAGAATCTGGTTTTCCTACTAGGTACCACTGCCAGAGACAAGAGCTTTTTGGATAAAATTTGGTTCCCAACAAGCTACTGCTCTAATACATTCATTTTAAAGAGCTGTAACTTGCAATAATATTTCAGAAAACATGAAACTCTCCTAAAAAGTAAGCAGCTGCCCTAGAGGAAAATATTCCATACTTTGGAAAAGGTACAATGTGAGATTATTTGCTGAGGGAAGAAGTGGCATTGGTAGGCTTAGGGGCTGTGGGTGACAGCACTGCCACAGAATTTGAGCTGACTGTTCTCCTGGCAGATCTCAGCTCCATGGCATTGCACAGCAAGGAACACGACCACCATCTCCAGAACTGAGGACATCACTAATTGACAGTACAAGCAGAACAGCCCTTTCATCTGAAATTCTGCAGAAAGCAGATCTGCCAAAGACCAAAAAGCAACAACAACAACAACAAAAACAAAAAACCAAAACAAAAAACCAAACAAATACTAAGTAAGTGAAAAGTTCCAAAGTTCCAGCAGCATCAATGGGAGCATGAGGCAGTCTGAGTTCACAGGACTTAGTCTTCCTTTTGTTAACAAAACAAAAGCTGTTTGGGTTTGCAAAACCCCCTTTGCCTGGTTTTGAAATGTTTCATTCCTCTAAAATATCATTTTTACCCTCAGGTTTTTTCATCTGCAGGACACTGACCTACGTATGAAAAAAACTAGCTACCCTGGTCATGAAGTCCTCTTCAGAATACAAACCCATATTTAGTTACAATTCATGTCCCTTGCTTTCTTTTAAACTCTTTCATCGGTTGTTCTTGGTCTCTGCAACAGTATCTGCAGAAACAAATACATCAACCACTCACACTGGTGGTGTTGCAGCGATAAGTATGTGCTAACACCAGTTTGGACACTGATTCTCCATTCACAAATTCCACTCGAGAGTACAGGTTTTTTATTGCACTCGCCAACCAAGTTTTAAGGACATAAAACTAAAATATCGATATCAAATTACATGCCAAAACGGTGAAAAATGAAAAGTAAATCAGTATGTTCAGACTAAAGCCAGAAGAGGAACATGAAGAACTCTTCTCGGTTTTGAACCTTTAAATAGATGCCTGGCATCTTTCTCCAAAGCACACTCTGCTGATGCTGCTGGAGACAAAGCACTGCACACACGGACCCGGCCTGGGCTCAGTGCAGCTCCTGTGCTCCTGGGGACGTGGTGGCCCTGATCCTGCACGACACAGAATTTACACCAGGACACTGAATTAACACCAGGACACAGAATTAACATCAGGACACAGAATTAACATCAGGCATTCGAGTGGAAACAGACAGCAAGCTGGCCGGGGAGCCGCGCACTAACCAGGGCAAGTCTGGGTCACCGCTGCTTACAGAGGGATCCTCGGACGCCAGAGAAGAACTGCACAGGTACAAAAACGTCGGGGGAAAACATCCTTTTGAGTGCTTAGAAATTCAAAGTTTTAACTCTGAGTCACAGCTCTCAAAGTTACCCAAAGCCCCAGCAACAGCCCTTGAGCCCACAGATCTTAACAGGGTTGAAGGAGTGTCATTTTAGTAAGAATTCGACACACTGATAAGTCTCTTTGGTATTTGAAAATAATACTTTCCCTTGGTTTGAAAAATAAAAAGCAGATATCTTGCCTGAAATCCCAGTGCCATCCACACTTCAGTACAAGCTCTGGATTCCAGCATTTACAGATGTACATTCTGATGCTCATCCTATGCTGAAAAACTTATCTTTGAGTTCCAGCTCATGGAAAAGTGCAATTTTTACCAGGCAGTTAAACTGTGTACAGGACACATCACTTCTGCTTCAAGTTACCAGAGTAATAGGTGTGGCTGTCCTCAACCATTTGTGGAATTTCTCACCAAACTTATGAAAAGTTATGAAGGAAGGGGAAAAAAAAAAACAAAAACAAGCTTAAAAATTGGAAGGAAGAGCAGACAGTTTTCCAAAAGAATACAATCTACAAACCAATCATCTCAGCTCCACGCTGATCTGGACCTACCTACAGATCACACAGATATGTCTGTGCATTTAAACCTGGAATTAAAACCTCTGCTGTAAAACAGAGTTCTACACCTCAGAGTCAGAAGAGCTGCAACCCTGATAACTGAGTGTGAACAAGGAACACCCTTCTGATGATGCAAAAGTGTAGCTACTCCTAAATACAGAAGGCTGCATTCAATGAGGATCAAGGTTCTTTCGTTGTGCTTTAATTAACAAATTAGCACAGGGTTTTTTTCCAACAAGATTCTTATAAAGAAGGTTTACTTTGCTGATCACTTACTGAGGTGCTTTTTCTGATTAAATTTTATCAGAGATAACAGAACCTCAGACTCAAAGACAGAACAGGATAGTAAATGTGTAACTTCAAAAATAAGTTGTCTTTTAGTGGCAAGTAAGACGGGGCCTTGTAAAGTTTCCACCTCATCCCAGCAGGGAGCTAAAGGTCACTGCTAACTCAAAATGAAAACAATGGGAAGTAGAGGATGCCATTCTTTCATATTTGTCCAGTGATTCTGTGTTTTCTTAGTATGGATTTACTTAGGAAACTGGGAAATCTAAAACACAATGAAAAGATTTCAATGTCACCATTTTCCCTGTAACAAGACCGGTAATCTGTTCATGTCACTATATAAAATGTTTGACTTACAAAGCAAAATACATCTTTCTTGGAAAAGACATATAAAATGTTTGGTTTCCTATGCAACTTTAAAATTAACATGCAAAATAATTCTGCTCTTGCCAAAAAAAAAGTGAGTTCTCATTTCCAACAAAGAAATAGACACATCTTAAATCTGTTAAAATATTATTTAACAAACAGATTAATATATATCCTGATTTTTAAAAATCCTTGATTTAGTATCAATTTAGTTCACTCAGAAATGAAAGACCCATCTGGCCAACAAAGTGCTTTTCTTTACACCAACAAAAATATGTTATCCCAGTTTCTCAGGATCTAGTGCTCAAAAATTGTCTATCATGTAATAAAGTGGCAGAACCAAAAGCCACATTTCCTCCCACTCCAAGCAACGATGGGAATACTAATTTGAGTCCCTCATGCTGGAATCAGTCTTTTTCATGAGCAACATTTTATTCCCAAAACTGCTTTTAAATCTTGAATATTCCCTTCTCATTCCAAGTTCTTCTGCTATGCAAGGACATTAACTTTCTACATATATCTGCAGACTACCTTTGAACATTTAAAACACTATCAAAACCCATCTCAAATTACCTTGTCTACCACTTTCAAAACAGATATAACCTAATTTATGTCAACACATTTCCATGTCAAAAAGCAGGTTCTAGCTCTCCTCCTTTCTCCTGGAACAAAGCCATACATGTGGGAGCTGGCTTACAGAATGCTAAGCCTTTTACTTTATGCAGAGTGACAGAGTTACAGATTTTACAAGAAGGAGAAGAAAAGGGCCTGGGAGTTTGATTTGAGGCCAACAGTACAACCCATAGCAAAAGACAAGGGTCTGGAAGACTGCACAAATTAGAGACTTCGCTATTTAATTTCACAGCGTGTGTAACAACATCATTTATTACATTCTGGCCCTAAAAGGGGTGCCAAGAAAGAACCTAAAAGGGGCTGAATGCTGAAATCTTTTTGCAAAGCAGAGGACTTTAACATTACTCCTTGATGCCTTTGAAAACTTAAAAATCTGACTCTGGGCAATAAAACTAATTAGTATGTCATGCACATTAAAGCTATTCCATTTGTATCTTGTCATCCTGTGCCAATTTAAATTATAGTTAAATGATGGTACCTAATTATTTACCCAACCAACAGATAGCAATGCACAGAATGTCACAGGATCAAGCAATTTCCTACTGAACCTCCACTGGATGAATGGGTCTGACATATAAAACCAGTGAAATTCACATGGAAGACTGAGCTTGGGACATAAAATCACACTCTGTGTGCAACCTTGGAAACATTGCTAGCAATGTTTTAATTCTATCCATGGCTGGTAAAGCAGTTTACAGTGTGGGCATATTATATCCACACACACCACCAAAACAGAACACACTGCTAAATTGTTCTCCTACGTGTGCAGGTGCTTCTGTGGCCCCCTGGTAAAATGACAACTTACGTAAATCTTGTACTGTAATTATTTCACCTTGAGGCCAGTCTGCTCACTATCGTATTTGTTTTAAGTTTCTTTCACTTTTGGCTGACAGCTAATGAAAGCTTTAGCTGTCCATATCTCTTATTTCTTCTTTGAGGACTCATTTGAAAGTCAGTTGACATGCCAACTGCTCAAAAAGTGGAATATTTTCAGTGTATGGTTACTACTGCTTAAGAAACCAAATCCTGGAGTCCTTTCTCAGTGTGACAGCCAAGAGAGGTGAACAAACATTCATATAATAACTAAAACAAAACAGCAATTTATCACTGTTGGTAGTGGCGACTGCTGGATATAACAATTTCAATGGATGTTAAAAATAATTCTCATTCAAATACCTCTCCCTTTCTTGACATGGACATTTACTTGAACATGAGGAACAAATATTAAAGCATGAAAAATGGAAAGCAAACCAGTTTCCAAACAGTATTTTTTCTTAGTTTTACATGAACCATGAACAACTTTCTTAATAAGGCATTCTTCATTGTCACAGATTGTAAGAATCCTCTAATCTACAGTTCACTGAGTGAGAAGTATTTGCAAGCGGGTGTAACCATCCCATAGCCTTAATTTATATTTAAACTTAGCATTTTGGATGTAAAATCTGAATTGCTGGCACCTTACACAGCAAGGCAAAGCTGGTAACTTGCATTGGAATTTCACAGCACATGTGATATCGGGAATGGTAGAAACTCATTAGTACACCACCTCCCGTTACTCTGCCTGGCTTATAACTAGAAAATTTCTCACTGTGGATGTACTTACACTTCAATCTGAGCCATATAATTAGGAACACGAAAGGTACAACACAGTAAGAAAAATATCTAGAACTGCAGAAATAAATGCTTGGTTTTAATACTTCCTCTATCAACAGATTCAGGTGGCAGAAAAGGAAAAGCTTAGTACTTAAACACATAAAATGGCCAGGGAAGAGACACAAAGCAAGCTCAGACAGCAGCAGTGAGGAACAATGGAAAGGGCAGAAGAATTTTCAGCTGAAAGGAGTTTCAGTGAAGTTTGTACCAACAGTAAATACTCCAAAAATTCAGCGTCTAACCTTGCTCATCTCAGTCACACAACGAATTGCCCTCAGATGCAGTGACACATTTTGCATGAGCTGGTTCGCATGACAAGAAGAGGTACCAATAGTAATGCTTCAAAAATTAAAAGCACAGCGTATGCTGTCTTAGTAGTGTAGCCACCTATACACTGTGAGTGATTTACAGTTTGGGTTTTTTCCAATTTACATAACAAACAACAGGAAATTTAAACAGATAAAAATTAGGCTTAAATATGAGCCCAGTTCACGTGTTACTACACCACTTCACTCTGTACAATTTAAAAATTAAAGATCTCATCCCCCGAAGAAAGTGTTCATGCCTTACAACAACAGCATAAAAAGTATCAGCCTGAAAGTCTGGAGCCTGAAGACTGAGAAAAGTTCATGTATCTCAGCGTGGGAAGGATCCTCTCAGTGGAAGCGAGGATCTCTGTACAGGAGAGCTGACGTCAGTCAGTGGAAGTGGGAGGGAAATGGTGATGGGAGGTTTGTCGGGGAAATGATTGAGGACAGTTTCAGTGGGAACAGGGAGGATTCAAGCGAGGGTGGACGGCCTCAGTGGAAGCACGGACAGAAAGTGTGGGAGTATCAAAGGGAGGGAGTGCTCATGTGTTCCAAGGAAAAGGAATTACCAGACAGGGAGGAAAAGAGCAGACAGCTTAATGGACTAAATAACGTGCTGTTAACTGCTGAAATGAGATCCACTTCAGCACTGCAGGTGCCATATAGCATACAGCCTATGCAGAATTATGCAACACTGGTTTGCAGTGACTGCAAAATTCACAGGCAATTTCAGGGTTTGAATGCAGAAAACTTACTGGCGCTAGGGGCAGGGATTTAATCTGGCTGCCCACATCACCTGCTAAATCGAAAGACTATTTCACCTTCGGTCCTTCTGTCTTAGGAGTAATTTTAATTTAAAACAAAGGAAGTTTGGATTTACTCTCTGATCCCCTTGCACATATTTCTGTATTACATGTACCCGACAGGGAGAGTTACACAAGGAAAGAGGAAGGAAATCTTACATTCTTACATATGTAAAAGAATGACAGAGCAAAATCAAGGTGCTACAGTGTATATTAATGCACTGGAGAAGAGCCACACACACACAGGATGTTGGGACAGCATACGATTATGAATATCCAAGCCAATTTTAAACAAACGCCCATGAAGTCCTTAAGGCTTTCAGCATTTACTCCACTTACGTTATAGATTAAACAGTTATTATTCTAACGGTGTTTAAGCAGGTTTCTATAAATCCAAGTACCTTTACCACAAATTCAACTACAAAGATATCTGAAAATCATAATTAATATATATGAAAAACATAGACTGACACAATTTTGAGTCCACTTTCTTGAGATTTTTAGAGTTAAAACAAAAATCAGGGCAACTCTTCTTTGCAATAGTGCTGGGTAAGTGTAATTTGATATTCTTTATGTAGCGCTGGATAATCAAACCCCAGTCCCTGCATCCAAGTACTGCTTATCTTTCACTAATAAAGGGTTTAATCTGTGGAGTCAATACACTGAAAATTAAGGGAAGAGTTTTCATGGCTGGTTCACTGTTTAAATGTGGCCCTTATTCCAAGATGCTCATAATTTTCAAATAAAAGCCACATATGAAAATACTCATTAAGGAGGGAGATCCAAGTGCCATGACCTAAAAGGGGAAAAGGGGTCTTCCATTTCCCACAGACTGTCACCATATTCATGCACAACAGAAATAGGTATTACAGTGCTTAACCCTGCACACACACTTTCAGGATTATTCTGCAAATTTGGGTGGATTAATTTAGGGTTTCCCATACTAGGAAATAACAGGTAACTTCTTAGCTAGAGTTTATAAACTGATGCAAATCACAAAATATGGTATGCTCACACCACACATCCAGAAAATGATCCTCTGCTATTTGACCAGGAAAAAGATAGAACAAGACATGAACACAAACCCAGAGTAAGTCAGGGGTTAATTAGCAATAGATACAATGCCATTTTACAATCAACATGGGGCTTTTTTTGTTTTTATTACTTTTTCTGACTTGAAAAATGTGCACTATAGCTAGAAAACTGATTCAATAAACATTATTGCACTGTGTATTATCCATGTTTTAATAAACTTAACGCTAATGCCAGCCAAAGTGAAAACACGAAATTTACACACAGGCCAAGTTTTGTTCTTAGCTCTAACACAGCATTGGCTTTAATCTGAGAATACACAACAACTTAAAGTGCCCTGAAACAAAGTGAAAATGTCATTCAGGCATTTTACTGGCAATTCACACAAATTCTGGGAGACACCTCCAGTGCCCAAAGCACACCAGGTTTGCAGCATTTTGTGTTTGTGTGAAGGAATCCCTGGGGCCATAAAGGGTGTGCTACACACTCTGAGAAGGAGCAATGCTTCTTAGCAGCACCCTAACTCTTACAGTTCTCCCTCAAATCAAAAATCCTTTTAATTACAAAACAGCACAACATCCTGCCCAATGCTCCTTCTGCCTTCAGGAATTTCAGGCTCCTGCACGATGTTTTCAGTTGTCTCACACCTTCCTTCTTTCCAAACAACTTCGCTGGGCTGTGAAAACTGCCCTCCAGTGACCCCTCACTCCAGCACAGCCTCTGAGGCAGCACAGTTATCTGGCACTCTAAGAACTGCAAATCTGATCGTACTACACACACTACTGATAAAAGCAGAGAATGAAATACCGTGCTGCCTGGCAGCTCTGAAGACTATCACAGGATTTTGCCCACGAAAATAATGTAACGTGCTGTGTCCAACATTTTTCGTATTCATCTGATCACAAACAGAACTCCATTTTCATTTCTCAAAACCCATCTTTCACAGAACTGTGCTAAAGAGTGATGACAGGGGCAGAAAATGTGACTTGAGTGATAAAAATCTGAGTGACTGTCAATGAGATGACAGCATGCATACGAACCAATAGCAACCTGTAGTGTCTGGCTAAATTATCCAAACCTGGTAACAAGAATTTGTCCAAAGTTCTTGAAGGTGAACAACAAAATTTAATGAAATTAAGACTGCTTCCCACACACACTTCTGGAAACAGATTTGGAGGGATTTTTCCCCTTAAACAATCACACAGAAGACAAATTCACAAAACAAAAATTTTAAAAGACTACTTTTGATTTAGGTTTTGCAACATGCAGTTATAATCACCATTAAAAATTCATCTAGCAAAACAACTGTCAGGACTTTGATGACAACTTAAGCTTCCTCAGTGTGGTTGCTGTGTTAAACATGCCGTGAGCACGTCTATCGCGTGTGAATAGGGCCGTAAAGTTCATTTCCTGTGCAGTGTTGTTAACACAAAAATTTAGTTTAGTACACCACGATTCAGCTTCACGTTCTGTGTTAAGTATTAATTCCTCCCCCAGCTCACTACTCACAAAGTGCCTGCTAATTTTCTAGACGTTTTTTAAGCTATGAAACTTATTAAACTATGAACAAAGATTACGAAATCTGAAGGAAAACAATCGAAGAAAATCACCCACATAACTGAAGTAAATTATTCCAGGTCAATACTCTAGAAGTTGTCTTAATAAGCAAGTAAAAACCCTGAGAAAACAACAAATCATTAGAGTTTCTGTTAGTCTGCAAAACAGTTGATATTCAGCTAGATCTCACTTGCATCTCAAGCCTGTATCTTATATTTACAGCATGTGTATCTCAGTTCTCATCACAGCAACCAGAACAGATCAGCCCTGTTATATAATATCCCCAGGGCTGCTACAATGTGATTTTTCTTACATTTGCAACTCCTCTTTTTTACAAAATAAAAATAGTTTCCCCCAAAAAAAAAAAAGCAAAGACATAATCCAAACCTGTAACATCAGGAGCTAAAGTACAACCCATAAATAAACAGTCCATCGATAAAAAGCAAACAGACAAGCAAGCACTCCACACACTAACTGTCTCACTTCCAAGAAAATAATCACAAATCACAATTTTTTTTCAGTATGTGTCTGCCAACTTCATGTAGTCTTGTGTCGTACCTCTACTCAAAAGTATGGGCGCAAACACATGGAAAAAAAACGCGAAAAAATACCCTATCTGCAGCAACAGACAAGGTCAACAAGTTGTTAATGTAAATCAGTACCCAGGGCAAAACACGCTGCCGCTCTCCCTTCAACTTTCCGAATGGAAGAGGTACGCAAAGGGATCAGCCCAGCTCGCGGATCACTTCAGAGCGCGATCTGCCCCTGCTTCCAGAGGGGACAAGCACCAACAGCCAGGCGGGCCGCCCCAAACACGGGGCTCAGTACATCCCCCCTCCCCCGGCACGGCCGGAGGGGCCCCCCCGGTCCAGAAGCCCCCGGCTCGAACGATCGACGAGGACAATTCACATCGCTCTCCTTCCCAGAGTTAGGAAAACTCATTTTGTGGAATGAAGAAAGAGGCTTGGGTACCTCGACAAAGCCGCCAAGACACTGATTAGTTTATAAACGAAAGTAATAGCCCAAGCCAGGAAAAGCTCCCCCACAGCGGCAGGGAGACTCCTTGGGCTCCAGCGCTACAGCCAACTCCTGTTCTGAGAGAAACAGTGCTCATGTTTAGCACCCTTTTTACCTTAACACTGGATCTGCCGGTCTGGGCCTCTGCCTCCATGCTCTGGCTGTTCTCCCTCTTGTCTTTCTTAGAGGAATTAGTCCTCGCCTCATAAGTGGATGTGTTGTAGCATTTAATGAATAATCCTGGGACGGGGTTGCCTTGCTGCTGTTGAGACATGGTTGTGTTGGTCTGGTGAGGGAAATGGTACTCCTCAGACTCATTGCTACTGTGACAGATCACTCTGCTGTCAGAGAGGTTGGTGCTTGGAACACAGCCCATGCTTTGTGGCCACCTGGGGAATACTTCTAAATTGTATATATATACGCGTATATATATATATATATGTATATATATATATCTTTCCTTCCCGTTGATATTTTCCCCCTGCTTAATTTTTTTGTTAACAGGTTGAATCTCTCTCCTGCGGCTCCGCTACACTCTGAAGCATTGCCATCGGTCCCTTCTACACCACCAGAAACGTGTCTGTTCTCCTCGTCCTCCAGGAAACAGGTCCTTTAATCTCAATCTCAGCAGTGGGCTGGGGAGCTGGAGGGGAGGGAAGGGGGGAAATCAAGAACCGGTCGACTTCGTATTTTCACAGATTATTATTAACTTGTCTAAGCCATCTGAGAATCCTGGTAAGGTTTTCTTTCCTTCTGAGAAAAGCAGGGAAAAAAAAAAAACAAAAAACCAGAGGGGAAAAAAACCCAAAAGCAAAAATAACAAAAAAACCCCAAGCCCCAAACCACACACACCCCGGCGTCGGCTCGGCGCTCAGAGCGGCCGGGGGCACGGCACCATCTCCTCCCCTGAGCCCGGAGCACGGCGCATTCTCCACCCGGGCTTGCTCCGCGTTACCGATTAACCCGGGACCGGGCCGGGGGTCGCTCCCCACCTCCGCGTCCGCGCTCCCGCCGAGCAGCGCTCACTCCTCGCGGTCCCGCTCGGCGCTGCGCTGTGCCGGGGGTGCGCTTTGGGGTGTGCTTTGGGG
>VZRS01013144.1:65670-90440 GCA_013398055.1 Ifrita kowaldi | reverse complement strand
CCCGGCCGAGCCAATGCAGCGCCCGGCCGCGCTGACCTCCGGCCCGCGCTGGCGTCAATGCAGATCAGCGGCCGCGGCCAATGCCGCGCCAGCCCCGCCCGAGCCCGCGGCCCCGCACCGCCGCTCGCACCGCACCCGCTCAGCGCTCGGGGTAACCCGGGATGCCGCCTCGGGGAGCCAGCAAGCGGCTGCCCCGTGAGACAGCGGGCGCCCTTCTTCGGAAACCGGACAACGCACTCGGTTGTTGCTTCCCATCGTTTTCCTTTTCGACTCTGCCCATGCCAATTTCTTTGAAAATATTTTTGAAAGCGAAGCCTGTGAAAAGGGAAGATGGTGCTATGGGTGGAGCCAGGCCCCGGGGCTTGGGAAATCAACTGCAGGCAGACTTTTCCTGGAATATGTATGTAAAATAAACCTTTTCTGTTTCTATCTCTTATGGAAGTAACTATGCTTCCTTATCCTATAGATGTGGTGGGAGACTAGATGTCTGTAGGTACTTTAAGAGGGAACACGCTGTATTTAAAGCCCTTTAAACACTATGCCCAGGGCAAGACGAGTTACTGCCATAGACAATTTGTGTTCCAGAAGTACCAGCTCAAGTGCAGCTCAGGTTCAACAGCAGATATACACCGTACTCTACCACAGACCCCACACAACCCGACGGGATCTTCACGTGCCCTTCACTTTTTTCTCTATCATTTGCAGCTTCTGCTGCCTTTATTCTCAATGACTCACAGAGGTGCTTCTCCAAGGTCCTGCCTGTTTTCAGCTAGCTGAGGAACAGCAGTCTAGGGAAGGCCCAACCAAACTTTAGATTTAGGAACATGGTGAAAACCAAATATCAGAGACATGACTTTTATCAATAAGCTCCAGCATCTGAAGAGGGAAAAATGATGTGTTACTGGAGGAAACTGTTTAAATTACTCCAGTTTTGTACCATGAACACTTCTGTGCTCCCCTGGCAGAATCAGTGTGTTTCAGAAGAATCCAATTCAGCAGGAGCACTTCTGTGCATTCAGGACAGCCAGACCTTAAACAGTACCTTAACTACATGACAAATGCCATCAGATCATAATTAAAAGCAAAACATGCAGATAAGTGATGACTATGGACAACGAGAATGGCAAGAAGCAGCTCTTCATTCATATATGTAACAGCATCACTTGATCCAGATGAGAGCACCTTGTAAAGTTGAGAGATGCAAAGCCAAAAGTCAGTGCTTTTGAGAAATGTGGTTTTTCAGGATAACCACAGTACTTGCAATGCAGAAATGCTTTTATTTACTTCTCATAATTGCTAGCATTAAAGGCTGGAAAATCAAGTCCTTCCTTCCTTGATGTTTCTGCTACTGTGCAGTTCCGAGTATAAGCAATAGTCACATACACTTCATCCACCCCATTAATTTAGCTGATCTATACAGCCTGCTAGAACCAGAAAAAGAAGTCAGCTTCCTGTGCCCTCTCATCACTTTGGACACCCACTTAATATAAGCATTTAACAATAAATGAAGGGAAAGGCTTAACATGCCCATTTGAAACATCGGGCACTGTTTGGAGATGGATCTCGTCCTCACTCTTTGCTTTACATTAAACATTATTTACTAGATCCCATTAATAAGAGCACACTTAAGTGCAGCTAGAATAAGACTCTGTAAGAAGAGAATGTTACAATTCCTACTTGTGCCATTAACCATGAGTGTGGGCTCCCTTCCTCTGCCCTAATGGATCTGTCAGCAAAACTGCTATTGCACTTTTATTTCTGGTGGCACTGGAGGAGTCAGAGACAGCAAAACTTCATTTTCAGACCTGCACATTCAGTTTGCAGTGCTGACACCTAGAGTTAAGCTTTCTACTTTGTAAAATAGATGGGTCTGATGTGCAGGTACATAGAGATGAAATGTACAATTCATGGTGTAATTTCAAAAATTGTCAATATTGGAAAAATCTCTGCTTTCCACTTTGAAGGCAAACAAATTCCCACTCAACTAATACAAAATTTATGCAAATGAAAGGCAAATACTGGGGGCAGGGGGAATGTTTTGTTTGATAACAGCATGACAAAACAAGAAAATGTACATCAGATATGATGTGCACGACCACTTTGCTCTTTTTTAAAGTTTTTCCGTGACTGTTCATTGGCAGGTTATTACTGATTATTTCTACAGCCTAACTTCATCAAAACAAAACAAAACAAAAAAGTCTCCATTTGCAAGGTTTTCAGATGAGAACTTTCACTGCCTTGACTGGGAGGATGAGATGAGCCTGAATAATCCCTTAGCAGTTTAATAAAAACCATTAAGAAATCACTGAAGTTGTTGTCACACTGATAAAAATTCAACTGAAGACAAAAACTGCTCTTTGAACAAGACACTAGCACTGGAATTGTCTTGTTTCTCTACAATTTGGAAAACACTGCTGCTGGGTTTTATTGTCAATAGAAAAATACAGTTGAAAGTACAGATTTACCCAGAGCCTGGAATCAGAGACAAGGGGTGAAAACACCAAAATCACTGCCAGTGGTAGCAATTGGTCACTACACTGTATGAGGTGTGTGGATAAAGGGCCTTGTTCACACTTATTGCTGAAGTGCAGCTCGGGAAATGGTGAGCCAAAATATTATTATTAAAAAAAAAAAATGAAATCATGCAAAACAGCAGAGGAAGACCAGGAGTGTAGACACTGGCAGATTAGGGCTGTGGGGGAAGTGCAAGGTCAGTACAGAGTCAGTAAGGGAGAGGTCAGAAGAGAACTAGCTCTAGAAGACAGCTGGGGGAAGGAGAAAGGTTATTTATGGAGAATAAGGCTGAATTTCATTCAGGACTGCAGAATAAGAAAGAATGCTAGGAAAGAGCTTGGAATGATTGTTATCAGCTTGATCTGCAGACAAGTGGGTGCTGGGGAAGATCAGAGTGTTTAGAGGACAAATACATAAGCATAAAAATTTAAAAGGATTGAAAATACACTATTCAGCCACATCCTCATCCTTCTCACAGAGAAATTACATTGGACCCTGCATGTTTTTGACAAAAGACTGAACAACACGCTGTCCCCCAGATATCCCCCACTATTCCCCATATCTGCTATCTCCCCCCAGATTTCCAAAACCACTTCCCTTGGTGTATCAGCAGTATCCATCCATTTCACACTTGACCAATCCCCACTGTGCATTGTAAGAGTTCGTGCATGAGCACTGGGACAGTTCACTCCTGTCCAGTTACACAAAAATGCAAATGAAAGCCCAGAGCAAAAGTTTGTTGCCAAAATCCAGTTCTGATAGTACTTCAGTACCTGAGACACTGGCAGGCAGAATTATGCAGAAGAAACGATGGACTGACATCTGCATGAACAACAAATATCAGCGTCCTTTGCAAAAATGTTTGTCCAACAAAGGCAGAGCGAGCACGACTGCAGTCCTGTGAGCACAGGCAGCAGTCTTGGTAAAAGATTACTCTATGTGGTTTTAATTGCTTCTCCCCTCAAGTCAGCTGCATGTTCCAATTGTGCCTTTCGGCCTCCTGAAAAGTTAGGCAATCCTGCTGGTCTCTAGGCCACTGAAGGAGGCAGTGGGGAGAAGGAGGAGGAGGAACTGTGGAAAATGTGCCAGCATGCAAACAGCTGAATGGACTCTACAACACTAACTACTTACACGTGCAGGCTGTGACAGAGTATGTCTCTCCATCCCAAGATATTCTAGAAGAGGAAACAAGGACCATATGCTGCCTTAGCCACAAGTGAGTATCAGCATTACACCCCACGAGGGGACATCTGCTTGTTTGTGTATGAGCATCAGGTATCTTGGAACGGGGTGTTTTCAGGTGACTCAAGAGTAAAATTTGTCCTGAGACAGCTCATCTGCAGCTCCTGGAATGTACAGAAGTACAATGAGTTTGTTTTCTGCACCACTTTGCTGATGTCCTGAAAACCCCCGGAGCAGCTGAGAGCAGGGCTGCCCTGATGTCCTGGCAGGCTGTCCGGCTGCTGCTGTTGTGTAATTGCAATTGCAGAACACAGACAGTTGTCTGTACCACTTGGAAATCAGAGCCTTCAAGGCAGTCTAAGTCAGCAACTTTTTCAACTCTAGCACTAAAGACGTTCAAGTCTAAAGCTCAGATACTTCATGTACGTACAAGCTTCACCATCATAACTGGTGTCAGAACAGCTTTGGGGGCTGTAGTTTACACATCACCCTCGGCACTGCTCAGTGATCAGCAGGACAGACACACTATTTCCAGGAGAAAAATGTACCCCCTTCTCCACTGTACCTTCTTTCCACTTTGACCACCTTCTTTGCTGTCCATCTGTCCAATGTTTCTCAAGTTTCTCTCAGCATTATACTTTCTGTACTTCGTTTTTGGTAGGCTCTCCCCAGATTGCCCAGGAGCAGCACCTGCTTCCACAGCAGATGCAGAGAGAAGGTGAGCAGATCCCTGCCACCCAACTTCAGTGACTGGGCATGGGCCTTCAGATGCTGCTGCTCTCCCTCCCAGTCCTCTCTTCCCCAGCATCTCATGCTCACCCCCTAAACCATGTCTCTCCAAGGCTTGAGCCTGGGAGCCCTACACAGCCCAGGGAGTGCAGCACCTACGGGATGCAGGAGGCTGCACTGGATCACCCAGCTGCTCCAGCTCAGCCCACTGCAGAGCCCAGCAGGAAGGAGGAGCAGCAGGAGGGGGACCTGCTGCCAAAGCAGCCTCCAGCAGCTCCAGCTGCCTGGCCTCGCCTTGAGTTGACCAAAAATTTGTGGGGAAGGGAGGAACAAAGCACTGTTGTCCCCACCCACTCCCCTATAATTATCCTGTGCTTCACAAGCAGTATTATCTGTCTGGATACACGGTGCCATGCAGCCAGCTGTGACCATAGAGAATTAGCTGTTCCCCTCTTGGAGAATTTTCCCTTCTCTCTTCCTAAGTATTTTTAAGCCAACTTACATTTATTTAGCATGCAACCCTTTCAGTTTGTGATTTACTAAACCAAGGATGACAATTGCTCCTTTTACGTGGAGTGGTATACCCAATTCTTGCACCCTACAAGTGCCTGAGGTCCCTCTGCTTCCTAGGAGTATTGGATCTTTTTCTTAGCTAGCCAACCTCAGCCAGGCTCAGCCCAAAAGTGACCACAGCCTCAGGACCCTTCAGAGTCTTGAAGTTGTTCCCAGTGCCACAACCCCCAATGCCAATATTACATTGTGGCCTGCCTGGATCCAATAAGAGAAAACAAAAGAAAATCAGTAAAAGAAACAAGCAACTTGTCTCCTCCATCAGTAGGTCAGTTTTCTTTGGTCATCAGAGCTAGAAGGACAAGCTCTTAGTCTTTATTGTCTACCCCAGCAACTGAAAGATCAGTTCAGGCTAATGAGGGAAGACTCATTCAAGACAGGCTCTCAAATCCACAGACTCCTTGCCCCTGAGTCTCCCCCAGGACCCCACTGCCTCCTGCCCAGCAGCCACTTTCTTGTTTGCTCCTGGTTAACCACCAGTGCTTGTGGCCAGCAGCCTGCCTTCCTGGGCCAGCATCCTTAACCCTTCCCAAAGGCAGACAGAGTGAGAATGGTAAAGAGAACAATAAAATATGGAGCTAGAGACGCATCCCTGCTGTATGGCAGCAGCAGAAGCTGAAAAACTCTCTAAAATTACTCTTTAAGACTAGACTGTACACCTGCAAAACAGATGGCTTTCATGGTTACTGAATTTATTATTTAAGGAACAGATCCATCATCCATGGTCATACTGAGCAATGATTTATTATATATTCACAACAGCAAAAAATCCCATGTCCTGGCTGTGAGATTTATGTTCCTAGATCACCAAAACATCTGAAGAATTTATCCTACAAACTTGTCTGAATATAAGACAGGGAACTGGACCTCATCTGAATACTTAAAAACTCCTTGCTGTGTTCTCAAGTACATTTCCTTTCTTTGGGTCAAAACAAGACCTTTAAATACACTCAGTCATATCCGACTGTGTACAGTCCTTCCCCAAGGTTACTTCTGTGGAGCAAGGCAGTATCCTCACCTATGCAAGAAGCTGAACCCTTAATTACCAGAGAGGATCATGCCCTACCAGCAACAGCTAACCCAGCGATGGCTGTGCATTTGAATATGTCCCTTTCCCCAGGAATGTTTCACATCCAGTTCTTTCATTGCAATCAGGCTCTGATTGCCCAGCAATGGCAGAGCATTTTTCCAACACCATTCTTTCCAACTGTTTTTCCAACTGTATTCTTATTTCTGTAAGATCCCACCAGGGAAGCTGCAGTCCTTGGCCCTTGCCCACATGCTGTTCTGCATGCAGACAGTTGTAAGGAGGAATGTACAAGAATGTCTGTGGTGCCATGGCACAGCACCCAGAGATCGTGGTTCTTGTAAACTCCATTTTACAGCTGTCTGCACATCCAGCTGGGCAGCAGCAAGAGCAACACCACAAGAATTGCAAGAGGAGGTGTCAACTTGGGGGAGAGATAAGGAGAAACCACACTGAGGGCAGGTGGAGAAACCAAGCCATTTAAGTTTTCTGGAGATAGCTATTTAAAAAACAGAGAAACAGACTCAGGATGCGTCGGGGAGATAAATCTTCTGAGTTTTTGAAAAGGGGAAGGCAGTGCTCGCAGGCTCACTCACCACAGTCCTAACAAACATAAATCTTATTCACATGGGCACCATCCTTCCCAACACATTCACCAGGGCTGGCTGTAGCACAGCTATCACGGAAGGATCTGTCATATTAAGCAGAACAGCACTTGGCAGTTTGTGTGAATTATGGTTACAGCCTGCACAGCTGGGTGCTGCAGGGGTTGACAGGCTCTATAACACAAGCACAATAGCAAGCACTAAAAAAAAAAAGAAAAAGAAAAAAAAAATCTCCAAAATGTTTTGGGAAGAGAGTTGAAAAATAGTTTTAAAACACGTCCTTTAAATTCGTGAGAGACTTCCAAACAGATGGGGCATGATCTGATGAACTGAGGGGGCTGATCTCATGGTTTATATCTGCCTTGGCAAGATCTCCTGGGTCTGCACTTACTGTGCCCAAGTGGGTGCGTTCCCAGTGCTCCATCAAGAGGCTTTTTAATCCCCACTCACTTGAAATAAGCTGCGGTGCCATCTCTGTGTCCCTGGTGTATCTCCAGGCAGAGTTCCCCACTTCCTATCCCTTCACATAAAGGCCTCCCTCCCTGGTAGCCGCAGGTAACCAGGGGCAACCCTTATCTCTCACATGGCCCAAGTGCCAAACACACCTTTCCCCACAGCCCTAATCTGGTTTACACTTCTGCTTTTGGGGAGTTTCAGAGCAAACCATTCCACACGTTACCTTTGCAATGAATTAATGTAACCAAGTCAAAACAAACACTCTTAAATTCACTACCACAACAAGTATACCAATCTGGACAAAGCAATTGAAGATTTATTCATCTCCTTGCACTCTTGGAAGTTCATTAGGCAAGTGTCAGAGTCGTTGGAGAAGGTCAGGATCACACCATGCACGTGACATCTCTTCAGACCCCACACAGACTGATCCCTCTTGCTCAGTGATATAAACAACTGAAAATCACATCTTCCTTTTGACAGTCTTGGGCACCAAAAGAAATAACCACTTTTTTTAAAAAAACCCTAGTCTTTAGGACTTCAAAAATCTGACCTAAATTGATTATACTTTTAAAAGGAAACCAAGTTAGTTACACTGCATTTCATAGATCCCACCTTTATCCCAGCGCAGCATTTTCAGTTAGATCTTTGTATTTATAAGGTGCTGGCAGCACTGGGCTCCCCAGAAGCTCTGGGGACAAAATATATCAACCTTGCTCTCCTTTCCCATTGGATTTTCTGAATCTGCAGTGTCTGCTCCCATGCAGTGAACTTAACAGACAAAGCATGGAAGCAGAGATGAAGATTGTGAAAATTATATGAGTAGGAGAAAGTAAATTAAGCAGGACTTTCCTACACAGAGACTGAAGCAGGAATAAAATTTCTTTGCAGTGCTGTAGATTTCATACAAAACCTAAATACCCAGACCAGCTTCCTGTCAGAGTATAAACAGAATGTATTTTGGCCATTTTCTCATCAGTTTAAAGCCAGCATCGTATTTGTTACAATGACAGTGTATTTACTGATGAAAGCACTCTGAAAGACATTTTGGAAAGAGAAACAGAATTTTATCAGACAAATTCACATTGCACAAAGTTTTTTCAATACATTTGTGTCCCCTGCATTACTGGAATAAATCTGAGGTAGCTACCACATTACAATATTCTTTAAAAAAGTAAAGGCAGGAATTATCCAGCTCTTCCTCCACTTGAGGAGAATGTGAACATCTGATAAAAAGTTTACTTTAGTTGCTCTGCCAAGTGCTAGGACCAGAACTTGGGAGGATTAATAACAGGAATGGGCTGGAGACACGTGATTGAGTTAGCCTTGTTTGCAGTTCGGCTCCTTAGCAAGGTACAGCCTGACCTTAGGTGACTGTGGCTGAAAGGAACAATTATGGAGCTCAGCAGTGGAAAAAAAGGTAAAACAAAAACAGACAGACCGGAGCCATATAACTGAAAGAATTTAAAGTGTTCAGCTAAATTAGGCACATTAGATTAGAATACATTACATCCAAGCTTTGTTAACCGCTTCAGTGAGAAAAGAACTTCAGAGAAGATTATAGAAACCATGGATTTCTTCTAGAACAGATGCTGTACTGCTTCCTTTTATCTCTCAATAACAAATAGAAGTGAACTTTCTTTTATCTAAAGTTACATGGCCCTATCACCAACATACTGGAACACATCATAAATACTAGTTGATTTATGATTCTAATTCCTTAGACATGAGAAAATATTGAGTGATTTGCTCTTAGTGACCTGGGAAGTATTTGTCATTGCCCAGAAGCAAGGCTGTAATCTGACCTCTTTCATCAAAGTCTCCACCTTTTGAAGTTTCAGTGGTTTCTGGGAAATCATATATTTAAGGGTTAGTATAGCCAAGTAAAATTCCATATTTTTCAAGTGCAACATAACCTATGATCCTGCAGCAACCCTTTGCCTCTCCTAGAGTTAGCACATCTTTATCTGCACCAGTGAAAAAGCTTGAGCTGTCTAATGATCATCTAAAAGGTTTTAAACAAAACAGCTTTCTGATAAGAGTGCATTTCTCTGAAGGTCAGTTTATCAGGAAAATGCTAGTAACAGTCAAGTGAGATGACATTTAGTGAAGCAGGTTTGCTCCTAGAAAGGAATGTCTCCCAGCTTTTTTACTAATGGGGAATCACTGCAGAAAAATGAGTTGGTGTCTGAGGAGACACATGCAGTGGGTTTTTTCAGTATCTGACTTGTATTTGGGGAATAACCTGACACTTGAGGAAGCTCAGAAACCCACAAAGAGCCTTAACACATCTGTACAAGGAAACAATTCTCATCTCTGTCTATTTTCTTAACTTGGCTTGCTTAAAAGACTTCCTAAGTCTCGTTTGAGCATGGAACTGTTGGCATTTTTTGTGTATCAGTTCAATTTCTGTTCAAGGGGACCTTGGAGAGCAGCACACCTGGTGGGATGGAGAGCAGGCCCAGAGGTGTGCTGATGTCTCTGCAGCCAAATCACCTGGAGTGCCTGAGTGCTGGTACCCAGGCAAGGAGCTCTTGGATCAGGAGCAGCTCCACTGAAGCCACTGGAGATGATTTTGATTCTCTATGTGATGTCTTTCAAATGCTGCTTGTGGGCACAGAAAAACACCAGAGACATGGCTTTGGGATATAGTCATCAAACACGGGCATCCTGGGACACTCACAGATGCCCACAGCAAGCCACAGAACATAGGCCTGCTGCCTGCTGATCTGCTTTGGAGAAAATTGCTGGGATTGAAGGAATTTATTTTGTTCTGCACTTCAAGGGCCTCCCGTGGCCGGGTGGGCGGGCCGGATGCAGCTGGAGCACTCCCTCCCTTTCCTGGTGCAGAGGGGAGTCAGGGAAGCTGAGCACGGCTGTCCAGAGACCTGGGATGGGTTGCTGCACTGCCTGGGAGATGGCATTCAGCGGGGAAAATCCCCACCCCTACCCCAGCCCAGCCAGCCAGGCAGGAGGCTGGTGGGTGGCACCCACAGACCCTAGTTCCTCCCACTGGAAGCAGCTATTTAGTCCTCTTTTGAAGCATGTTTCATGAGTATTGAGTAGTGTGAGTTCAAAATTGGGCTTAGCTAGCCAGGGTGGATGGACCCTGACAAAGACCTTTTAAGCCTCCTCAGAGAAGACAGCTGACTTTTTAGGGAACAGGGTAGGACATGACAATAGCTCCTTGCACTGGTACAGCTGGTTACTGACTAATTCTCAACAAAGATTCGTGTAGCCATAAAATGGAATAGATTTGTAAGAAGGTTCAGTGTTACCTATGAAGACAAGACAGTGCGATGTGTTAGCTGGGGCTGGGATTTCACTGGTGCAGGGCTCCCTCCTCACATAACCGGCTGTGATGGAGGTCAGCTCATCCTCTTGGATATCCATCCTGTCTCAGGCAGACAAGAAAGTACTGTGACCTGATCCAACCCATCAAGCACTGATCCAAACAGGAGATACAAGGCAAAGGGCTTCTATATAAGGCAAAAAAAGGGAGCTGGTGGAGTTCAGAAAAAAAAAGCAGGATCAAAAGGAATATTTTGTAGCACAGTTCAACTCGTCAACACAGCCTGCATAGTGCCATCTTTGGCACATTATCCCACAGTATAAGAACAACGCTAGATCCAAAAAGACAATTAAAAGGAAACCACACTATCTGGACAGGACATGTCTTCTGCAGAGCACTAATGATTAACCTTTGGAAACCACAATAATTTATCATTGAAGTAAAAAGCACAGTGAAACCCCAAAGATCATTGACATGAACCAGAAGTAGCCTCTGGGAGATGCACTGCCTACAGGAAAGCATTCAAATACGTACAGGACATAGTCAGGGGCTGGACATATAATTATGTTTTGAAACCAAATAATGTTTCACCTTAAACACAAAGGAAAATCCCATGAGATAAAGGTTGAATACTCCCTGGAGTATACCCCGAGACAGCTCTCAACATACAATGAAAGAATCACCACAGTCCAGTTTTAGGGAGTCCCTCAGTAAATGGGAACAAGCAAGGTTAGGTAAGAGGATAGTGTCTGAGCCTGGGATCTCTTTGCAGAAAGCATGAGCTCTCTTTTACTGTAAATAGTGTGATCTGGTCTGACCAGTGGCTGATTGCAGAGCTCTGTCTCGTTAGCTCCCCTCTGGCCATAACAGGTAGTCGTCACTTGCGTGGAAAGGAAAACAGAAGTTAATGGACTGATTCATTCAACCTGTGTTTAAAAATCCCTCTCTGCCCATGACTCCTAAGTAAACTGAACTGATTCCACTGCATGTCTGGCTTTGAGCATATACACAATGCTCCCTCTTCACAAGGTTATCTTTGGTGTAAAGCCACTGTGCACAGGCTGCTAACTCTACCTACATCCATTATAGGAACCCCTCGTGCACCTTGCTTCAGGGTGCAAGACATTTGGTTCCCAAAACGATAGGATGGCGAGAGTAACCACTAACCAGACATGCTGGAATGCCTGAAAGTGTCCAAGATTAGTCATTTGGCAGCAATCTTGAGGAAATGTAGCTTTACATATCCCACTCTGGACAGAAGGGTTTAGTGCTCAAGGCCTTCTGGCAGGTCTGAACCTGACTCCTTTCCTTGCAGAACACAGCACAGCTTGGATCAGCTGTGGCTGTGACAGCTAGAGCTGGGATACAACTGCCACAAAAATCTGGATCACTCACTTTGTCAAATCTATCTCCAGCATATTCTTTACTTCACCAAAAGAAAGAAACCCAAACCAAAACAAACCCTTTCCTGTGCTTGGCCTTGGTATTTATTTTTTCTGGATAATTTCAGCTTCTGTGTTTGTCAACTGAAAGGAAAATGCATGTGTCACATACGCACAGGTCAGCAATCTGGTGGGTGCTTGTATATCATACAAGACATCAGAGATTGGAGAAACTTCATTCTAACCTGAGGGCAACAAGACAAGGTTACTGAAGAGCAGTGTGCCTGCTCATCAGCTGTACAGATCAAGGCAAGTGCAAGATGGCATTTAGGTGCCACAGCACTGGCAGCACTGAGCTGCGGATGCATTTTTTGGTCACTGGAGTTGGATGCGGGACTTGCACGGACCGTCTTGTCAGGAGGGCTGACACCTGCACCTGCCCTTTTAACAAGGGATCCAGTCCCCTCTGTGTAGGGTAACCTGCTCCTAGGCCACATCCCCGCCAGGAGCCGTGCACAGCACGGAGCCTGTGCCTGTGACCAGCCAGCACAGCCTAAGTGGCAGCCGGGTGTTGCACCAGTGGCTCAGGAAGCCCTCCCAAGGAGCACGGCCAGAGCAGCCTGTCCTGGCTCACAGGATCAGCGTGCCTGACCCTCAGATGGACCACTCTGCTTGAGCTTAGTGCTGAGCTGAGGCAGAAATCCCACTGCTCTGGAGCTGGAATGCTCACCATGAGACCACAGGCCTGGGCATCGCACCGCTGTGTGGGGCTGCCGGGGCATTTCTGCTCAGAGCTGCAGCAAATGAAGCAGCTAAAACGTGCAGAAACCAGCAGCTGTGGTGCTTTTCAAGCACTGAGCTGCAGAACTGGCGCCAAGCACTCAGGACTGCACAGATGATATTGCTCCTTCAGCGTATGACATTCATGTGGCATTCCAACGGTGAAAGAAACCAGCACAACCCGACGGATGAATGGAAAAACGAATTGCTTCGAGTTGATTTAAAGGAGATATTTAGTCATGCATGGGAAGGAAAAGAGAGAATAAGTGACCGAAATAGAATGAAGCAATTGGAAACAGCTGATGCTTGATGAAAAGAAAGATATTTTCTGGGGTGAGAAATTTAAAAGCCTTGAGTATTTTGAAAGGGCAAATGATGCATGACTTTTTAATCCTTTAAATGGTGCCAGGTTATCCAGAATCCACTCCAGAAAGGTTTCTGAAGCAGTTTATTCTAGAACTGAGCCAAAACCTTCAGCCAACTCTGGAAAATCTTATTTAGAGTCAGACTAACATATTGTGAGCTCATGTCACTCTTGGAAAACTGCTCCAGCTGAAAGCATGAGGGAATAGTTTTGCTAAGGAACCCTGGAGTTTTAGCCATTTGGTTTCTGGGGTTTTTTTCATTTGCAATAAGAAAAGGCAGGAAAGGAAATTAAAATCCTTGATAAAAGAAAGAAAAAATTATAGAAGGGCCGAGTTACATTTTCTGAGATTCCTTCCTGTCTCTCCATTTCACAGAGAGTGGACAAGTTTCACGCTGTACTGGAAGTGAGGGGTTTCCTTTTCATGAGGTTCACATTAGGGCAGTTCCCATACAGAGGTGAAAGACAGTTCCACAGTCCTGACCCACAGCACCTGGTGACTCCAAATGGGACAAATTCAATTGTTTTGCTCCAGCCCGTGTCCAAATCACACCAATTACTATTAAACACCTCTGCCAAAAGGGCAGCTCAGACAGTGCACTCACCCCCATCTAGTAGGAATTCAGGTGTCAAACCCCACGGGGCACACCGGTGACACTGTCACGGGCTCCAACAAATGGCTTTCACAAAGCAATCTTTTTTTAGGCTTTGTGTAAGCTTTTGGGTGCATCCAAGTCTGAGGCATCCTAGTCATTCATGTTCCTGGGTCCTCAGCTGCTCTTTATTTGCTATGAATGTTTTGGAATTTATTTTTTCGGGTTTGGGTTGTTTTTTATTTTAACTTGGCAAAAAAAGTGAGTGGATAAATGACAGACACTACCTTGTCCCTTCAGTAAATCACTGGCAGACATAGGTCAGCATTTTGAGATGACAGGAATACAGTTCAGTGGTGGACTTGTTTGGTTTATGGCTGGACTTGATGATCTTAAAGGCCTTTTCCAACCTAAATGACTCTATGATTCTATGTATGGACACAGGTAGGAAGCCAACCAGACAGTATATTACTACCTTTTGTAATAAATGCTAATGTTTTGCTCCCATGAGTGTCCACATCTTTTTAAGTCACAAGTGTGCTGTAATAAGCAAATATAAAGTCAAACACTTGTGGTTACACAAAGCTATGTGGAAGAAGAAAAGAGAAGCTATGTGGAATCCATGACATCTGGAAAACACTTTCTACATGGAGTCTGAAGACAGCATACACTGCCAGCCTAGCACAGAGGACATCGATTTCCCAAATAGAAGCCTAAGAAAATGAAAATCAGTAAATACAAAGTTGATCCCAAAATACAGCTGGGGAGGGAACACAGATCTGTTTAGAAATTCAAGCTGAAATTGGGAAATTACTATGGACACAGATAAAAATTCTGAACAGAAATATATAGCATATTCAAATATGCTTTGAGCAGAGGGGTTGAACTACATGATCTCCAGTGTTCCCTTCCAACCTCAACTATTCTATGGTTCTGTGAAATGTTTTGCTTCGGTATTTTCTAAATGAAATGGTTTGGGTTTGATTTTTTTTTTCCAAAATGAAAGGGGACAAAGATAAACAGCTTATAAAGCAACCGCAGGCATTCTGTTTGTGACTGAACAAAAACAATTTGCAAAATTTAAGAATTTTCCTCCTAAGCCTCCTCAATTTTCTCCAAATGGACCTCTGCTTTTAGTTTCATTAGACCTATGTTTATATTTCATAGCTGAGGGGGAAGGGTCAGAGAGCAAACAAAAAAACTCACCATTGATCCAGCTCGTCTCCCAACCCCTATTTTCTCACTCACAGATAAACCCTTTCAGATGTATCCCAGTTCCTTCAGGGCTGAAGGTGCAAAGCAGGCGTCTCTGCAGCCAACAATAACAAACACTAACACCAACTCTGCATGTTTCCATGGCCATGGTGCCCCAGAGACCTCCTCTTTCATCCACACACTCCTCCCCTCCAAAGCCACCTCATCACCATCTCTCTGAGCCTGGGGAAGGAGGGACAGGTCAGCTACACCCGCTTACCAACAGATTTTGTTACTAGGGGGAAGAAGAAAGGGGGAAGAAAATAAGAGGTATTTCTGCTTTTTCATTCTTTTCCCACCTTTCTTATTTGCCCAGGTCTCGTTACCCATCCCATGTGGTTACTGGTGGAAGAGAAACTCTGTCATTAAAGTGGAGAGAAGTAGCACAGGGAGCACTGTTGCACAACCAGCAGCCACCAGGACCACGCTGGCGTCCCCAGGGCAAAACGGAGCAATATTTTCCGATAAACACTAAAACCACTTGCAGTTAAGCCTTGTGCTTGGTCTGGCATGGGACTACGTGACACTGGTACATCAACCACACCAGAGACTGACTCCAGCCCATTTGGGGTCAATGACAGCTTCAGCCAACCACATGCTCATGGCCAGCACTGCAAAAGGTGCTGCAGAGGCTGGATGGGACTGACGGGAGATTGGAGGGGCACTCCCAGGAACATCCCAGGGGCAGAGGGGGAAAAAAATACCAGGCCTCTACTACAAGCGTGAAGGAGCCTCACTGCTCCTAGGAGGGAGGCTGGGATTGGTACAAATGGGGGAAGAATCGAGGAGTGAGGAAAATGCCAGCTTCAGGGAGGGGAGGCAGTGGAGCTCAGCTCATCCCATTAGCACTTGTTTGCTCATGCAGCAACACTTCAGCACAAAGAAAAGCAAATGTCCATTATAATCTCTCATTTCTGAACTAGTCTCCTGCATATTAATTCCTATTGACTGACAAGTGGAACAGCACACATCGATCACCTTGTTAATCAGGTATTCTTGCAGCAATGCATGATGCAGTTTAAATAAGCCAGGTTAAGTTCCTTGTGTACACAAGGAAGCTATTATAAGAAAATGTAGTGATGAAACCACTTTTTGCAAGAAGCAAGCAGAGCTTGAGCACCTTATATGCTTTGGAAAATTTCACTTCATTTATATAATTTTTCATGACCTTTTGCTTAGCATGAC
Organism: Ifrita kowaldi; assembly: GCA_013398055.1. Classification (NCBI taxonomy): domain Eukaryota; kingdom Metazoa; phylum Chordata; class Aves; order Passeriformes; family Cinclosomatidae; genus Ifrita; species Ifrita kowaldi. The sequence continues at coordinate 74,510 of VZRS01013144.1, read as the reverse complement.
GTGGTTTTGTCCCCCAGCTGTGACCAGTTTGGCTTGAAAGTCAAGATTTTGCAACCCCCACTAGTGACACCTCCTGAGACTCTGAGCTTTCGGGGAGCTCAGTACCTTCCTTCTGAGGGGGCATCTCTTTCATAGAGTGCATTTTGCTAGTTCAAAATAATGACCACTCTCGAGGCTATTGCTTAGATGCCAGCAGTTCTTGGCAGACAGGACTGCTGAGGTACTGTGGCCCTGAAACGTGCTCAGAGGAAAAGGTCCTTCCACCCCATGGCACCGAAGGAGGAGACGCCAGCACTGCCACAGAGGAAGAGCACTGGTAACAAATGAGGTTGCCCAGCCCCAGCTGGGTACCCCACTGCACAGCTGACCCTGTTGCCCGACCTCCCAACACAATTGCATTTGCAAAAGCATCTGATTTGCAGAAATAATTCTCCATCTAAGCTCCTGCCGATATCGGCACAGACTACACGCCCTGGGACACTGAGAAATCAGAGCGGTATCACCAGCTTGTGCTTCCCCTCTCCCACGTTTACGAGGGTGGCTCAGCCTCTTAGGGGCCATAGCTGAGTCTTTATGAAGCCCTTGGATGGGCTTTACTGCAAAACAACGCTGAGAATGCACACGCACGATTACGCCGGGACAATAGCCTGAAGTTAACAATCGCTTCCTGTAATTGTCTGAGGCAGCCTGTAGAACTAAGAATCATCTCATGATAAATCCTTGTTGGTCATTTACCATCATTAATCTATACTGTCAGAATGAATTAGGTGCAGAGGAGCATATTAATTACAATGCAGATGACACTCCAGCTTTAATTATCACGACTTCAAAGTACACAGTGCCAGTTAATCAAGCTCGGTACCCCGGAGGCTGTTGAGGGAAGGCGCTGTTCAGCTGGTGGCACTGACATCCAGCCTGCAGGGTCTGCAGTTACTGTTGATGCCATTCTAGCATCAGCTTTCCAAATTGCTCTCTGTTTCTTTTCCAAATTGCTCTCTGTTTCTATCCACATTAGTCAGGTCTATGGGAACACTTTTTCCGCTGCCTATGGCTTGCCTTAAATTAGGGGTGACCATTTTTTTCAATATGTAGCCACCTAGCTTTGTTTATAGAACATTTCAGATTAAACAGCAAAAGCTCCCGCTGCCTTTTTATGCCATTTGCATAAAATTTTGCATTTAACAGCAACTTATTCATTTTACTTACCAGTTAAGGCTATGTTTTTACAGGTTGTTGTTCCCATTTCAGTATTATTTTATGTCATTTTCTGGAGGGCTAGGATTATGGAATAAACCTAAACATCTGGACAGTTTGCAAAGCACTGGCAGAGCAGCTAGCAGTGTTGCAAAGGCCCCCAAATCCCATCAGACAATTGTAGCCCCGGGACAGAAACTCCCAAAGCCCATCAGATTCCTGCTGACACTCTCCATGTGAATTCCTGCAGGCAGGCTGACCACTCGCTCTGGCTGTCACCAGCACCAGGCTCCTGGGGAGAACAGACAAAGTTGGTCTCCACGTTTCCTGCAGACAGGACAGGAGGAGGTGCTCTCACACAGCACAGAGACAGCGTGGTAGGAGGAAACACTCTGATGCTGAAGCTGGACAGGTGTTGGAGTGGGCTGCTCAGTGAGACTTCAACAAGTCAGGGATCCACTGCAGAGCCCTCCACTCTGCTTCCTGCTGCTTCACACACCGTGTGAAAAACACTCAATTCTTCCTCAAACTGGTGTACAAAATGCAAAAGCCTGAGGAGATCCGAGTAGCCTGTGAAATGTCCTCGAGCAGGGCAAACCGAGGAAATAAGGAGTTACAGAAACAAACCAATAAAGTAAAATTACTGCGGGGAGTTTAATCACTCAGGAGACAGGGAATTCAAGGCTATGGTACCCATGACAACTACTATTTGTCCACAGTGTATGGAACATTAACCTTAACTCCATATGCGGAAGCAGAAAAAATCATGGGACATATCAGGTATGAATGCATATTTCATGCAGAGGGTACTCTGTGAGGGCGGCTGTGGAAGCAACAATTAAATTTCCTGACTGCAAAGCAAGTAGGTTCATGCACAAGCAGCTCTTCTGAGACACGAGTGAACGTCACCAGACAGAGCTCCCAGCTCACCCCGTGGCTTAGGCAGGGAAGATTCAAAGTCTCAGTTTGGTCACGGTATCATCTCCTGCCTTGTAAGCTTCTGGCTGCTGTTCAGACTTTGTTTTGAGAATCGCCATGTGTTGATTTAGGAAATGTTGTGATGTTTCTTTCAGTTGTTGGGTGAACAAGAATTCTGCGTTTCTTGTATGTTTTCCTTTTGAGCAACTAAATCAACATTCATCCTTCAACAAGGCAGAGGTCCAGTTCCTGCTGGGTGATCAGTTTACTCGAATGCGAGAACCAGATTACTGCTGAGTTAGACAGCAAACAAGTTATCAAAACCTGAGAGAGTTTTGTGCTTGTCTTGAGCTGAATTTTAACCCCTGGCTGGATACTGTGGAGTCAGATTGCTTACAGCAAGAGCCAAAACCAAAGCAGCCAGATAGACAGCAACCCTCTGGATGGAACTGTTGTCCTTAAAGTTTCAATTTTTACATGGTCTTAGACTGGTATATCTATTGTTGCTAAAATTTGGAAGACAAGGTTTATGAATATAGAAACAAACAGCAAAAGTATAGCAGCTGAGAAAACTAATTGCAATCAGGTGGGGAGGGGGGCTATTGAAACAGGTTTTTTTGAACAATAAAAATTACTTTTCTCTTTTGTCACCGCCATAGGACACAGAAGCAGGCAGTCTGCTTGGTTATGACCTATCACTAGCTGACTCTGGAGGTGCCATGTGCTGTCTCCTCCTCAGGCAGCCAAACCCAGGGCCCAGCATCTCCCACATCGAATTTTTCAGCAGGAGCAGGGCCAGATGCTAATCCAGCCCATCACTCTTAATAGAGTGGTTTAACACATCCACAGCACCAACCAGCGTAGCTCAGGCCTGACCTCTGTCACCACTTCATGGGCAGTTGGATGATGCCAAAATCCAGCCATGCTCAGGAGGGGCTGCTGGAGTCAGTGCACCCCCAGGGCAGGCTCGGGTGCTGGGGGTGGTGGGTGCCTTCCCAGGCTCCCCATCCCCGCTCGGTGCCTCCGCACACAGCGGGTTTGGGATGCTCCCTGCTCGGATGGGGCTCCCTGCAGGGCAAGGAGGGAGCAGTTTGAAGCACAGCAAAACTCTCCTCCCAAGCAGCAGCATTCTCAGGCAGCACCCTGCCAGAGGGCTTCCATCCAGTCGTTTTGGACATATTTTACCGAGCCAAGGCCACATTTATCTAGCAGCAAGTCAAAGTGAGGACATCTCCCACTGCGGAGAAGATTGGTGTTTCTTTCACCTGCACTTCAAAATAAGAGTGCTCACAGGAACTCCCTCTGCCAGGAAATCCTCTCAGGGCTGTCCCAGCCCTCAGGCCAAGCCCGGCTGAAGGCACAGCTGGGACAAGCAGCCCAAATTCACCCTGCACAGCCTGGTCCTCACTTGCAGCCTGGACACGTGGTGAGCAGAAAGCAGCAGTGCCTCTCCATGGCTGACCTACTTCGAGGTCAGGCTTGCCCAGGGGCTCTGAACCGTGTCCCGTGGGCCACTCAGACATGCACTAGTTCACATTCTGCCCACCCTCCTAACTCCTTGCTGGAGTCCCTCAAAACCTCAGAGTCAGCTGTGAACCAGAGGCTGATGGCCCCTCACCAGCAGCAGCTCACTGGCTTGAAATTCCCCATAGGGCCATCAAAGCCAGGAAGAAACCATTTTACAGGAAGGAAGAAAGTATGAGGCATCCTTCTTGGAAATACCCACTGAGGGCAACACGAGAAGGATGCCAGGGTCAGCCCAGCTGATCGAGAGCCATGTGGTAACACCAGCATCCTTCATGCAACATCCTGCTCCAGGGAAGGGAAGGACTCCCAGCAGCAGTTTTGCCCTTTGCTCTCGGAGACAAAGGCATGCTCCTGCAGCAGGCTTTTCATCACTACTGCAAACCCCAGACCAGTTTCGTGAGGGCTGGGCTAAAATTACCAACCTCATTTCCAGAGAGTGGTTAATAGCCTTGGACTCTTCTCGCTGTAAGTGTCTTAAATATGAGCTATTCCTCATCAGGGAAAATCAGGATTTGACGCTGCACAGAAATGAATAGCTGAACAAGCCAAATCTTGAGAAGTGGCTCTGCATATGTTCTCACAGAAGTCATGGTGGGTTCTGGAATTAATCTGGCCAGAATTCACCAATATATCTACATGCTAACCTGGTTTGAATACTGCTGAAAAATCCCAGCCTGTGAATGATTTCCATTTCTGAATCTCTGCCCTGCTGTTTATGGAAAGGCAAAGAAGTGCAGCGATGAGGTAAACGTGTTTATGAATGCTCTTCTGTTACCTTTCTACTCTAACAACTTGCAGGAATTACTTTACCACCCTTATTTATTGCTAATAAAGATCAGCGCTGGGGGAGGAGAAAGAATAAATTCTGCCACAAAGTTTGTGCTAAGTCATTTTTTCTTCATCACATGAAAGCCATAGCCCAGGCAGTCTTATTTGAAGCCTGTTAATGGTTAGAAGTATCCCTTTTCTAGGAGTTTGCTTAGAAGTGCTCACATTTTACCCAGCACCTCTTCCACAGAGCAGCCTGAGCTGCAGCAGAGCAGCAAAGTCCAAGTGTTCAGCAAGCTCCCCTGAACTCCTGTTTGAAGGGTTTCCTCAAAAGCAGCACCAGCTACTTTGCCAGCCAATCTTTCCAGCCTGCAGCTACAGAGCAAAGCATAGCTGTGGACCTGTGTCAAAGGTACATTTGTTAACACATTTCCCCTGGAGTGCTAATTAACATTTACATCAAGTACTATGAGAGTGAAAAAGCTTCAACACAAACACACACTGCAGGGAAATTCGAGGAGTAAATTCTCTCCCCCCTGCCCCCAGACACAGTGTACTGTTTGCCCTTCAGGAGCTGGTGAAAATCCAGTTTGTTTTGTAATCTTCTGTTCTCTAAAATCAGATATTTCTTCAAGTTAATAACTAACCAGCTCCTTTTTCATTTAAAAACCTCTGAGTGCATTTAGAATTGTATGAGAGCAAGGCCCTGCTGGCACTGGAGCGAGCCAGCCCACGTGCAGGTCTCCGTGCTCAGCCACAGCACAGGCGCTGCCCGGGCTAACCACAGAAAATGACAGCATTTTATGATTTTATAATAAACATAAACAAAAGAACATCAACACACTTTTGCTTAAGATTCAACGCTCTTAAACTAAACACTAAGATAGGAAACACAAACAGAAATATTTGTAGCTGGATCTTCAATTACCACATTTTGGGATGCTGACAAAGGGCTCTAATGAGTAACACTTGTACCCACAATGAGAGGCAGACAAAGTTATTTGCAAACACAAATTTGCACTTGAAAGATGCAAAGGCAGTTGCTGAACAGCTGAATAATGAGCTATTCTCAGTGTTATTTCTCAATATTTATTCAGAAAAAATGTGCTATCACACTGAAGTAAAATTTTTAAGACTGCAACCAATATAACTGAAATATGGTTGAAAAAATCCTCCAGGTTTTTCCCAGGGCAGAGGGGAGTTTTTCCCATTTTTTAAAGGAAAAACTAGAACCTATCATGTTCACAGAAAGAAAATCATATTCTATGAGCCACAAAACAGTAATATGTAAATCTTCACCTACTCTGTGAACTTTCAGGCCATGACAGAGTGCATGTTGTTATTCAATATATTCTCTCCAGCCACAACCATGCATCCTGCCCAGGCTCCTGTGAACTAAAATCTGTGTCTACAAAAGCACCAATAGGCACACTACTTCCAGAAATCAGTTTCTAACCCTCCACCTCCACAGAAATCAGGATCTGAGATGAATAATATATACTATGAAAACACAGACTTTTTGATTGCAAAATGCTCTCTAGAGCTCTGTGAATACATTTTGTTATTGTTGCCCAGTTGCCAAATATTTGAGGTGAATAATTTTCAGCCTGGATGTTTACAAACAACTCTCATTGTTTTGTCTCTTTTTTCTTCCTTTTTTTTTTTTCGAGTGTTGCTTCTGCCTTTTAACTGGATATCAAACTTCGTAACCAAAACATAAGCGCAGCAAACAGCAAATGCAGCAGCAATTTTTTTAGTTTTTGTTAGACATGCTGAAGTGAAGGACCCTGAGCACTGATGAGAATGACTGTCTGGGCAGTGCCGTGGGAGGTGCACCAAGCAATCAATGCTGAGATGTTCCAACAGGACAAGGTGATTGTGGTTTTTGTGCTTGACCAGCTCTTCAAACTTCTTTTCATTAGATACACACATGTCTGTATTCACTAAGAATAATTTTTAACAAGTAGCAAGCACTCCTATATTTTCAGAATTTCCAGTTTCCTAAGTTCTCTTAGTTTCCAGTAGCTCCTATGAAGAGAAGGCAATACTGAGCTAGAATCCAAACTGGCACATTTCTGATGTGACCTCCCGGAGGCTCCTTCTCCAAAGCATGAATGTCTGGACTGAAATCCTGGCCTCAGCACAGGCAACTTCCACCAGTCCCCTCAGAAACTTGTGGTGATAACAAGCCCCAGCAGTTTTGGGGAAACCAAAATGGAAGTAGAATGTCCAACTTCCAAAATGCTAATCGTTTAATTTCAAGTAACAGGATGAGATTAATATAAACATGCTAACCTGTCCAAATTGGAAATCTTTCAAACATCAAGCACAGGAAACAACAAGGGTTTTTTTCAGGCAGGATGTCAGAGTTACCCCCGTGGTTATGTGTGAGCTGAGGACAATGTTGATACACGAGATCAGATTACAAACACAAGCAAACAGAAAACAATCTCTGAACGTCACTGGTCGGGATTTGACAAGAAGCACAGCTGACCCATTCGGGAGGTTAAATGCTCTCGAGTGAGCTCTGGGGGAATAGGAGGAGTGGCTGCTGGACACTGAGTTCCACGCAGTTAAATTGTCAATTTGTTTGCCCGAGTTAATGCTTATCTTCCCCTCTGCTTGCTACAGTTTTACTCAACACATTTGACCTGCAAATCTTAAAGCAGTGGCTTTGCTAAAACTGTATGAAGTTTCTGGATTCTCCAAACACCTAAGAAAACTATTTTGGTAGTTTCCACAGCACAGAAACCTGTAGTTACTCAGACATTTGAAACTTCCAGTGAGGTGGATGGCAGTCGCTTAACCACACACATTACCATTTCATTTCTGTTCCTAATGTTTAGCACAACCTTGCTCTAAGGAATTTCTGAAGTTGTTTACAAAGCTGATGCAGAGGTTGCATTCAGTCTGGTCCAAGGGCAATGGTTTACTGAAGTCACTTGTAAACAGCAGAAAGAGATAATATGTTCTGTAACTGAGGGAGGAGGGGGAATAAAAGTTCTCACCTTGCACCAAGGACCATTAGAGGCAGAGCTGGTTTCCAAAATATCTGCTCCTTCATTTTCTTCCATGTCTGATTAGTTGCAAAACTTTGTTTTCCAATGAAAAACATTAAATCACCCTCCAAGCAAAAGCAAAGCAAACCATGCAGGCTCCAGTATCCCAGTTTGTGAAAGCCCTGCGATAAGTCACACGTCGGTTTTATGGTCACTGGTCTAATCCAAGGTTGCAGATCCTGGTTCTGTGCTGCATTTCACAGAGCTTGGCCTTTCTTTTAAGCTTTAATAGTTCCCCTTGTCAGGCATTTATCTCCTTCAGCCCTTCCTTGTGGATCCAGGTTTTCACCTGACAAATGGCAAACGTTTACAGCTTCCCAGGCGCTGTAGGAGAACTGACACTGAACCTCTGATCATCTCAGGAGAAGCCTGACAACAGAGTGCAGTACGTGGCCACACCTCTCTGCTGCCAGAGCTGGCCTAGACCATAAAATCAGAAACGAGGTCACCCCAGCAACCAACCATTCAACGTCACTACAGTAATAAAGGCAACTTACATTCAACTTATTGCTTGGGTAGATAAATATTTTTATGAGAAGAAAGAAGCCGGGAGAGGATGGCAGGGTGCTGACTGTTCTGAGCTGAGATACATTAATTCTGATCGATGCAGAGCTCTCAGCAGACATGCATGGGCCACATGCAAACCCACCAGGCTCTGTGAATGCCTTTGGGGTCAAACCCATAAGCACTTTTCCCTAAGGATGCACAGACCCTGTACCCCAGCAGGCTGGGTGGGTAATATCCACAGGGTGTTTTGCAGCAGAGATTATAATTTCCCATCCAGGTGCCCACAAGACTTCCATCTGCCACATGCTCAGCTTAAAAAAGTTCCACTCACTCTCAAAAGTCTACATAAAATAGGGATGGATTTACAAAACAGCCTCCAGTCCCTGCCAGAGCCAGTAAAAATCAGGTTATACTGTAAGACTGCCTACAGGACCTTTCTCAAGCAAATGGATTCTTTTTCTGTGGAGCAACCACGTACCTAAAGGAGCACACTCAGTTTAGGAAGTGACATTTCTCTCCAAACACACTGTACACATGATAGAGAAGGGCTACAATAAATACAAATAAAAGCAGGTGACAAAGGATCACCCCTCTTTGTTCTGTTTGCGCTGCCTGTCAGGCAGTGCCACTGCAGAGAGCTGCTGCCCTAAAATTTCGAAACCAATTGGGATCTCTGACATCTATGTAAAGGCAAACATGGCTTCAATTTCAGTGCAGCCCCTTGTCTCAGGAAAGGCCTCTCTTTAAAGAAAAGAGAGGAATCCAGGGTCACTGGCTGCTCTCAGAAATTAAGGCCACTTTTTCTCCTCTCTGATATGCAACTTTTCTTTCTATATGGCAGGAAAAAACCTTCCTTTTTTTTTTGTG
>VZRS01013144.1:45224-65660 GCA_013398055.1 Ifrita kowaldi | reverse complement strand
TTTTTTTTTGGTGAGGTGGGGGTAGTGGCAACTGTGCAGAAAGATTAAAGTTAATTCCATTCAAATATAAAATATTTTAATCCAATGCTCATATTGGCAGCATCATTAAAAATTAGCCGTACAGGAATCTGATTTTTAGACCTTTTTCTGCCACTGAAGCACCAAGTGCACCAGTGATTTGGTTGAGATCACATGCTCAATTACACTCATCATTAGTCACATAGGATTTCATGAGGTACTTCTCAACAGTTTAATTAAAATTGGTCCTTAAGGAGTTTGAGATTACATTTTATCAAAATCGTCAGTAACTGGAAGTGTTTGTCTTGTTGTGACATAATAGTTACAGGCCCTCAAACACTGAGTAGGGTACATCAGACTGAGCCCAGTGTACACAGTGCTTGATTATGTATTTGTTTCAAGGAAGTGAAGACAAATGTGACAAAAAAGGCAAGAATTATGAAGGCATAGGTGTGTCTTTATGGAGAGAGCAAGGCAAACAGTGAGTGCAGATTTGGAAACCAGCAACTTAGCTTGTCCCTGCCGCTGATTCTGTGATTTCGAGGGGTAAATCAAAAGCCCTGTGCCTCAGTTTCCCCTCCTATGCTGTGAGATTCAGCATCAGTAGCTTAACCAGCAAACAGCACACTGGAGATGTACACTGCCTTCATCAAACTCGCACCTCTCTCTACTGACAGGCAGGCTCCTTCTCTCCTTTGCCCACACAAACTCAGGGAAAAGCGAAGCTGGCTTATCCCCACATGCCCAGGTGTAACCCCAGCCCAGCCTTCCCCCAGTGCCCAGCACAAGCCTGCAGCCCCGGGGCTCCCGGGCACGGGCTCATTTCACTGCAGCAGCACAGCTGAGCAAGTTCTGTCTCTTTTGGAATAATTCACACGAACTCACTCTCCACACCAGCAGCGAACCAGATGAGGTGCTCCCTTCCCAGCTGGAAGATTCTGCTACGAATATTCACCACGTTTAAATGTCCCTTTCTGTGATTTTGTATGCCCAGGTCGTTTTCTGAGAGCCAAAGAGCTTTCACAGCACAGAACCCCAGGGTCTCTCAGTCCTGGCTCCCGGGGCACCCCTGGCCAGCCCTCCCTGCCCAGCTGGGAGTCAGCTCAGCCTCGGGCAGGGTGCGAGACACGAACGGGGAGGGGACTGCACCAATCGTTGCCCCCATTATTCACAAGGGCTGTTTATTACAGCAGCTTCAAGGACTCTTTTTTCCTCCATCCCTCTTTAACTCTCTTGGGCAAAAAAATCTCTGATCACTAATTGCTATTTGAATTTTAAGAGAGCAGGCAAAGGGCCTGCCTGAAATATCAAATTGCTTTGCATTTTGGTTTTTTGTCTGGTTTCTCTTTAAGGTCACCCATTTAGTGACATATTAGCTATTTTCCAGAGAAGGCAAACCCAGCCTTCTGAAGTTTGCTTGCATTAAATACCAAGCAAAGTGCTGTATCTCATTATCCACGTAGGTGTCCGTGTTATGTCTTCTGCTTTGATGACATTCTGTGGCAGTAACTTTCACAGGTTTTTTTGGTTTTGAATTGGCCATTTCCTAATTTAAAACAGAGCAATCAAAGGAAACACTTTCCACATACGCAGCATAACATAAGATAAACTTTCCTATGGTTGCTGTGGAGAAGCAAACTCACAAGGTTTTCAGCTTCAACCTTTAGTGTAAACCAGACATCTGTTTCGAGTTGTGTCAGATCACAGGAAGGATAGCCCACAGCTTGGTTTACTCTAAACTAATTTAGGAAATCAGAACTCTCCCCATGGATGAGTCACAAGCTTCTTGGGCAACGACAGGCCAGACACATTTGTCTCTGCAGCTTGGTGGTTCTCCCTGTAAAACGGGTGATGGCTCTTTCCCCCTCTTTCCCCCATCTGGAGGGGACTTGCAGCTGAGGATGTAGCCCCAATACCAAGCCTGTTTGTGCGTCTGCAGTCCTGATGTCAAAGTCCACCAGGAAAGGAAAGGATGAAAAAGAAAAGGGAAAGTGCAGAATGGGTTTAAAGATGGCTTTGAAGTACAGCCCAGGAGCGGAGATCAGGAAGTGAGAGCTGTAATTGCAGCTGGGTATCAGTTTCCTTTTTTATTTCAGGATCGCCCACAGCATGCTGGAGTTTCTCCCTCAGAAAGCAGGCAGGAACAACACTCACCTCTACAGGAGAGCAGAAGCTGCTGTTAAATGGAAGAGCCACAGAGACAAAACAGCTCGTTGCATTTCTAATGCAGAGGCAAACAGAAAGAACCTTGAACATGCCTGAAATTACTTTTACTACTTCTGGACCAGCAGGAAAGCTAAAAACTGTTTCTTGTTTTGTTTCCTAAGGAAGTTGCACTGCATTACTTGTGGGCTCTGCCCGAGTTCCTTGAAATGGGGCCAGATTCAAGTAAACTCAATGGAGAGGAGACTTCAGGTTCACAAAAGTAGGTGATCCAGCAGACCAAAGAGGTCCTGCAAATATCCCCAGAGCAGAAGGCTCCCAGCTGAGCTCACACCATCAAGAAGACCCACATGGGAAGGCAGACCAGAGGGAAGGCACCAGTGCCACAGACATGGTGCATTTGACATCAGTCTGGGGGCAGGTTTGCTCCAAGCTGCCCCGAGCCTGGCAGTGCTGGCCATTAGTGACACCCCAGCACAGTTCAGACCTCAGCAAACTGCACGTTCAGCTGCACACGTGGTGGGTGCAAGCATAAAACTGGGACCTCAGATCTGATAGGCTTTGACTTTCCTCCATCCCTGGCTGCCCTATGTGGGGGCTGCCCTGGCCTGGCACTTCCAAGCTGCTGCCTCAAGCAGATGTGTCAGAACAGGTTAATAGACATCCTGCTGTAACTTTAATACTGTTAGCCAGCATTAAACAAAGGTTTACATTTTTTTCCTTCCCAAGATAAGCTGCAAGGCAGGGATGAGGGCTGCTGTGAGGAAACACGGACCCTTGGTATAGTGAAATAAACCTGTTTGTTCCAGTTACAAAAGGTTGTGAGCTGAACTCAGGGGCCCAAGTTATCAGGGAAATGACAGCATCTTGAAGACCATTGCAAAGGATTTAGGTTTTGGTATTTGCTAGGCATACCTTGAGTGTTTGACCATTATAAATCTTTCCTTGTTTAGGAAAGAAATCTTATTTTTCATGATACTGTGCTTATCTTTTAGCAGAAGCAGGGGCAGGATCTGAATATGCTGGTGTTTGCAGATAGCAGTGCTGCAGTACAGCCCGTCTCTCAGCTTCACAGTGGAGAAAATGAGCTACAATTGTGAAATCATTGCCTAACAATTGATAAGGACAACTGCTGCAATCCCCTCCCTGCCTCCCCTTGGCCAGCATCCCAATTACCACACATTGCTGGATATATAGAAAAGAGAATGGCAATGTGGTTAAAGTACAAGCCACACACACAGAAGACAGAGAATTTATGTCTAGTCTGGTTTCCTCTTTCACCTTTGGCCAAGTAATTCAGTCTTTGCAATTCTTTTTTTTCCTCCTTTGATGACAATATTTACCATCTTTCTCACAGCCCTTGAGTCCTTCCAAGGAATGGGGCTTTGTAAATAGGGTTGGGGGACAAACCTATCCCTTCAAAGAAAGCCATGGCAGGTACCTTGTATGAGGTGCTGCAGGAGACTCTTTTAGGAGGGCTTTGCTTTGCAGAAGAATGAGGTTTCTCCATGCCTTGTTTCAAATCAAGACAGCCATTCCCATTTCACCCTTCTTTTCAGGAACTCCCTAGGGCACCATAACACCTTGCAGCACGAGATGTCAGAAACCCCAAGAAAAGTCCAGCCCACCACAAGACCAAAGGAATTTGGTTCACACATTCTTGCCCTGAAATGAAGAGGGATGTATGCAATTCCTCAGTCTCCAGAATTTCTGACTCTTGAGAACAGCAAGCCCACACCCTCTGCTGCCACTACCACACTGAGGGATGCAATGACTATTTTCTCCCATGAGGGAAAAGCCTGTGGTAAACCAAATACTTGTATGTATTAAGTGCTAGATAAATACTGACCAAGTGTTAAGCAATGGTACTTTCAATGATATTTTAAAAACCCCAAATGTGTTATCTCTTCCTATCCTACACGGATGCCCCCCGCTCAGTGGCAGCTGTTTTGCTCACCAGGCAGCTGCAGGACAAAACCTCACAAGTTCTGCATGAGCTGAGTAACAAAACCTGGGTCACTGAACTGTAGCTCCCTTGAACACAGTTCAGCATTACAACTACTTAGGGCCAAACTCTACCCAACATCCCTGTCAGGTCACCCAGCAGTTATTTCAGTGCCTTGATGACTCAGAAGTAATACAGACAAAAGAGGAAACAGGGGAGATTGTGTTTGGATTTAGATTTTCTGTTCAAAAGTGCAGCATAAATGAGGTACTACCAAGATGATATTTCAACTTGCAGAAGAAATAACGTGCAATTCACAAGCAATTCCTGCTTCTGTAGAAACTTAAATTGCATTTGGTCCTAATGACTTGGAATTTCTTAAGGGTAATGTGAATAGATTGCAGTTCATCTTAAATTCTTGTTCTTCCAAATACATTTTATATTTCTAAGAGCAAGCAATATATTTTCATTAACTGAAGGAAATACTGTAGAAGTAATTTGAGGGCACAAGAACTACCAACACAGATCACATCATCCACAGAAATCTCACCTGTACTGGGTCTCAATAAAATACCAATATTTGGTCTTAGTTTCCTGTAAAGAAGGAGGCATAACTGAACCCCAAGAAGGTATCTAAAAGAACAGAGGATGACCCTATAAACGTGTGGCTTCTGGGCCACAGTTTTAAAGTTAATGGCTATGTCGAAACATGTGATGCTCAGCCCATGTGAGGGAGGTTTAAAAATGCAACAATCGTCCTCATTTGGCCCTGATTTAAGTTCTGACAACTTATGCAAGCCTAAACAATACGCCAGCCCTTAAGGAAACGTCTGACTGTGTCCCTACACTCCCTACACTCCCTACACTCCCCTACACTACACAGCCATTGTTTTCACATGTACAGATATGTACTTTTTGATGCTGATAAATAGTACTTTTTGTATTATAAAACAAATTATATCTACCGCTAAGAAAAATCTTGAGGTGTTTTCAAGGACTTTAATCAAAACATCATCAGCAACAAGATGAATAAACAAAAAGTGGTTCTAAAACATCCCTCAGGATAGACAGGAGGAAAGTTACTGGCGTCACAGCAGCACCCTCTAGTGCTGCTGTCACTGGGCTTTGCCAGCACACCCTGGATAACATTTGACATTCGGTGTCGGGATTAAACATCTCTTGTCCTAGACACAGCTCACAATAAGGTCAGAATATCAACATCATCTTATGGACAAAATGAGACATAGATGGCTGTGGAGACAGAACCACCATTACTAACAAATATTTCAAGAGAGAGCTTTCAATCAGCTGTGTTAGCAGCACCTACAGCCCAGTAACTCCCAAGGTATGGAAATAAAGACCAGTACAAAGGCAGAGATTATTTTTTGGTTCTTCAGTGGAAGAGAAATGAGACGGCTCCCACAAACTCCAAGCAATGTAGAGACACAGCCCAAAAGCAACAACTGTCAGACTGCTGTGTTTTACCCCAGGCAGCAGTGAAACCCCACAGAGCCTCTTGCTCACTTTCCCTGGTGGGATGGGGAGCTGGAAAAGTGACAAAGCTCATTTGGCTTTTCTCTCCCTTTTGCCCACCAAGTAGGGCCAACACCTCCCCCTTCCTGCAGTTTGTATCCCACTGGCCCTCAGCATTCCCAACCACAAACTACACACACAAGCAGGAGATTATTCCTGCCTCAGAGACTTTACCTGCATTCCACATCCTCGCTGGCTTGATGCTGGTACTTTAGGAAGCAATCATATCTTATCTGAAAAGCAGACATGAAGAGTCTTTTTTGCAGGCATCTGTGCAAGCACACATGCCTTGGCACAACCAGCAAGTTTACTGGAGCCCAGGTTCAGCAGGAAAATGGGAGGAAAATCCCAGCTCCCCAGGGCCCCTGCCCGGGGCGTGGTCAGCTAATTCCCTGCTGCTGATTGAGCCCACCCTGAAAACCTCTGTGGATTGGGCAACTGATTTATCATCTTCCCTTACAGCTCTAACTGATGCAGCTTTAGGCTGGCTGCTTTGAAAGCTGAAGCTGACCTTCTCTGAAGCAATAGCAAGTATTTAAGGCCTGCATAGCCAGTGAAAAACAAATTACGGACAATTCAAGTCCAGCCCCCATTCAATTTGCTTTATTTGCATATAAACTGCAGTCTGGGACGGAGGTGGTCAATCACCATCATGCCTGCTCCCTGTGGCCAATAGGATCCTGTTGCCCACGTGTAATTTGGCTTCATAAAATTGCTTGTAATTCAATATCAGAGCAGAAATCAAGGCCCTCTGTTTCTCACTGCAGACTCCTATTTCCAGCTTCTTGTCTAACCAAAACCAACTGTGACACAGGCTGACCTCCCTCTCTGCAAGAATAAAAATAACTTGGAAGATTATATGTGTCACTATTATCTGGTGGCATCCACCATAACACTATTATATATCATGTTCCCTTCATCCTCCTGCTAAAGGCTTTGCTGTCTCTGTATTACTCCCTCTTGAACAGGTTGCTGGGGAAAATGTTGCTTCTTATCAGCATTTTTCAAGTTATTCTACTATAAAGAAAGCCCATTAGAGCCTTAAAATTTACCTTTGAACTTTTTTTGTCATTGCATTGCACTTCATAAATTCTCTCCTATAGCTGCACAATTGTATCTCCAACTGACACTGATAGCACAGAAGAGATTGTAAGACAGGGCAGGCTTACATTTGAATTTGGCAATTCAGACATGCATATCCACCCAAGGGACATTTTTAAACACACATGTGAACAAACTGCTCCCTGCATTGGTGGGAAAATAGTTCTGTTCCAGGGAAGATACAAACTTTGTCCTCCCTGGTCTCGTGCTACAGGAGACTTAGAGAGAATCCCACATTGTTCCTAAATAGTCCTGGTTCTGTAGGCTGGAGCAGGTCCCAGGCACTTACTGTTTAACCCTCACTACACCTCATGGAGTACCCCAGTGTAGTGCCATCTCTACCTGCTCAAGTGCTGGCAGCTGTATAATTATCTCTTTCCATTTGGCACATATCAAAGCATTCTAGATTGTTGATATTTGACCTGTTTAGCCCTACCCAACACTAAAATATGGCCACACAGCTTATATGTGAGCATGTTCTGCCTCACACCTTTGTAATAGTAGATTCCTCCACACCGTGGCAAGAAACATCAGTGTTACTTTCCCCCACCAGTCATTCTTCTTGTGACAAACAGAAGTAGAGATATGGTACATGAATAATTCACTACCAAAGTTTTCTGCATTATACAAGTGTTTAAATGTTACCTATTTTACAGGCAAAAAAAATTTCCATGTGTATTTTGTCTCCATCCAGACATTCCATACTTACACACGAACAGAAGGGCAACAAATTGAGAATGCAAAAAACTTTATTAGCATAAAAAGCACATATTTAGGAATCAACACTCAAATTCCTTCATGGCATCTGGCATGTTTGATACATATTCCTGTATCTGCTACAGCTGAAGGAAGACCGGATTGTAAAATGTCGGAAGCTTAAGGTTGGGGGGGAGTTATTGTTGGGTTTTTGTTTTGTGCCTCTTCTTAAGTTATGTAAACAACTCAGAGTGAAACCTGTACAAGCAGAATATTAGCTATCATTTGTACACTTAAAAGTTAAATAAAACCCAATTTCAGCAATACAAAAAGCAATATAAAAAAGTACTGGGGTGCATGACATGCATCAGAAGAAAATGTAGAAGAACACGGCGAGTGAACATGTCTCAAAAGTTAGATCATAGTGAAAATTCTCTGTAAATATCTGTATGGCTAGACATGAAAAACGTGATAAAATTACATGGTTTCCTAAGAGATCTATACAGTTTCATCTATTTCAACTTCATTAGACATGAATATATTAGAAGGATAAAGTGATTGAAAGGAATAAGAAAAGTTTACTCAAGTTTCACATTTCAAGCTGCCTATTTGATAAGGTAACTAGACAGAGGTAGATATCCAATATTAGTGGCCAAGCTATTCTAACAAGGCCTCTTAGCTATCTTGTCAAGCTTTTACATTCAAAGCCAACGTGAAAAGGCTTCACAGATGGAGGATGTCTTTCAAAAAGGCAGCCAGAAAACCTGTATTGCTGATGGAAGTAGTGAAAGTGAAGGGTATTTAAGAATAAAGCATTTCCCAGACCATTATGAGGACACCACTTATCAAGCACTAGAGCTCATGCAGCCATTTTAACAAGAGTGACAGTGATTTGCTCATTTCCTATGCCTATCTTAGAAGCAGGACCTTTGCTACCTATTTGGCTCATTCCTAGTCAAAGTAAGACTGCAGGGTGCCACGGCGGCGGATGTCACACGTCCAGCAGTGGAAGCCACCTCCCAGAGAATTGGCATGGCGAATGTTCACCTTAATTGTAGAAATGCCTGCAACAAATATACAATGCACACTTCAAAATTAGACTCTCAACTTCACGTGGCAAGCTCTGATCAGAACCCTGGGTGGTACTTTATATGCATCATTTGGCTAGGTGCAAGCGTGGAAGGTATTTCCTACTACTTTGTTAAGAATTTATTTTCCCAAATTCCAGGTAGAGAACAAACTAGGAACATAGCTGGCTTGTTTATTCTGGTGATACCCTCAGGAATACACAGTGTCTGGAGCACAGCCAATGTCTGATGTGTTACGGCATGCCAGTAATAAAAAGATAAATTCAGGTTTTAAGGTATGTGGAGAATTAGCTGAAATTCTGCTACAATGTATGATCAGGACACATTTTCATAAATATGTGTGAGGATTTATGGTTCAGACACTGAATGTGCTCTTTCAAGTGCCATTCAAGACAAGTATTCAAGGTAGATAGCTCTGACTCACCCTTCTCTGAAAGGGAAAAGTGGCTCTTACAAATACTACCTAAGTTAAGCTTCTTCCCCTTTTTGTTCAGCTCTGATGTTTCAGCTGTGGCTCAGCTTATACAGTCCTAACAGAAGGATCAGACAACTCCTCTGTTACAGAGTTTGCCTTTTTGCTTCTCAGTACTTTCAGGAGCAGCTCAGTAGAATCTGTCACCACTAGGTCAGCAACAGTTTTGTTCCCAGTAGACCCATCTCAGTCCCACAAACTTTCTGACTACCAGAGTTTATTTAGAACATACATAGACTGTGAACTTCAAAGTCTGAAAGATAAGCCATGAATAGCATTAATAGTCTCATTTTTAAAGTACTCTTAAGCATTTATAAATCCTCAACTCCTTGGTCATGCATTAAAACGATCTATGACTGAGAAGCTGTGCATGATAAGACTTCCAGATTTTATGTTCAGTTACAGTTCTCCTGTCACTGCATATCTGAAGGAACTCCACACTATCATGAACTTATATCTCACAGGACTGAGATTCTCCATAAATGAGCAGAAATGCCTGGGTTAAGTGCCTTAATTTGACATTTTAAAGTACAATGAAGCTTGCAGCTAGAAAAATCTGGAAGCATTTTGGCAATGACAGCCAGCCCGCCCTGTATCATTCAGCAATAGGTGCACTCAACCTCTCCAATACAGATGTTGACCTTAAACTGAGCAGACAGTTTGCATTATAAAAGATCATTCAAAGGCATTCTAGCAGTAACTTTAGTTGTTACTCATACCTTTATGTGCAGCAAACTGTAGGGGGCAAAAGAAGACCATATTTCTATGACAAGTATGTATATACTGAAGTATTCAGGAGAAAAATCACTGAATGATTCTTGCTTGCTAATCCAGCTGTGTGAGTACTTTTCCCAGTGCTGGCTGCTTTGACTGCTTTAAATGAAACCTCCATTTACCCTGGCTGGTAGCACAATAATTTTCTTTGAAGTGTATGTGGAAGTGTGTTAGGACATACCCAGCTTTTCAAACATCTTCTGAATCGATGTCTCGTTGGCATCCACCATCACACGCTTCTCATCCAGCATCAGGACATTCATGGAGAGCCATTTAGAAGACATCCACAGGGGGTGATCTAAACACAGCAGAATAAACCTTGTACTGTACCAGTGTTACTCCATATTAATACCCTTAAGAATACTCTTGGAATCCTTAGGAAAGGAAGGGTGACTGTACCATCTGGGATGAGGGGCACTGGGGGTTGAATCACAGTCCAGCCGGCTTTCTTGAAGAGCTCAATCTGGAAGAGAAATTTAAATATATTCTCAAGAGGGTTCTTAGAGTATCACATTATGTCCTCCAGCCTGTGCCAGATTGTCCCAGAATGTTCCAACATGCATGACATCCCCTGCCCTCAGTTCACTACTCTGGCCCTCATTCAGGCTTCATCTACAAACCCAGTTTTCATACAAGCATTTTTAAAAAGTCTTTTTAGATTTTGCATGCCAATAGCATTTGTTTCTCTTGATTTTATATATTCTCGGTATACTAAGGTATGTTAAAGACAAAAGGTAGCATTTGCAGTTTGGGTCTTGTTAAGTAAATGTCTTGGTAACAACTGAAACATATTCAATTTTTTAATTTTTTTTGTGTTATTTCTTCCCATATGATTGCAAAAGCCATTGATATGAATTACACTGATGTTCCTAAAAACAAACCCATCAGAAATAACACTTAATTACCTTTCCTTCACACTTCGTAAGAAAATTAATATGCAGTTCATTTAACAAAGGGAACAAGGGGACATATCCTAAGGGATAATTTGGGTCTCTAAGATTTACACAGTTAGGTTAAAAATAAGAGGAGGATAATTTGCCTAAGGAGAATTGACTTTTCAGCTTCATTGTCTGAAGAGTTGGAAGAGTATTCGCGAGTGCCCCAGCGTTACCACGAGGCGGAGCTCCAATCCCGAACACTTAATAACCAGCCTGGCCTGCCAGGATTTTAGAGAAAAGCTCCCTTTCATCGGCACCATTCAAGAAAAGCCCCCTTTCATCCGCACCATTCACACACACCCCCACCATTTCCCGGTCAGCCAGAACTGCCAAACCACTTTTTATGAAAGCAAGCTGCATTTATCTTTTCTATCTACACGGACAGCAGTTTTCCCTGAATGAAGTCCCAGAACATGGGTTTAATACAAGGAGACTAAAAATCATCCTCTTTCAAGTAAGATTACAAAAAACTGTGAAAGGGAAAGGGGGAGGAAAAGCTAAGACTGTTTTAAAAATTAGATTTCAGAACGGATGCTAAAAGAGGCAGTAATTCAATTAAACCATGTGCATTGAAAGCACTTGCTGAGAAGAGACTAACACTGCTTTTGGGAGCTGTGCTCTGCACATGGCTCCAAAAAATGCAGCACTCAGCTTTACACCCCTCTGATTCAGTGTCAGCTCAGCTATTCCCGTGTGGTTGTACAGCTTCTGAAGTCACGGGCATCCTCACAAAAGTCCTCCAGCAGCGCAGTGCAGGTGACATGGCTGTAACAGAGATGAGCTCTCACTCCCTGCAAGGCTTTCTGATCTCGTGCTGACAGCAATATTGGCTTTTTCTCAGAGTGTGGTAGCAGGTTTTACATGTCTGTCCTCTTCTCTGCTCTTCAGAAGGTATTTCTTGCTCAGTCATTCAGAGCTGAATGCCTGAGCAACTACCAGCTTCCTGCCAATGGTTCAATTAACACCAAAGGAGAGGCTTCCAAAATAGGATTAAAAAGGGAGATTTCTCATCTGAGCAGCAGAAACCCTTCAATTTCTCTTAGGATACAATTAAAGTATTTAAGTAGCAGAAGTGTTCAGAGAAGTAGTACATCCCAGGTGCTTGCTTTGATACATTATTAAAAATTAGATTACTTCCATCATACTTAACCATGTAGCCAGGAAGCAACACACAGTGGAATGTGTGGAAGAGCAATTGCCCAGCAGGGAACTAATCCAGCTGAGTGTTTTTCAAACACAAGACACCTCCCCCCTTGTACACTCTCACCTGATGGCAGGGACGGTCTGGGTTAGAGAGCACCAGACCAGGCCCAATGATATTAAAAGTGGCATCAATGTGCATAGGGTTGGGATCCTGAAAGGATATGATGTGCACTCTGTAGTCTGGTGCAAGGTGTCGCCTCATCCATTCAATACCCATGTAGTTTGTAACCTGGAAAACAGGACAAGTTAAGCTTCACTAGGCTACAATATAAACTGCATCCAAGTTTAGTTTGTCTAAGGTTTTATTTAATTAAATATTTAAAGCCAAAATAATGGAGAATTTTGTGCCTTTAGCTAACCCCTTAGCTGGAAGTCAGTCTTATCCTGTGTATTAAACACTCTATGAACAGCATTTTCTTTTGTCAGCACTCTTTATTTTAATGCTGCTCAGGAATTTAAGAAGACAAAATACCAATCATTAAGATAGATACCAAAACTGTTGGAAAGCAAGCTTTGTTTACCTGGCTCCTTTGTACAAAGATATCTCTTCCAGCTCTAATGAAGTCAGCAGCATCAAAGCATGGCTCAAATTCTGTAGTTACAAATTTTCCCTGAGCAGCCAGTTTATGCCTGTCTTCAACAGAGTGGATTGGATAATTCTAGTTGTAGAAAAGAGAACAACAACAACAACTTTAGGCTGGAGATGTTAAAAGAAACTTCTCAAATAACTTGCTACTGAAGAGTAATTTGAAATTAGCAAAATGTGTTAATATTGATGGCTAGTATATTACTTGGAAGTGGTTTTGGTTCCTTCTTACTAGAATAGAAAAGAAAATCTAAATGTGGACATAAAAGTGAAAGGCTTTAAGCACATTCAAGAATAGGTCATGAGATATGAGACAAGAGTTATATCAAGAAATTAAATGCTCTTCAGAATCACTGTGGGGATAATATTCTCACTTCGTGATCAAAAGTATTCATTACCAGTGGAGTTTAACTACCAGTCCAACAAATCACTGCACAGTGACAGAAATACTGGACTGGAAGCTATTTCCTAACGAATGTGGACTCCCTACTTTTCCACATTTTAGAATGGAGCAGTACTTCAAACTAGAAGATGGATCTTTATTGTTATAAATCATTTTTAAATTAAGCAAGGCAGTTAAGAACAAGTGAGATGTAAAAATCCAGCACAAATTAAAAACATCAGGTAAGCAGCTACAGGGTCTAGAAGTTTTCTAATTCTGAAGGTGACTCTAAGGTAATTTTGTTTAACAAAGCTTCTTTGCATCATTGATGACACTGTTCCCAGAAAGTTGCAATCATTCCACAACTAGTTTACTGCATTTATTGGAAATGCCATCACCAAGGTTCTGGTGCATTTGGGAGCCTATAGGAAACTACCAAAATTGTCCAAATCAAAATTATTAGAAAAAAAAATTAAGAAACTATTCACTAAAATATTTTGAAAGTAGATACAATTTAGATGCTTCACTATTTCTTTTATGTAACTTTCAAAATACTAAAGATCATGCAAAACAAGGATTATGAGGGTTTGGGGTTTTTTCTGTGACAAAATTTATATTATTTCCCACTTTCCTAATGCACCCAGGACATATGGACATTCTCAGGGAATCTTCATTCTTTAAAGTAATCTCTGTGATGTTTTTCTAGCATTCCTTTCTCTTTAGTAATGCTCAGTTACAGCCAGTAACCAAAACAATTCAAAGCAGAGGAATTCAATAGACACAACTTCCTGTTCCCCATTCTCTAATTGCACACACTGAGTTTCAGCTGGAAAGGCTACAGCACGTTTGCATACACTAGGAAAAAACCAAGTCTCCAGAGCTGTTTTGTGTCATTCCCCCCACACACAATTCTGTGAATCGTAGATATCAGGTTGATACTATCCACAAAATTCTGTATAACAAGAACTGAAGTTCTGAAGGAACATCAGACCAGTACCTGATCATAGAGTTCATCTGCCATTGTGGGTTTGGGGGCAGTTGTCCACTTAGCACCACTGTTGAAATAATCTTTGATTAGTCGTCTATATGCCCTGTACTCAAAGAACCGAGCACGCCAAGCCATAGGTGCTTCAATAATTTCATTTCCCACCACTAACAGGATGTCTCTTGGCATGGCAGCATACATACCTGAAAGGAAAGTGGCCATTAATGAGACAAATATGCCTTTCTCAGCTTTTTCAGCTCGTGCACTTTCTATCCTTCTTTTTACCATTATTTCTATCCAAAATAATTGCAAAAATCATTGTTAGCAACGTGAGGAAGCCAGCACAAAATGTCAGCTCCTTACAGTTTTCAGTAATTTTTCTGAGTAACCTTTTCTGTTCAAAATCCACGTAAATTTTGCTACAAAGCCTCACTCAGAACAAATTCACAGCTAGATGAAAGTCATCCACCATCAAGCCTCCACTTCATAACTTGGTTAATGACAATTAACTAGACAGAGGCTCATGAATTACCCAGATGACTTTAAAAAGTGATGATGGGCAGCAAATTTTCCAAGTGAACATCATTTCTTTATAATCTATCCTTTTAAAAAGGAATAGCAAAGAAGAGGAATTTGATGGAACACAGAACTAGTGCAGAACGTAGCCTCATTAGATTTTTCATTAACATTGTGTGCTCCTTAATGGATTTGAATTTCACTGGAACAATTTAAGAACATATTTGACATGAAAGAAGCCTGAGGACTACACCTGATGCAAAGCTTGGTGAGCCAGTGTGCTCTCACTGCAGCTAACCAAAGCCATGTGGTGCTGTGCATGGAGGAATGTGTGTAGGTAAAGAGACATTCCAATTTCCTTGGCACTTCTGAGGATCTTCCTGGTAAACTGCTGCCTCCAGCTGTTTTGTCGACCATAGTTTAAGATGGATCCAACTCTGGGATCCCACAAAGAGCTATCAAGAGAGGCAGAGGGCCTTAGAGCACTTGACTTTCACCTGGCAAGTACAGGACAAAGCAGTTACAGTCTACAGCCCCTTTGAGGGCCATGACAGATTAACATTTCTTGGCAGTGGCAGTGACAGCATAGAGTGGGAACCTGGCAAGAGATGCTGGTGTGGGAGGCTCAGGTTAGGTATCAGGCAAAGGCCTTTCATCAGGAAATGCACACAGCACGAGGCAGGTCAGCAAATCAGGTGGCAGAACCTCCATCCCTGGAGATCCTCCAAGTTGTAGCTACAGAAAACAATCACTGACCTCACTTAGCACTGGTGACAATCCTGCTCCTAGTTGGAAGGTAGAGTAGATGACATCCAAAATGCCTCAGACAAGAGCTAAACAGACAAGACCTTCAACAATGGAAGAACATTTACCTGTAGACTCAAAATCAGGTGTTTTATACTTCACAGACCAGTCAATTGGATCCGGCCTCTTGACAGTAACACCTTCTCCCTTCAAAATATTGCACATCTCTTCAATTTCAGCAATAGCTTTTTTTAAATGGTCTTTGGGGAAACTCTGGCCTCCAAATTTCTGGTAAAATCCCCAATATTTTTCATATGTGTTTGCCTAAAACAGAAGGACATGAAGTGACAAAGAAGAAGCACCAGTTATTTTGGAGTGAAATAGATGCATAAGACACAGTTCTTAACGTTCAAAGTTTCTTGTTCTTAGTCCTAACGTGTTGGAGTGTGCCTTTTATCTGATTCCTGCAATATTTTGGCTACATTACACTTCAGTTAGTATTGAGTGACTAGTACTGCCAAGTGGCCATTTGGTCCTTATTGTGCAAACACACCAAGCATGGCAAACACTACAGACTCTGCTATTTAATAAAGCTATCAGATATGGGTTTTTTTAAATTAAAACAACCTTGAGTTCATCTCCAAAGGGCATATGTTATTACACGTTATGTTATTACATATGTTATTACATATTACATATGTTATTACAACCTCATTTCAGCACTGTCACAATGGTGACATCAGAAATTCTAAAGCCATCCCAAGTACGGGGAACATGCCTTGTTGGCCAGAAGGGGCCGTACTTCAGGTGCAGCAGCAGTCTAGAAGAGGCAAAAGATACTAAATTCACGTGTCAGGGTTGGATTAAAGCAAGGACAACATTTACAGACCTAAATCCTCTGCTGAAATGCTGTGGTAGCCTTCTTAAATTAAAAACAAATTCAAAATAATGTCCTAGTTCTCATGGGTGAGAAAACCCAGGCATACAGTCAAAACAAATGATGCTGCTTGAGTTTGATGTATCTGGTGCTCCTCTGTCATGCCAGTGTTAGCAGAGAGGCAAGTGCACATGGAGCCCTTCTGGAATGACAGCAGAAGGGGTCAGAAACAGGTCAGCAAGTTGGTTCTTTCTGCCCATCTCATTCAGGCAGCAAGAGGGACAGCAGTGAGATGCAGGAGAACCTGCCCTTCCAAACATGAGGCTGTCTCCTGACACTGCAGTCCTGACCACCTCTCAGAACGCAGTGTTCTCACCAAAATCAGAGCAGTAATGTTCCTTTGTGCTAGCACTGCCACTGACCCTGAGCAGGCAAGGCCATCCATCTGAAGGCATGCCTGATCCCCTTTAACAATCCAGGCTATTCAATCTATCCTCTACTATTTCTGGATATTTGCCTCATGCTACAGAGGTAAGAGAGAAGAAAGGAAGTTCAGCCTCAACATTTACACAGAGAGCCTCAGCATGGGCATACTGCTCCTCCAGTACTGAAGCTTCTTCCCATCCTTCCTGAGGGAATTTGTTCTTTTTCTATAAGTGAGGTCTTGGGTAATTTGATCACCTCAAACTTGCCAGCTGGTCAGAAGTCACATGCAGATCACATGAAGGGCTTAACATTCCTATGGAAACATGTTCTGCTAATGAGATAAATTCGTACTGTGGAGCGAAGCTGGTTATTTCCAGAGCCAGCCATGGTGTGTGTGAATATCCTCAATCCCTAAGAGGTGCAGCTCTTCACTCCACCACGTCCTCTAGTACTGCTTTTGTTCAAACCTGAGGAACTACACTTGCGTTGCACTAATGGAGTGGTGTCATCTTAAAGTTACAGTAGAATCCAGGTTAACACTACTCACATTCCCTGCCTTCAGAATAACTGGGAAAAAGGTATATGGCTGGGACATGTATTTCAGAGCAAATCAGGGTTGGTGTTTCAGGCTCCTTTGGTCATACACATATGAGTCAGACTGTTCAAAAAGGACCACAGATAGGACACAGAAAAGACAACATTTAAAACAAACTCTTCTTTTGCATAAAGAAATTTAAGAGTGCTGTAAGGAAAGATTGCCTTTAAGAAACAGCAGTATTGCTCCCTATTGTTGCTATCTACTTTAAACATTTGTCATGGAAAATAATTGACATTATCAAGATGTACCTTAAACCTAATAGTGACAGTTATTAAATTTAGGATATTAAAACTTAAGTTCAGATCAAAATTTTTTGCCTCATTCCGTAGTAAACACACGTACGCACTCCCATCTTCTCACTCAAGATATAATGATCTGTGTTAATAATACCTCCTCACCTCATGCATAAAATGCATGATTATTCACAAAATACACTTAGAAGCATTGCAGACTACAAAGCTATGAAGTCCAGCTGCTTGACTGTTAACTGCTTCAGAAGAATACATCTCAATTGTGGGATTTTTCCCTGAAGTGCTGATTCAAAAAAGGGATCTTCCTAATTAATGCTAAGATTTTTCAAGTTTTCAAATACTGTATTTTCCTCTACATAGCCCATTTCCAGCTCTGAAAAGGATATGCAATGAAGTGTCAGCTCATTAATATTCAGCAGATATGCAGGGCTCCCTATTCAATTCCTTCCTTCCTCCTTCTTGTGCCAAGCACATCATTCCCACATCACAGCAAAAACACTCGAGTATGCCAAACCCTTGTCTCAAAGTACAAGAGAGTGCTGAATGCAGCCATACTTCCTGCATTTAAATATTTAGTACACAAACATACAATCTTAAAACACGATCTCAACACAAGTATTTACCAAACTGCTATAATTTGAGATACGTTTTTTTAGAGTGTCTCAGGTCCAAAGCTTCAAATTTTCATTATAAGAGCAGAATTCATTAGTTTTAAACTGCAGTTTTTATAAGCAGTGACCCTCACACACTCAGCAGACAGCTTGTGATACCCATCAGCTCTGGTTTTGCTACCTACAGGGGCAGGAACAGGGATTTCTGGCTATTGTATTACACTGCAGCAACACACACATACACGCCTTACCTTTCAGCCACATGGAGATGTGAACAATCATGAATCAATTCATAATAATAATAGTAATAATAATAATGTCAAGGTAGGACTGGACTGCTGCTTGGATTATTCAGCAACACCCTCCAGGTGTTACTGCTGCAGTTTCTACAGCAACATTTAAGACAAAAGCAGAGAAAACTAGAGGAAACCACATCTCAGCTGGCTCAGTTCCCGTTACCTGTTCTGGACTGGGCAATTGACATAAAGCAAATTCAAAGCTTGCTTTAACCCTAAGTCATAGGTATTTGAATTGCAGAGGTAATCCTATACTTTGACATTCTTCACTGAGCTTTTGAGATCACATGCAAGAGAAAGTGAAGTTCTGACCTCATGTGAGTAGTTCTGGCTCCATAGGCAGTAAGACCTGTGTAGCACGTGACACTTCAGCAGGTTGGACACTTGAAATGTCTTTTCTCGCCCTAAAGCAAAGCCCTGTCCACTGCTTAGGAACAGAATTTTGCCTCATTTAATGTTACAATGTAAAATGTTAGACATCTTTTTCCTTACTCTTTCTGTACATTCATTATGTCAGTCTTACATAAATGCACATACTAACCCTCATTCATCTTCCCTGAAGCTGCTAGGATATCTTTGGAGTAACCCAGATTCTAAAAAAAATACATATAGAAATATAAAAAGGGCCAAGGGAAGAGAAGTCTTCTATACAAGAACATCTCAAACTTCCCCTAAACAACCATTTCCAGCACTTTAAACATATTTTCGGTATCTTTGTTTGCCATTCTTTCAATGTCAGATAAAAATTCTTTCTTCTTTTTTTTTTTTTTAACTGAGGTCTTCTGGTCAACTTTGTCAGGATATCCTTTAAATTTTTACTAATGTCTCTTGGGCAGAAGTCGTGTGCCAGCTCATTTGGCTGTGATAGCCATGGATTACATGCTGCCCTGCAGGCAGTACTGTACTGTAACAAAGAAAGAAAAAGACTCAAGAACATGCCCACAAATGCAGGTAACACACATACTCAGTAACTTTATAGCCCATGTAAAGTATACAAAAATCTGGAGCAAACCCACTGTTTGAGTGTTACTGTTTTAAATACAAGATTCCAGAGAACAAAGAAACATGGATTTATTTATGTTGCTGACGTAGTTTTAGGCACAGAAAAGTCCTGAAAAAACAGTGGGCTATGTATTTCCACAAAATATTTACTGTAGCACCAGGAGTTTCAGTAAACTACTTCAGAGCTGTCTGACACAAGAGTCCTGTCAGTCTACAGCGACAGAACTCAATCTTGCTCAGACTATTAAGTAGAAAACTACACTTTTTTTTCAAGTGGTAACCCTACTTAGCTTCAGGCCAAATTAAAGTTTCATCAGTCCCAACCAACTATCTCAAAAGCTTGTGTGTGTACTTTGATAACATCAGGGCTGTATTACTAGAGTAGATTACAGATATTAGAGGTTCTCTCTGCTAGTGACTTCTGTTAAAACAGAAATTCAGTTGAAAGTCCAAAGAAAAAAAGCACATCCCTCACCAACATGGCTATGCTGTAAAGTTTCACAGATGTAAATAACCACCTTGAAAGAAGAATCCTCAAGAGTAAACGCCACACCTTATGCATTGTAAAGCTTAGGTAAATTTTATATATAAATTCCACATTTTCTGTTTAAGGCTATTTTAATTGTTTACCTTAACCTCCACAGAAAAAGGTGGGACACAAGCATTTTCAGCTCTTCCCACAATGACCTCTTCCAGTGGATCCCATTCATTGTATGAGCAAACAAGACAGTCCTTGGGCACAGGGCTTGTAGCCTTGTCATCAGCAGCACAGGTGTTCTGGGAGGCCGTGGCTGCCTGGGTGCTCTGGAAAGTTCGCTGCACCCATCCTGTAAAGACTCCTCGAAGCTTAAAATAAAAATAAGAATGAAAATTACGCTTCCCTTACAAAAGGCAGAAAGCTACGGTTCAGCCCACAAATGCCTTAACACTATAATCCCAAAGCAATGTATGTTATTTGGAGCATAAAAAGAAACACGGCTTGTTACAGCCATTCCAATTTATTTACGGCCTGGCAGATACTTAAAGGAAATTTTGCCTTTTAAGATCCACTGCGTTTAGAAGGGTGAGGAGATCGGAGCACGGCAGTGGCAGACCGAGGCGGGAGGATGCTGGGTGGGTGAACCTCAGTGAGAGAAGCAGGCGGCCGTCCCGCACCCTCCCGTCAGGGCTTGGAGCACCCCGGCGAAGGCGCCACACGGGACCCCGCCCCACGGAGCATCCTCAGCCCCAG
>VZRS01013144.1:0-44902 GCA_013398055.1 Ifrita kowaldi | reverse complement strand
CCCCGCTCCCGGCACTGCTTCCCTTCTCCCGGCACTGCTCCCCTTCTCCCGGCCCGGCTCCCCCGCTCCCGGCACTGCTCCCCCGCTCCCGGCCCGGATCCCCCGCTCCTGGCACGGTTCCCCCGCTCCCGGCACTGCTCCCTCGATGGAGGAGCGGCTGGAGCGGCCGGGCCCGGAGGCAGCCCCAGGAGACACAGCCCCAGAGCTGACCGACGGCTTCTTCCAGCTCAACTGGATTTCATTTCCACGAAGGGCTCTTCAGCAGCAACCTGACTTGGAAAATTTCCAGTCACGTTTTAAAATTTTTCTCTGCAAAGTGTACTGAAGTGCATCATATGGTTATTTTTAGTCATCAAACATGCATGTTCTTCAAGAAGCCTGTAGTAGACAAATTCAAATTTACCAAAATTCCAATATTTCATACATTAAGAATTCCGATTTTTAGGCTACGACCTTAAGAGTTTGTGATTCACCTAAAAACATTTAAATACTTTAATTACTATATAATTAAGCACTGAAGGGGTGTTTCAACAATATCCCAAACAATTTCGAATTCCGGCTTCTCAAAAATCCATATTGTGATATGATGAAAAGTCATGTTAAAAATAAAACCTCAGCTGGTTAGCTCCTAATAGACCTGTACTTAAGTTTCCCTGCAAAACCTCTCTGTGACAAAATCAACAGACTTATCTTCAAAAATACCTCTATCTCTACAGAAACAGTCTACAACAAGAAATGTTTGCTACCAGCTCTACTCATATTTAGTGTATCCCCTTTAACCTATTCTGCATTTTTTTTACTTTGCACATAAGTTCACATTTAAATCATTTCATTTTGCCAAGTAAAAAGCAGACATAGCAAAAAATTACTTTTATCCAAATTATTCTCTCTAAAGTTGTAAAAAAACTGTATCTTTCTTTCAACATGGTTTTTGGTTCTGCCTT
The DNA here is from genome assembly GCA_013398055.1 of Ifrita kowaldi. Classification (NCBI taxonomy): domain Eukaryota; kingdom Metazoa; phylum Chordata; class Aves; order Passeriformes; family Cinclosomatidae; genus Ifrita; species Ifrita kowaldi. The sequence continues at coordinate 43,958 of VZRS01013144.1, read as the reverse complement.
TATCATCCATGCAGTGCCTTGCTCAATACTCCTCGAGTTACATATTTTAAACATATATTAAAACACAAGCTGCAGTCTTAGAATACAGCAAATCAGGCACAGTTTTAACATGCCTTAGATACACAAGTAAGCATGTTTTATTTTACTAGGTAATTATTCATTCAGCAGTTTGTCTTTTTGGCACAGGTAAACACTATACCTTCCCAGGACAAATAACACAGTGTGAGTTCTCCATGAATTTACACAGTTTTCAGAGAAAAGTTAATTATTTTTGTTGGCATGATATCAAGTATGCATTACCCAGTTTCATACAACTGCAGAACTTTCTCATAACTCACTCAGCTTGTTAGGACTCATTTGTAACATAATTGTATCAAACACTATTCTTGTACCAAAAAGTATACCAGGATCATTTTTTCAAGTTTCAAAAAGGAGTTTTCTTAATGCTATTTAATTCCAAGTTACCAATTTTCATCTAATTAAAAAAAATCCCAACAAACAAAAAAAACCCCATCAAGTTTATGTTAGTTCTGTTCAAATTCTTGCTTTTTGATTCAGTTGATTTTGCTAAGGTCACTCTACTCACATTGACCTTCTAAAAAAATTAATGATTGGCTTGTGGCTAAATCCAAAGGTCTTGCTTCCTTTTCTGTCCTTTTCAACTTATCAGCTAGTTTTGGACCTTTGAATCATTCTTTGTCAACTCAGTTTACATAGTTTTTCTGACTCTGCACAATACTTCTTTCCCCACTTACTACATAGGTCTGATGCTTTATAGAGTCCTCACCATCATTCCAAGTTTTTGCTGAATGCTCTAGCATTTTTTAAATTTTTCTTCTGGACTGTATTTTTTCTGCTCAGAATTATTTTTTTAGTGAAAACATTCTTTCCCATATCTCATAGGTCTCTTCCTTCCTTTTTTAGGGGTAGCTCCTCCTGGACACAAGCCAATCTTCGTCTAAGAACAATCAAAGCAGGAATTCTTTCCTTTTCCTAACTGGCACATTTGCAGTCTGACCATGAAGCCTTTACTCGTGGTAAATAGCATTTTCCTTCCAGCCTTTACACCAGTCATCTGACCCCCAGACTGCCCTAACCATCTACAAAGCACTCCAGAAGTATCACTACAATTCTGTCCTCACTTGACCATCTTCTGGATCACTGGGAAAAACCCCTCATTTGTCTCCTTAAGCAGTTTTAAGCAGCTGTGGATTTTAAGCAGTTACTTATTATTTCTTTGCTTACATCTTTTTATTCCTTGACATTCAATACAGGCATCAGACAGTTTGCACTTGTGGTGTTTGAAAGTGTCATTCCTTACAGTTCCCTCAGGCATCAAAACAGGAGTCCTCTTGCTTTTTGTGTAGCAGGCAGCTCTTTATACCTTCTTCCTCTGCTTCTACAAGAAGGACTTGATCTAGCAGTGTACATTTTAACAGAGACATAAATCAAGGAGCAAAACACCAGTAATGATTATTCAAATTTAAAGATAGCCAAGTTCATTCATTCAAATACAAGAAGTTTATGTAAACATGTGATTGTCTAAGCAGGCACGGAGCTTTTTGGATCAAAAATCTTTTTATAAACATCACACCATTAATGTTATTACACAAATTGCTAGAATTATTATAACACCTAGAAAGCTCACCTCACTAACCAAAAGCTTGCCAATTATTTTAAGATTATGTGCTGATCCAGTAAAGATACTTTCTTCCTCTGCAAGCCTCACCTTAGTATGGAATTTTAACTTGAAACAGAAGAAAGTTTCACATTGCTATTGCTGAGATTTGGCCTATGAACATTAGCTAGCAAGTTGTGATTTGTTTTTTTCAGTGGGGCTCTATGCATGCTTTCTAATAGTCTATCCATCATTTTTGAATGACACAAGGTGCCTTGCAGGCTTCTATAAAACCACCTCATTCTGATAACTGGGTAATGCATTTAAAACAGTGTAGTTCCAGTTACTGAAGAACAATGTTCTGGCCCAACAGCATGAGAGAGTAAGATACTAAGTAGTAAAAATCTAGTTTAAAACTACAGAACTAGACAAAGCAACAGGTGGCATAGTAGGGAGAAGCCATCCTTGGCAACAAAACCAGAGTTACTAAAGTTCAAAGTATAAACTCATCTATGTTTTAGGACAGTATCTCATCCTAGCTTCACCTATCTTATCTCTAACACATCTCTATTAGAGAAACAGAAGTCTCAATGGATTTTACTACTGTTTAAATGTGGATTTCCATCTGTCCAGGAATTGAGGTCCTCAGTTGTTGTCTAGATTTGTAGTGTGGTACACACGTGTGACTTGGGGGATATGATATTTAAGGTTAAGAACAGCTTATCCTTCCTTACCAGCATTTCTCCTATATTACTGATTTAAAAAATTTGGTATATCTAGCGTGAGCTGGTCTTAACATTTACATCTATTCAAGTTTTTACTTTACTTACAGAAACCTAATCTGCTCAAAAATACAAACGTAAGAGACTTCAGTTCCTTCCTTCTCCTGCCTTGTCAAGGATACTGCTTGCTAAATTCCAACAGACTATCACCCCCAGGAAGAGAATTTGGCCCAGCAAATCTTATCTGTTAGCTATCAGAAACAACACAGAAGAATCCAGTATACTTCTGTAGTGGTTTGGTTCAAGATACTTATTTACTTGCTTCTTAGAAAGCAAGTTTCAAACTTCCTGAAGTTCAAAAGTCTGGACTGTTACAAATGGAAAGAATAAATGCACCTCAAAACATTAGAATTACGTTTTTCCCCCTCCTTTAAGCTCATAATTTTGTAGTTAACACTGAACTCTAAAAATAGTCAAAATATTGTTACACACAATTAAAACAATTTCTCTAATTTAAAATATCTTACTTTAACTTGTGACTTATTATAGAGCTAAAGCAGTGTACTTTTTCAAAGTACTTTGACAGATATTTCTATTCTAATTAAATAATATAAATCTTGCTTTATCATTCTTCACATTCAAAAGATATAATTAAATGTGTCCAACTAAACAAGCCCCATATATACAATGGCAAGAAATTCTTTTTTCCTAATCCCAACTTCATCGAACCCAGTTTAATCTTTAAACTTCCTAACAAACTCTACATGGCTTCTGCCTATTTATCTTTCATAGTTGTTGAAGGACCCTGTAATTTTCCCCAAATGCCAGTTCTGGGTACTTCTTGGAAGACTTTCTGTTCCTCCTTGTCTGGACACCTTCCCTGTGTGACGTGTTAATGCCAAATTCTCCATCAGACTGAACACAAGCTGCTGCAATGGAGTTTTGACTACGGAATGAAACACTCCTCTGAGCACAAGAACTAAGGTGAAACTGATTTCCTATATTTTTTTGCAATTCCTATGGTAAATGCTAAATCATAAACTGGATGGTATTTACTACAATCACAGATCAGATTTTGTAAGGGATCTCCATTATGTGGATACACTGGTATCTAATAGCTCTGCCCCTTTTTGCTAGGGCACTTGAGGGGTCTCTCTATTGCTACCCAGCTAGCTATTATCATGAAACTCATAGAAACCTTATACCATTGAGACCTATGACCCTTTCCCAAATGTGCCTGAAAGCAGCCAGCAGGTTCAAGTTACAGGCAGGGGAAGGACAGAACAGACACATATAGATGCACATACACAACCCAGGGCCATGTAACCTCGTGCTCTTGGAAGGCTCAAATCTTCCTTGTCTTTAAGAAACCAGACCTCCTTTGATGAAAGCAGATGACTTCTGTAGATGTTTTCTCTATGAAACTTAGGTAGCAACAGATCAGATTTTTGTAAGGTTGTTAGTCTGTTGGTATGAGGCAATTCTTAGTGCATTATTTTATTTTATTTAAGCAAATATTGCTCTTCATATCTTTTTGTTAAAATGTCTTTAAAAATTAGCTGCAAAATGCAATCAAATCACATATACAATCAAAATGCATTTCAACATATATAATTCAAAATAACATATCAATAATAATATGCATTGCACTAAGTTTCAAGCATGTCTGATAACTTGGGAAATAATTTAACTCCTTCTTTGGGAACCAAGTAGCTGAAATACCAAAAGGATGTAGAGAAATACAGTTAAGTAGCCCAACCAAAGCAAGGCTCAGTAACTGAGCCAAGGAAACAGTACAGGTAGTAGAGGTGCATATACATGAAGGGCAGGACACTGGGCAGTGAGGAGATAGAAGTTGTATTGGAATAGAAAACACAGTAACAGAGCTCTGGTGAGATAATTGTTAGACTAAATCTTTGGCTTAAAAGTAGTAAAAAAACCCCAAAAAACAAAAAAACCCCAAACAGTTTGGAACTTTGAGCAAATAAAATAGTCCTTGTTGACTGAATCCACCTGGTTTCAGGAAGATTAAGAGTTTCCACTGTCCTTCTGGCCACCCAAAAACCATGTTACATCAAAGAAATGACTGATTTAATAATTAATTTCTTTTCCTCCCTGAGTCTGCAGAAATCTACATTCTGATTAGCTGCACTGTACGTGCATATAAATACGAGTTCCAGCATACATATAAATACCTGTTTTAATTTTAGATGTCACGTTTCTATTATAGAAAGGTGACAGAGCTGAGAACAGTTCTATGAAGGCAAAGGATTTGGTGGCCATAATCCCTGACATTTTACACTCTGTCATTTCCAGAGGCAGTGCAGTGCTGACTACTGAAAAATGCTGGAGGTTCATGCAGCAAGAGGCACATCACTTGGCGGGATAGATTTCGTTCAGCCCAGTATTTCCATGTATACAGTAACACGATCTGCCAACGTTTTCTAGGATCAGTACTGTGACAATACTTTCTCTCAGGGCTGCCAAGTGAACTTCACGGCCCTAGGACATTTGAAATTTCTTGAATCTCAGATATATGGTCTTGCAACATAGCCCATTGTACATAAGCATTTAGAATTTGAAAATTGCTTCACGCCTTTCTTGAAGAATATTTATAGAAATTGTTAATATGACTTTGCTGTGCCCCTGAAATAACAACTGCATTCAGTTTTCTGCCACTCACACAAGAGTTAAAATTGCAGCCATATCACATTATACAAATTCTGCTCCCTTAACCATTGTGTGAGTGGCAACTGCAAGCAAGCTACTGACCTCCAAATTTGAAGGGATTTATTCATGTGAAAGAGGCTGAAGTACCCTTACACTAAAGCAGATGGCAGAGCTTGTCTGTTCAGTTTGCTGCAGCCCAGGCAACAAGGCTGTGAGAGCAAAGCCTCTTCCCCCACCCCTCTTTCTAAGAAAACAGTTCTTTGATAAGCACACCCTGTCATCTGATGCTGTTGTTGGCAGCACCTGTGAATGTTGCTCACACTGTACTGCCTTTGAAAAGTTTGCTGAGTATAATCTTGCCTTGATGGTAGGATAGCAACAAATCATACAAGGAGGATTTGACTTGAGTGTCTCCTTCAGAGGATTTAAGAAATTCATGGGGAGTTTTATGCTGAATCTGAGTCAAGCTTAAATTAGTGGTTAAAAAAACCCAACACTGGATTTGGACACGTGGATGTCAACTACTCTTCCATCATAAATTTTAAAAAATGGCAAAGCCAAAATTTGGTGGAAATAAGTAATTTTAAATTCTCAGCTAAGCTTTCTGCTTAATCCTTACCCTTCCATCTCCCCATGGTCACTCCAATTCTTGACAGATAAGCTCTCAGCAGAGGAGAGAGCAAAGAGCTTGCTCTGACTGGGGTGCCTGTACTAACCCAACTAACTGAACTCTGAGCTAACTCTGCTGGTGTAGCTCTGGAATGAGCTTCACTGTGTGTCTGTGATGAACCAACAGAATTCAGAATCTATTTATGGGATGGAAACATTTTCTCAACTTCATGAAAGAGAATTGAGCAAGGCTCCTTTAGGATTTTTTCTATGAAGACAGGAGATAATTCCTGAGCTTTGACAGCTCCCTCTCTGATCCTGGAGAGCACATCTGCTCTGATGAATCCTAACCATGTCTATCCAAGAAAGATGAGGACGGGCTCAGTGCCAAGAATTTAGTTACCATCCAGCACCAGGAATCTCACATGTCGCTGCAGAATATTAAAATTTTGTTCCTAGAATTTCATAGCAGTTGCTTCTAACACCTCTGCAACAGAAAGATGAGTCTCACTGTGACTCAGACAGTTTCACCTAGAATTTCTTTAGCCAGTCATAAATGAGCGGAGAGCTGAATTAAGTTCACCACTCAATCCAAAACAGTTGAAGAATTTTAGCTTCAATAGCCTAGAAACCACCATGGTATCAAAGATACCATCCTCTGACCAGTGGGCTAAACTACAGGTCATGATATGCAGGTTGGAGTAGCTGAGATCCACAGTTAGTAACTGCATACATAGTAATAGCACTGTCATTTTATGCTACTATAGTCACACACCTCTCACGTCTGTGGAGTGTAGGGGTTCTCCTGTGTGTCTCCACTTTTAGGTATCTATATGTGCAGCACACAAATCTGGACTACCTATATGGCTTTGTCTAATGAGTCATGACATGTTTATTCCCAGCCATGCTGCACCATTTTATCTTTCAAAAGCAACATCATTGACATAAACGAACATAAAAGACCCCATAACAGAATGCAGCAAAGTAAAGACACCCTGTAACATCTAAATTTTTTTATTTTAGTAGGTACCTAGGTAATCCATTAAACAAGACTTCCCTGGAAATTCTAGTCACAGGAGTGGCTCACTCCTTTTGAAGGAGACTTTTTCGAGGTTGGTGATTGCAAAGTATTCCAGTGGTGTCAAATCAGCTGCAACTGGACAAGCAAGTCAGCTTGCCTGGCTGACCTACAGAAACCCTGATTGATTTGTGAGCATCATTCCTCAGAAGTGGGGAAAGATATGGAAAAATACCAATAAACTGCTGATGTTAGCCCAGTTTCAGTAGTGCCAGAGCATGTATTTCACTGACCTTCATCTCCTGAACCTCTGCCAGGCAGGGAGGGTGAAAATGGAATGGCTTAAACTCTGCTGTGAGTAGGTTCAGTGACTTATGTCTGCACAGACTATGAGCCTGGTTCTTACATTTACAAAAATTATTTTGACTGGTTAATAGACACTTAACACTCCTTCCCAAGTGGGAAGGGAACAGAAGAAGAATTTGAGATGTAGGCATGTAGGGAAGGGAGATCAAGCTGTTGCTTATTATTTCCTGATTCCTTCCTTTGTATTAGTCCTAATATTGGTGCTAATATGACTCCTCAATAAGCCAGTTCTAATCAGTGATTGAACAGAGAACTCACCCCAAAAAATACAGTTTTTTGCTGGCTTAGTGAGCTGAATTAATGACTGAACTGTCAGAAGAGCATCAGAGCTGGAGCAAGGGAGGCAGTGGAGCTAAAAGGGCACATAAGGAGGACTGGGAACAGCACCAATTAGATCAGGTCAACCTGTCCCATCTGATCAAAACCTTAGATAAAAACTGTGGTAAAACTGCAAATACAACTTCAATAGAAATTGTACTAGCTATTAATTTGAAATGTGATGGAAAGACATCTAGAACTGAAAAATGAAGTTTGAAGGCTTCAATTCAGCAATCCGGAAAAATACCCAGCTGGGACTTTCCATGGGAATGGTCAGGTGGTCAAACAAAGGTCAAACAAAGAAAGAACAAACCCAGCTGACCTGTTACACAGGTTCACTGAAGCCACAAGTCATCCAGTCTGAATCCCATCTCTGCCTTTCATCAGTAATTAGGTAAGTGCTGCTTTGTGGTATGATTATTGTCACTTGAGCTGGCTGGAATGGTGCATTCTGACTTGTAGCAGTACAGTGAAGTCTCCTATTAAACCATAACAAAACAGAAAAAAGAGAGGAGGCTGTCTGCACAGAAAATGCTGCAGCCTGGAGCATCCTATGCCAGCCAGCATGAGGAGTGCTGGGCTTTCCCATGCTCTCTATGTACCTTTCTCTTAATTAAATCTACATTGAGCCTGAATCCAAATGTAACACGAACTTCCAGTTACTTGTTACCCTCTGGTGACATCTCGTGGACCACAGCAAGATGTCTTTGCCTTTTAGCAAACCCTGCAAAGCCTTGAGCTGAAAACCTTTGTGAGAAACGTGTAGCTGGAGAACAGTGGAAAATGTTTATCTTGAGGAGTAGCTTAGAAAAACAATATATTCTGCAAAAGCTGGTGAGCAAACCAAGTATTTACTGTGTGAAGATTTACAAGTTTTTCAACAAATTAGCCCTGAATAATGCAGAAAAAGGTCCTTCAAAATGTTACATTCATGATCAATAAATCTGAGGGTTTCAGCTCTCCAGGCTGCTGATGACAATTCCCTACTGAAGTTGCAGACCTAATAATTCCACTTCCCATGTGAGAAAGTCAGAGATGTAACTGAAGAAGAAAAGGTTACACAAAAAAAACTTCTTCAGAAAGCCCATTGCAGGGCCATAGCACAAAACTGCTACACACTCTTAAGAGCAGGAAGCTGTAATTAGTAATGGAAGTTCAGAAAGACCGGCTATGACCCTAGCTAAGAGGGTCCACTAATTTCTCCTACTTTTCCCAGGCAGTTGCCATCACATAAAGAAGCTTCCAAAAATGTTCTATAGTGTTTACAGCTGTGAAGCAACTTCTAAAAAAATCCTAAGGCACCAGTTTGAAACAGTAGCTCTGTTACAGGAGAAGCGTAAAAACCCTCTAATTTATCCAAATGCTGAAGTCTAGAGATAGTCAAAATTCACCCTAGGCATAAATCAGTGAATTTGCACCCATGCCAGCTCCCTGAAGCAGCTCCTCACTCGGTCCCACGAGTTGTAAGGCTGGGTCATGGGAGCAGTGTGCAAGCAGGAAAGGCAGCCCTGGCTGGGGGCCACCTCCAATCCACCAGCTCAAGTTGCAACTGCAGCAGCTGCCTGGGAGGTCTGACCACGGCTAAACTGGAGGGATCTGCTCCCTCCCACCTTGCTTGGACATCCAGGGCTTGTGCTGCATTAGAGCTGGCCACAGCTCACCTAGCAGCAAAGGGAATTTACCTGGAGGGGGAAAGATAGCCTGCACTGAAGAAGTTTCCCGGCAGATCAATGACCTGAAACCGCTCACCTTGTGCTGAAAAGTATCAGATTTGATATAAAAGGGCAGCACAAGGCTAAACAAGAGGGAAGGAAATTGTTCCCTTGGTGGCACATAGCAAAATATGAAATGAAAAATAGTATTACAAAAAGTAAGAAAGAAAAAGCTGTCCTTATTCACAGTAATGGCTGTTTGAACTTCACCAAGAAGCACTGAGTCCTGGTCCCGAGGTCCAGTCACAAGGGTGAAATTCATGGAGTTTGCTTCAAGGTTGTCTGAGTGACTAAGGAAATAAATAAGCTGAATTCAATCATACAGTCTTTATGTCATTAAAGTTACTTATCTCTACAATAAAATACGGATTTCAAAGTTTATTGAAGGGTTATTTATCTCAGTGAAAGTTTATTGAGGGTTATTTACCTCTAAGGTGCCAGGTCATCAGCTATTTGCATAAGCTGTGCAGTGTGCCACAGGTATCATTAAACACCTTTTTTTGCTGTCTGCTAATTAAATACCAGGCAATATTTGTAATACTATGTTGAAAATCTAAACATAAAGGGAAAGTGGGAAGCCCAACAAAAACCTTTCCTAATGAGGTCTGTAATCTCATTGCATACTAACATTAACTTTTTTCAAGGAAAAAAAAAAGGAGCTCTTGGCTTCCATTAATCATTCTTTTGTACAGGGGAATGATGGCAATCCATTAATTGACATTCTATTAAAATAGCCAGAGAAAACACTTACCTTATGTGAACACTTCAGCTGCACACCAAAAAGGAGGAGTTGTCTAGAAACCAAAGGACCTGTGTTTTGGGTAGTGTGAGTTTTGGGGGTTTTGTAGCCAAAATATCCTAACCCAAGACAGGTGAACACCAGGTGAAAGTGTGTAATGTGAGTATTTAAAGAGTGCCTCCTTTGAAGGTGCACTTAAGCTATTGTCTGCAGGGGGACCTACTCATAGGTGCTTCATAGATGGTTTGGATCACTGCAATCATATCAGTTCCTCCTTCATTTCAAAAACGTGTTTGCATAAAGAGAATGTCAAGGAGGTAGAACTGCAGTTAGAATTCAGTAAGGAAAAAGGTATCAATCAGTCTTCATAGCACCTTTTGATAACCATAAGCCAGGACAGAGAATCAGGTCTGCAGTTTCCTTGCAATTTATGCACATTATTTATCTTTGTCCTAATGGTTCAGATTTCTTTCTTGAATCACTCCTTGAAACAGTGTTTTGCAATTCCAGTGTTCCATGCTCATCTTTGACTTCTACCATCTACTGCATTGCCCTCTGCCCTGTATTTCCTGAAAGACATAGAGCCAACACACTTATTCTGCACAAACACACATTCTAGCCTGTTGCTGACAGAAAAGTCTTTCAACGAAGTATTCTGAGTTAAGAAGCCAATATATATTTTAAAAGATAAAAGATTTAAAAAGATTCTTAGTGTCTAAATACTATTAAATTACATAATAAAAGAAACAGCTGGAGGAAAGGACAGGAAGTGGGGAAAAGAGCCTTTCCATAACTTGCTAAAATCTTATCATACTTTCGTTACTCACTAGCACATTAGATATGTTTATAAATTACATGTCTGACTCAGGTCAGTACATCCTATTGCTGAATATAAATCTAAACATCTAAGGCTAGGCACAAATGGACTGCCATCCTCACTGTGTGTTTATTGCTTTATTGTGTAAACAGAAAGATTCAATAGCACTATTAAAAGTGATATGAAATGTGGCTATTGATTTTTTAGCAGAAATAAAGTGTGAGTATGAGATTGTTTTAATGAAACAGAACCACTCCAACTCTACTTGTATCTTAGCTGATGAGCTTAGCTGATGTTGTATAAGGGTCTAGACATTAACCAGGCTCATTGTTTATACAGCCTGGGAATAGTTGTTCTGGATCAGATGGAAGATCCATCTGTCTGAGTGCACTGCCTTCAAGATGGGGTGACTGTAGGTGTCTGGAAACAACTAGAAGGAAAGCAGCAAGGATCTAGCAGTGCTTTCCCAGAATAATGTCCTAGTAATCACCATGCTCCCTGACTCAACTGTACTGTTTCCAAATTTAAATTTGTCCTTAATAGATTTTTCTCCCCCTCAATTTTTTATATGCATAAATCATTGGCCTCTTGTAGCAACACATTTGTTTGCTGTGTGGAGACCCTTTCTTCCATAATGCCCCTTTAGTTTCTGTTATGAGAAAGAGGGAAATATCATTCCTTCTCTCTTTCCTCATGCATTTGTGATGTACAAACCTTAGGTAATGCTGAGAAAGGCCACAGGTGCTTCACAAGGGCAACTGCTCTTGCAACATGGTTGCACAAAGCCTCCTGTAGTTGATTAGAACAGATGGGGCTGGCAGTGCTGCTATGTTTACCTCTGGGAAAACTGCCCTAATGCACCGAAGTCTCTTAGAGAGGTTGCATCCTTCTCTTTGCATAGCTCAGAATTAATGTTGGCACTGTCTGCACACACAGATCCTCACATCAGTCTAGCAAGTTCTAGTCAGGTATCAACCGTCCCCCCAAAAAAACAATGATGCAAATAGAGACCTAAATTGTTTATCCCCTCCTGAGGCCAGCATACTTTGTCAAAGTGGTTCCAGCCTACCAGCTGGAAATTGTTTATTACCAGGACTGATAAGGTAGAAATTGGCCTTTGCTTTACCACAGTCTACAAAACAGAAAGTTTCATGCTATATGCCTACAAGATTTATTTGACATTTTAATCTATAAATACATGAGGTTTTCACCAGTAAAAGCACAGGAATTTTCTCAGTGGTCATTGCCACTGCTTACATTTTGAACAAAACAACATGGAGTATTGCATGTGAATAAGCAAACTTTGGTTCTTTTTCTAAGGACCAAGCTCTCTTACGTGTTAAACAATGGCTTGCAGAGGACAACAAGGCAGCTGAAGGCCACACTGAATGCTACACTCTGGAAAGCTTGGGACACTGTAGAACTTAATTAGTTTTTTGAAGGCACCTTTTTTGAACATCATCATGTCTTCAGGCAGCCTGGAAAGAACTCTGGCATTTGCACGAGACTCCTTATCAGCAGCTGCTGCTTTGGGGTTACATTGCTCAAGATTACCAGTCATGGGCACACTGGTGCAGCTAAGGGAACGTGCTGTCTTTTTCTTGCCTTGAACAGATAAATAACTGAATAAAAAAGAGGTTAACTTATGTTTGGTAACGTCTTGGACATCTTCTGGAAAACAGTCATCCAGAGGATGCCCTTGACCTTTCACCTGCTGACTAATCACACGTGTAGTGGGACTCACTGATAACTTCTTGGGCTGAACTACTGTTTTTCTGGAAGGTGTTTTGTATTGCCCTCCATCTAAATAAAGCTGAGGAACATTACTAATGGCATCAGAACTAGGCTGCACTACTGTAGTGGGGATTCCTGTCCCATCACCAGAATTGATGCAGTGCAACCCATAATTCTGGCTAATGATTTGGGCTGCAGTGTGTTGAATGATGCTCCAGTCCTGCAGAATATCTTCCCTGGTTGTGAACTGAGAGGTTACAGTAAAGCGAATGATGAACTTGTCATGGATGGTTGCTGGAATGAGGAAGAGCCTGCCAGAACTGCTTAGTTCTTTCAGGAGTTTTTCTGTCAGCCAGTTGGGACCCTGTTTTAAATATGAATAATAAAAAAATCACTATAGTTAGAATTCCCAGTGACATCCAAACATATCTAAGAATCGCAATCACAAATTCTTACACGGAAGTTTATTCACAGTTTTTAATGTCTGGGGAGAGATCAGCTGTGGTCAGTTCATTCCAAAGAGACATGCAAAAGGGCCAATCTTTACCTTGAGGCGAAATACAACCAGTCCAAGATGTCTCTTGGCAGGAATTTCAAAGAGTGGATCACTTTTAACCAAGGATTCAAAGAATTTGGCTGTTTCAGTACCCTATAATTAAGGGGGAAAAAAAAGTTATATATTGGTTTGTCACAAACCTACTGTCACAAACCTGTCAGGCACTAAACTGGGTAGTTAAAAAGAATTCCTTTCCTTCCTAAAACATCATTCCAATGCATGAATAAGAGCAAACAGAAAAATGACATCAAAGCTAAGAATTTTAAAGTCAGTCTCTATTTGCCCAAACCCTTGACAATGAACATGAGTAACTGGCCTATACAGAGGGATTTTCTAGAAGGGGGTTTGAAAACAGAATGTGCCTTCTCATATTAGAGTCCTTTTGTGGCAACCATTGATCCACAATGTGATCCCTTGTATTTACACTCCATCAGAGACTTAAGCCTGTACATTTTCATAGTGATGGGTTCAGCTATTCATCACAGCCTGCCTCCCAGACAGCTGCCATTTGGCCTCAAAGAAAGCTTCTCCAGATTATTGCTCAGTGAAGTGCAGAAGGCAGTGACTTACCAAGTCTCTTTCCATTGCCCAGTGCTGTCAAGAAGGGGACCAGAAATGTTTTGTCTACACAGTCAATCTTTACAGATTATTTTAGGGTAAAACCAGCACACATTTAGTGTTCACATGCATGCTTTGTGTGTGAGAGGATTTCTGTTACTCATCTCTGCATCTCTGAGTTTACATCACCTACCAAGAACTGGCCATAACACATTGGTAATTCACATACGTGTCGGACATGAGCTTGAAGCTTTTTCACCCCAAATGAACGAAGCACAAACCACAGCTTCAAAGAACGAAATCGACGACTCAGTGGAATTTGCCAGTGCTGTGAAAACACAACAGTGCCTCAATGAGTGCAGAAACAACAGACAGGAGAGTTCCCCTTCCACTGCTACATCTCTTGCTTCAAACTCAGGTCAGAAACCTCTGTTGAGAGGAATAGTGTTGGATTACCGAAAATCTGCTAAGCCTAGGAAACAGCCATCAAAAAAACACTGTGTCCACATATTTGTCAATTATTTGCAAAAACAAGTTTTTGGCTATTCCCCTTAATCTATGGCCCATCTATGCCTAGAATTTTAAATTAATTACCAGCTAATAACAACAACTTTTTGCATTTAAGAGCATGATCAATTTAAGATGTGGCCATTTACATTCTAGGACTGAGTGCTCACTTCAGCTCCTGTAATTTTCATAGTTAAATGCCATCCTGAACATTTTCCCAAATCAGCTATAAACAGCAAGAGCTGATACAGGGCTAGACAGTTCCAGACCAAGTAACACCTACTGCAAGGAAAAGGGTGAGAAAATGTGTAAAGGAGGATTTCAGGGGAGCTGCACAATCACGTGCAGAATCCAATTTAACCACAAGAGGGACTCAGTACCTTTTTTTCTATCCCTCCTTCACTCTAGTGAAAAGCACTATTGATTTCAAGAAAACAATTATCTTTTCAGGACTAGGGTGAGATCATAGCAGAAATAATTGGCAGTGAATATTCCTTTGTATTACTGTACTGAAATCTGCTGTAAGATGTATCTGAAGTGAAATGCCTCTTAGCTCTCCTATGAATACCTTAATCTGAAGAAAAAATGTAATTCATTCTCCTGCTGTTTCAGAGCATGGCTTTTCCATTGCTTACTCCTTTCTCTCTTTTATTACATATCAGAGAGACAAGAAATCCAGCCAAAATGGCACCAGTAGGAATTACTTCAGCAACACAACACACAGAAATGACCCTTTGCTTTAGAAAGGCAAGGCTGCATCTCCATCTGTGTAAAAATCTTAAGTACTTCAATCTGAAAGCAATTTTATAATTATTCTTCATAAGCAGGACTCACTGCAAAGTTTGACTATTTTCTCTGCATTAGGATCTCAGTATAATTTGGTTTATGTAATAAGACCAGCTATAAGATAAGCTTACTCCGGAATGTGAGAGGAATTTCCCACTCTGGTTGAACATTTTATAGGCAATATAAAATATCAATTAAATAATAACTTACCATGAAGTCGATTGCAGCTCCTGAATTGGCATGTCTGAGGTAGACAGGGTTAACACTGAAGGTTTGATGTAACTTGTATTTATCTTTAACCCTATCAATTGTAGAAGGAACTAGATTTAGCAAAATAAGTGCAGAGAAAAACTTTGCAATTTGCACGTTATCCTTTTGGTGTTGTTTGTGCTTTGTACTCACCAAAATCCAGTGCAGTCAAAATGGACCATCATCCACTTTGAAGGATTAAAAGTAAAGGAATCTGCATATTCAATTCCATCCAAGAACAATCGAAATTCAGGACATACAAATGCTGTTCCTGCATATGCAGCATCGATATGAAGCCAGAGTCCCTCAGCATCACCTGTTGGAATTGAGATTGTTGTTATGTAAGGGACATAAGGGATCAGAGTGCATGATGCTTCATCCCTCCTCTCTGCAAACCAGGTGCAGAGTTTTGAAGGAAGCAGACAAGCAATTGACAACCTAGTTTTATTCTAAAGGTGTGGATCCATAATGCCAAAATACAGGGTAATGCTGAAACCAGGTGGACTCTGTACAAAATTCACTCTTCCGTATTTCATGCGAGCGAATCTTTTTAACATTTGATTTCTCTCACCTGCCCTTTCACTAAGTGAAATTCCCCAGTACCTCTCAGTTGCACAAAGCCAAAATAAAGACATAGTGGCAAGCAAAATAGGACCCAGAAATAGAAGCCACAATCTGACCCATAAGAGAAAGCTCCTCAGGACTTCAGTAGCTACTGGTCAGAATTTATGCTGGAATAGAATTTGCAACCATGTCAAATTTACCCGTGAAACTGGTTGATCCAAAGGATGTCCTACCAGAATCTACCTTCAAAACTCCTTTGCTAGATTAAATATTAATGTATCCATCCTACAACAGCACCACACAGTCTGTATTTCCTGAATAACCACATTAAAGATTTATCAGCTGGCAAATTTCATCCATCTCGAATAGAATGTATTTTAGCATCCTAATCTAAATCTTACAGACATCACAGCTAAGTCTTGTACTGACTTCAGCGATCCCTGAAACGCATCTGAAAAACTCAGCTCTCCTTGGTTTTGGCATGAAAAAGCCTCACATTGTCTTTTAGATATATTCACAGTTTAAAATCAGGAAAAAGAAGACACTTACAAACTGGACCCAGTTCTGAGAGATTGTCAAAAGCACAGACACCAGTTGTTCCCAAAGTTGCACAAACCTAGAAAAAAACCAAAAAAACCTGTTATAATGGATTTGTTTTCTTTTAATACATGGATGCAGCACTTTGGAAGTGGGCAGTTTATTGCAGACAGTCAAAACATTAAAATTTTTTATTTAATAAAATAGAAATTCTTGTATACCTTTGAACCTTCAGCTAATGTATTTTAACACAATGAGAAATTTTTCATATGTAATTTCATGTTGACATTAAGAATATAACACTGCATCAATACCCCCAACCAGAAAGTTGAACATACAAAGACTGGCACTAGGCCTTTCTTTCTGTCTTCTGCAATGGCTTTCTTCAAAGTTTCACCTCTGAGGGAAAAGTTCTCATCCACAGGCAGAAATTTTATCTTCACAAGAGAAATCAAGCCAGCCTTTTCTACAGAGGAATGTGCCTTTAAAATAAGAAAAACAGTAAGAACTCAAGCTCTGAGGCTGAACAGCTGTGGTAAGTTATGGCTTTATGAAAGACAGTGGTGGCAAGAAATGCAGAGATAACGACCTTATTGTAATCCATATTAATACAAGTCTGAAAGCATCTTCTTTGTGAGTAACTGTAAGAAACAGTACACTGTAATTCCAAAGAATGCTTCATTTATTTGGGTACTGGTTTGTAAAATATAATAATAGGCATCCTCATCTTGTGTTTGGAGGGCCATTTATCAAAACTCAGCTCTTAAAGGAGCCTCTAGAAATGAATCAACCTCAGTTTATTCCCTCCTCTCTGCCATAGGAAGATGAATCCCCTGAAGTGTGTTTACTTCTGGATAGAGCAAAACACCTGCAAGAAAAAGTCCTTTCAGTTATACTAAGAGAGAATCAGCATGAGTGTCTATTTTGTGGCAGTTTTCCCAGGGGAATATAATTGTTCAGTTCAGGAGGCCAAGGACAGAACAGGTTTGCTGGCAGAGGCCAACAGTGGAGCCCACAACCAGGAGCAGCATTTAGGTAACAATGCCTTGAGCATGCCTGTCTCTGAGGGGAAGGAGGCTGGGAAGAAACACGAGCTGAAGCAGCATGAGATCAACACCTAGTTCCTGTAGCAAGGCTTTGTGAAAAACAGGAAGGAAGTGCAGAAATCAGTCATGTGAAACAAACCCTTGAGGACTGCTAAGACCCTAAAAACCTCGCCTCACACTGATTTAGTTTCCCCATTTGCAGAAAGCAGCAGTAGAGGATCTGGCTCATGCTTGTAAGGCATTCCTGTGTTTTTCTCTTTGTGCAGAAATGTGACTTCACATGGCATAGGCTGAGTGAGACAAAAGAAACAATTTGTGTTCCTTGTAATCATAAGAACCTACTTGATCAGATGCATAAGCGACGAGGCGAGAATTGAGCGAGGACTCATCAGTGTCTGGCTCGGAAACCTTCATCTCCAGAATTTTGTTCTTCCTTGCTGCCAGCAGTGCAACCAAGGTTGATTCGCTCACAGTGCTCTGCAAAGACATTGCTCATTTACTGCAGCTGCTACTTCACTGCTGCTTTGCCAGGGATCTGCTGAAATCAGTGAAGTGCCCAGCTGCCCACCAGCTCTTTTATTCCTACTCTTGCTTTTCTCTGACGCAGTGGAGAGTCATTAGCTGATGAGCAGCTCTCTGGGCCAGCAACACAAAACAAAGCCTTTTAACTGCTGTAGATTTTAATGTGCAGCACCAAGTTCTGCGGAGTAAATAATTCACATTTTCCTTTTGTTCTACAGATAAAACAATTTCACATAAAATTACAAACATGAGCAAAGCCCCTTATAACAAAGATGCAGCACTGATTCCAGGGAACTCTTGCTTAGGCCTTCCAGAAGGCAGTAAAGGTTCAGGCCTTGATCTTGCACCTCTCAGAGATAAAAAGCAGACAAGAGAAAAAGGAAAAATAATTTCTTGTGTGGCAACGGACTGTGGCAGAAGGACATTGACAAGGATTCCTTCTCGAAGAATCACTTTAGTGCAAAATCTGGTGATGTGAAACAGATTGGAGAAATGAAATCTGACTTTCATTTTTCCTTACAAAGACCACAAGAATACCTGCTGTTTGTCCATAATACAGCACCAAAAGCAATAGCAGTTTCTATTCTATAATCTTCTACATTTAATACTAAAATTTGGGAAAATAATGCCAAATTGTGATTCAGACCCATACAGAAAATTTTGTTGGTTTTTCCTCTCACAAAACTATCACCCAGAGAGAAATTCACTTGAAAACAAAACGCTGATGAGGCCATCTCTAATCTCCCCTACCTGTAATACTCCTCCACCCACACTGTCAGGATGGTGGTGCAGGAATTTATCTGGAAGGCCCAGCATTTTAGCCAGCCAATCCATCACATTCATTTCCAGTTCTGTACAGGCTGGGCTGGAAGCCTAGAAAAAATTTAAAAAGGAGAATTAGGCTGTATTTCACCCTGGGCACTGATCCCTCATCCAGCTGAGAGCTAAGAGAGGCAATGAGCTAATCTGATACAGCTACATGGAGACCACACCCAACAATTTCTTACAGGTTAGTGAGCTTCTCCTTTCCTACACAGAGACACACGTCTAAAAATCTGGGCAATTTTGCCACTGGGGAAAACACTGGCTTCAGAAACTACTGTGGTGTACAGAGTCATAACCAAGTAGTGCTGTGTAGCTGCTGCAGGAGGATACAAAATACACAGATATTCTGGGCCAGCCCACCAAACAATTACTTTCAGAAGAGGAAAAATAGGAAATGGGTTCTCTCAAAGGAGCAGAAGAACTGGAATGGAGCCCAATCCAGCCTGCAGTCATGGATGGTGGCAGCTCTACTGCCTACACTGCTTGTGTAACAGTCTTGGCACTGAGACTAGATGACAAGGAACAATGCTCACAGTGGGATATGCAAAGAATTTGAAACCAGACATTTCGAGTATATTTTCTTCATTCACTTCTTACTACTAGGTAATGTTTGTTCTTACATATTCTTTTGGGTTTGTTTTAAAGTGACAATTTTCATTTATGCAAACAACATACAGTTGGTTAAAACAAACAATTATATTTACTCAGAGAACAAGAAAGAATGACTATGACCTGCTCTAGCATATTACACACAGGAGAGGAATGTCTGAAAAAGCCCCAAAAACTTTACCCATGTGAATCCCAAGCAGTTAATTGCGTCAGCCAACATATCTCCAAGGAGTGAAGGCCAGGAAGTTAGAGCTGGAAAGTAGGCATGCATGTGTGGACTTTGCCAGTGGACTACCTAGAACAGAATTATGTAGAAGTTAAGTTTGAAAATGTCACAAAACTCTGCATGAGATGTAGTGGTTAGTATCTGTTTGAAGTGAGGGAAAAGGATTACAGCAACATAATATGTGCTACTATACATCAGCTAGCAGAAAGCTGCAGAGATAATATCAACAGGAGAGCAGCACCAGCAGATGATAACACTGTGTCATTATTAGATAAATTGCAAGTAACAGCAAAAGCATTTATCTGAATTAAACAGGCAAAGATTCTGAACAGGAAAGAATGTTGTGCCATGTTTGAAAGACCAGAGTCAGAAAGATTTATCAAAATATTTATCTTTATAAAGGGAACCCTTGCAACAAAGTTGCTCATTTTGTCAAACAACAGCTTGCCTTTAGATAGACGCAGCAATTTACAACTATATAAACCCTTCTATACACCTGAAGGAGCTTGTGTGTGGGACACCAACATAAATCCATGTAATCTGATTGCCTCTCCTACCAGATCAAGTTTCTGCAAACATCTATAAAAAAATTTGAGAACACACTTTGAAAAAGCTTCTTACACAAAACATGTATTTTAGTAATATGAACTCCCTTAGCAGAATCTGCAGTATTTATGTACAAGAGGAAGTAGATCTTTACATTCAAAGTGCAGGAGACAAGTCATGAAGTTGGGCAAGAGCTGTTTCACCTTGCTGTGCCCAAGTTTCCACATCTCTGAAATCGAGATTATACAATTCAGCAGGCTGAGACATTGTGAAGCTAATGATTTTCTGACACTAGTGAATTTGTTTTCCTATAAGCAAATATGAGTTATATACAAAGTACTTAAAAAACACATTCACAATCTAACCCCTAAAATTATAGTTAGGAAGACAACTGTGGACATAACATCTACAAGATTTAGTCTACATTTTTGGGTACTTTAATTATTTAGAAGAATGTTCTCCAGAACCTGTGCATTCCCAGGATTAAGTGTTCATCCCATGTAGTAATGGCTTTGTCCTGTCATGATTATACTTCATTTCTTACCCCTGGCATAATAATCTTCTCTATATCTCCAAAGATGTTGTCCCAGCTGTCTGGGTCCATGGGGGCAGAATCTGGCAGCTGGGCTCTCATGTAACCTGGCTGTACATCAGGAGTCACCCGTCTCTCTCTCACGTTGCTCAGGTACTGGCAAATGTAATCCACCATCTCTTTCCCTGCAAGAGGCAAACCAGTGTTTTCAGTTTCCATTATGGAAAAACTAACTAGCAGTACCAGCACTCCACACAATCTGTCCTTAGCACTGGACAGGGATTGCATTAGCATTGGAATATTGCTTCCAGCTCCTCCCTGCTACACCCTACTTGTCCCATCTAATAATGTAGGGACAGTTTCTAAAACAGGCTCACAGGGTTCTTTTTCAGTGTCATCACTGAATAGTGCAAATGTACCTTTAAAACGCAATCATGGTTCAAGTACAGTTTGTTTGGTTACTGAAAGGTTAAATTTTCTTTCCTACAAATTAACTGAAACTGCATTTCACAGGAATTAAATTTTCATAGTGTCCTACATTCCTTGTCATTATGGCATACTCCCTTTTGCATCCTATGTAATCAGCTGCATAGCTCCACACCTTTTCTCCACTTTTTAAGGCAATCTCCTCCAGCCCTGGAACCAAAATTGGCTCTCCATCTGCAGAACTGTCCAAGTATCACTGCAGTCTCAGGGTGTCAGCCAGGGAAGAGCCACTGTGTGTAACCCCTTAGCACAAGTTTATTCAGAATTACAGCTTTGCCACAGCATCTTAGATGTATGACCAAAAAGGCTAAGGTACCCACAGACTCTAAATCCATTAATTTAAACTCAACTCTGGGACACGTTTTTGCCTCAGCTGATCCAAGTCTCAAGGACAAGTGCACAAATAAAGAGTGTATAGCCCAGCCTAATTTTGGGTACCACTCGCAGCCCTACAACAGCTGGTCTCCACAAGCAAATGTTACCTATTTGCAAGAGCCAAGGATCACTCACCTCTCTGTCTATACTCCTCGGGCTCCATACTGATTCCTTAGAAATGCACCTCTTCAAAGCTGGGCCACAACCTCTTGGGAGCTGTGGTCAGTTTGGTCTGGTGCCCTGCCAGCTGCTTCCCCCTTTATAGGTCCCTTTATCTCTCAGACTCACGCATTCTGGAAAAGGTTTAACAGGCAGGTTATTGGTGAGTGTTTATCTAACTCCTCCCAACTGAGGGTTTTTACAATCTCTCATGTTCTCATCTGTGCTCTTTTGATGTGCAAGATAGTGTATCACTAAGAGGAGCTGCCTTTGCACTTTCCCATTTTCAATCAATCTTTCAGAAGTCTCCCAGTAATCCATGCCATAAATATAAGGTTCATTAACATGAGACTTGTGGGAGAGAAAAAGCTCAAGAGCTTTCAAAACCAAATAAAAGCTAGCAGATGTTACACCAGGACACCCAGCTACTGTGCTAGCAGTAGCCATTAAAACAAGGTACCAGCATAGAACAAATTTGACACGGCAGACAGGGACTTTGCCTAAGAATTAAGAACTCTTTTTTTCCCAAGAAAAGAGTATACCTACATCCCCATAAGTCTTCAGTCCTTATGCTGTCAGTCCCATGCTGCTAGAAGGAAAGGCTTTACAGTTATTGCCAGTTCCAGAATTACAATATGAGCAGTATTGTAATGAAGCAATGATCCTCTTTGTGGATTTCTTGCCCTTCAGATCAGAGCAGGTTACACTAAGCAGGGTGATGTTCCTCCATGGATACCACCCTAGACCACTGAGCTGGGAAAATGCATCTTTTCCCCTCACTGTGCTTGCTTTTCTCCCATATGACATGCATAAGCACTGGGATTTAGTCTTGTCTCTCCAGAATTCCTCCAAGTCCTCCACCTGCATTGTTCTCAGTTTGAAAGAACAGCCTTATAGATTGCCTCTTGTTCCAGTTTTAGGACCTGAAAACACATCCTGACCTCTCTCTGGCAGCTCAATCTTTGACACTACTCAATGTTGAATCCTTATCATCTTCACTTGCTCTACACTGCACCAGGCAGCCCTGGGGAAAAAAAAAGAGAGGTAGGACTTGTGGACTAAGCACCAGAAAGAGAAATTATTTCCCATACAATAATTCTTGCCTATTTTTGCCATACCCTAGCCTCCTGCTTAGGGCTGGCCCTGCTGAAGACAGGAGGCCAGGCTAGGCAGCCCCTCTGTCTGATAACCTGACAGCAGTTTTGCTGTTCTCACACTGGAGAGAACTGGCTGCCAGAGCAGCTTTGACTCTCTGCCCCATGTGCTCTAATGCAGCACAAACACTTTCATAGCTCTAGAAAGTTTTTATGTTGTTCTCACAGCACATTGTCTACAGAACACTGTGAAACCTTTAGTTTCTGCTGCAATTAGATACTTGAGAAGGAACTGTTTTGTAGATATGAGAAAGATGCTCTGACACACACACACATCAGAATAATGTACTGAAATAAAAAACCCCAAATTGATAAAAAGGCATTGAGAGAAGTGCAAAAAACTACTACATGCATATTCACCTGTTTTATCTCATAGTGCTCTGGAAACAAGCAACAAGCTGCCCACACACTTAACAGGAATTTAGGAACATCTCTTGGCTGTACTGTAAATGATCCCATAAAGGGGAACAAGGTAAGAAGGGACAGGCATCAAGCACAGGACCAACCCAAAAAGAGCCCAAAGTTCTCAAAAACTGTTACTTTAGCTCATTACAAGTGATTAATATGCTAATATATATGGACATCTGTTCAAAGAAACAGATGGTAGCTAATTATATAAATGTTTTTAATTTGGAACAGCAAGTAAAGAACAGTATTTTTAACAATGTTTTCAGAGCTCAACTATACAATAAATATTTCATGTAACATATACCCTACACTTCAGCTCAAAGGTGACAGTTTCATTGGGTTGGTCTCTTGTTCTGTGCACAAGAGAACAAACAGCAGGTCCTGTTTGGAACTAAAATGAAATAGGTGATAAAGGATTACAGGTAGAGTAAACATTGCTGGTGATAAATAAGGTTTTGTTACAGCTACGCTGCACTCAGAAGGCTTTTGTTACGGACAAGGAGGAATAGAGTATTTGCTCACAGGAAACAGAATGAATAGAAAAGGTTCATTTCATTGTTTGCTACCAACATCTGCCGTCACCACCGTGGGAAACTCTCCACTTGTAAGTGAACGTTACCACTATCACCACTCAGACTAACACTGCCACTCTTATCATTATTAAGAAATCACAGAGATTACACTGTTGTTAAGTTTGTGGGATGTGAGGACACAAACATTATTTTGATAACAGAATAATTCACTGGAGCAATGCCTAAGCAGCACATTTCCCTTGACTAACTGGTTCCTCAATCTGCTAGTGACATAATGGATAGCTCCTGAAAAAATCTCTAAAATAGAGCAATTTCCAGTTAACCACTGCACAAGGTTTGCTTCAAGTCCTAGTTCCAGCATGATGATATCCCTGAAAAGAATTCTTCTAAAATCCACCACCATAGATTTTCCATTTTTATCTTTTGATTATTTTTAGATCGAATTTGCTGATCAAAATCAAATTTACCAAATATACAACGATACAAAGATATTTAGAATTTTTCCTAACTGCCAAATCTATAAACCCAAGTCAAATTTTGACCTGTTTGACAAAGTTTTGTACAGTACAATGCAATTCTTTCCCCATTCCTCCCTCCTACCATTTAAGGCCATTCTATGCCCAAAACTGTTTTTTCATGTTTTTCCAGATGCCTAACACAGAACAGCTTTGACCTTCTCATTCACACACAAACCAACTGAATTGATTTTACACTATATATATGTGGAAAAGATATTTAATTGTAAAATAGAAAAAGTAGGCCAGAGTACAGTTTTAAGGGTAATTCTTCCGTGTACAGTATAGATAAACCAGACTTTTTGCTTAAGTTTATATAAACAATTCCATAAAAGCAGTGAACATGGAACAACAAAGCAAAGCACAAAGAGTTTTATCTTACAAAAAACGGATCTGCACAGTAGCTCAAAATATAATGTAACACAGCACTGAGCAATCTTAAGGCAGCTCAGTCTAAGCACAGGACTAGAAGCCAGGAACTCCTGAGATCCATTCCCAGGTGACCACAGGTTCACGTGGTGTTAAGCCAGTCATTGAACACTCTCTTGTGTTGCACTTATGCCAGTTATAGAATTGAGACAATAACACTCACTTACCTGCCTCAGGCAGTGCAGTAAGGGTTCTTTAAAAGATTTTACAATGCTCTGAAGATGTAACGTGCCATATAAATTTTAAGCATAATAGATCACTGCACAGACACACAAACACAGTATCACAGTGAGAACAATGATGCTGGGTAGGAAGAGCATTGCTACAACATAAAAAAATTACTTGTCCAATTGCGTAATTAAAATGCAAAAGTCTGTTAAAAAAAAATATCACTGAAGTAATTTCAAGGCTATTGGGGGAAGAGAGATCAAGAGGGATATTCTAAAATAGCTACTGTTTGTGTTCCAGTGGAGATGTTCTTTTCCATTCATCACTGAACTTTACAATGTTTGTACAGGAAAACTTTAAGACACACGAAGTGAAGTTTCAACGCCTCCACTACCAAACTTTGCCTCTCAATATGTAAATTAAGATACTTTTTTTGTTCTTCTTAATTACAAATTACATTCTTCCAAGAAATATACCATCCACAATAAAACTGGCTGCTAGCTTACTTCAAATGACCTATAGGCTAAACATTTTTCTCATAATTTTTCTCATCTTTGCTGAAAAATACCTATGCAAGATGTATGTGTAGAAATTATAAAAACATGCAGCATATGTACAAACTGAAAAGTTTAAAAAATATTAGCTTCATATACATGTAAATCTACTTGGATATATCTGAAATTAAATATAAAAATTTCACCACCTAAAATAAAAAAAAAAACCAAAAATGGTTTTCAGAGAATCTGAGACAACTACTTAAAGCTGTACAAAGATTTCCACCTGGAAATGTCTTATTCAGAGAAGTTGTTTGAGTTGTTATTGTGTAGAAATAACTGTTAATTAATTTTGTCACATAATCAAATTCCAAATTGTCAGCTTAAATCAACATCACCCTTAAAACTGTTCTGTTTTTCAGAAGTTAGATTCATACTAAAATCAAAAATTTCACAAAAACATTGGCTTTTCATGTTTCTGGATCCCTTCAAAAAGATTTATCAACTCATTTTGAAACTGTAAAAAAACCAACTATTTACAGTATTTCATTTTAAATACTTTTCACAATTTCTAAATTCAGAGTTTTTATGTTACAAGAAATTAATCAGAGCTCACGGCTTAAGTCCAGTTATCAACTTGTAGCATCTTCTCTATCATGAAATCCCATGGCTGTACCTATATAGCGTACAGTTCAAGATTGTACTGCAGGTTTTTGAAAGTAACAGGCTTTGCAGTGTGTTCATTTTTTATTAAACAGCTTCTTTATTAGTCTGGAGGCGGTTCATTGCCTCTAACTTCTGCCGATAGGCCTCTGCTTCTTGCTCCTTCTTTAGAAGCTGCTGACGATACTTTTGTGCTTCTCTGTTTGCCTCATCCAGCTGTTTCTGAAGAGTTTCTCTTTCCTATTAGAAACAGAACCAGCAATATTTTGTCAAATAAGTATCAAATACAAGTTAAAATGGCAAATACTTTTCCTTTACATGCAGTTCAAGTGTTAGGGTATTGTGTAGAAACTGTTCAGTTCTTACTCAGGCAAACCTGTGTGAATGCTGCTGTGCAAATTAGACCCCAATTATCACAGCAGCCAACTCCCCAAACAGGGCTTGAAGTGTGGAGACAGTAAACCCCAGTCTACTGAGCTGCAAAGGTACCACGCAAGTCTTCATCAAAAAAGAGCTAAATAAAAATAGTGGAAGCATGGTGATTTTATACTAACAGAATATATTAACATTTCTCTAATGATTCAATTCCTGCTGTTACTTTTAAAAACTGGAATCTAATCTAACAGGCTTGTTCCTTGCTGTTGTATTTCTAATCAAACAGTAAAAATGACAAACTGTTACCTATCAGCCATCTGCACTGGAGAGGGTCAGCTGCCCACTGACCAAAGCATAGACCTGACTATTTCTAAACAGTGACTGATGCTCTGCAATCCAGAGGTCTAATTACATCCCCAAGGACACCATATCTTTATGAATTAACAGGCAATTAGCCAGATAAGCTTTTTTCCTTTCAAAAGCAGCAAGTAAAGAAATCCTTAAGTAACTGCAGAAATCCTGCATACAAGTTTCTTGGGGATCGATATAAAATGGTTTCCAAGCAAAATAATATGGGAAATGCCACTTCCTCTGAAGCTGCCTCAGGAACTAAGGTGAATATATTTCTATCTCCAGTGATGTAGGTACTGTCATTTTGTCTGATGTTGCTCTGAGCCCAATTGAAAAAGCAATTTGCTTGGGAAATAGTTTTGATGAAATATTCAATCGAATACCATTTCATTAAAGTGCATCATACTTCTATGAGTAAGGTAGTATTGGATTTAAAATCATTCTTTCCACTGTAATTAGTACGTAGGAACAGGAAGGAAGGTTGCCAGAGAAACAAGCCATCTCCCAGAAAAACAAAACTTATCAAAAAACTGAGGTCCAGGGAAAACAAATTGTCTTTTCACCATATTCCCATCCCAGCAGTTCAGTATCACATTTCTATTTAATACCTCTAACAGTTGTTCAAAGTTTCAGCCCCCCACACTCCCATAAAAGCATCCCTATTCTTCACCTCTGATGCACTCACATATTTTCATGGTCAGAAAAAATACAAAATACTCTGCCTCCCTTCTACTTGCTACTGTTCTCAGTACTTGTCACAGTCACATTTAGCAGTCACATGTCAGCTGAATGTGCTGAAATACAATGACAGAGGTGGTCAAATCATTGCTAACAGCAGCACCTGTACAGCAAAAACAACAGGTGAAGGAGATGTTATTAACAGGTTATAAAGAGACTAGCTAGAACACAGAACAAACTCCAGTAAGTGCAATTTGATTTTCCAAGGGGCTTTAAGAGCTGAAGGCAGCAGGCTAGGGTTTGCTTCATTCAGAGCATATGCTAATAAAATGAGAGGTCATCTGATTTTGCTTACATATTTGAAAAGGAAGTTCAGCTTCCACCTCTGAAAATTTGGATTCTTGCTTTTAAGGTAACTTTATGAACGGTCAACCCGCATAGCAACTAGGCTGACAGATGCCAAATGAACAGCAGAACCTATACCTCAGAGGATCTGAAACACACCAACAATCCCCCAGCACCAGCCCAGCCAAAACGTACTATTTCCAAAAGTTCTCTCTGCAGTATGAGGGGAAAAACAGCTTATGTAAAACAGCCTTGTTAATTAGTGTTGGTGAACAGAGCTACAAGACAATTCCCAGGGAATTAGTCAAAACAGTTGATCCTTCCACATGTGGAAAGCAGCCTTGCCTTTTTGAGGGCTGGGATATACTGAGCCGGGCATTATCTATCCCATGAATTAGTCTCATAAAAGCCATCAAAAACCTAATACTGGCAAGAAGCAAAGCTGCTCTATCTACTGGCCTGCAGAGAAGTAAGAACCACTGGTAGTTCACTGGCCACAAGTCCTGTGGTGCACTACAAACAGCAAGGGGCTCTCACTGCTATGGAATGTGTGCAAACATTTGGGGATGGAATCACTGCTGTGGAGTGGGGGCACACCACAAACATTTGGGGACGGAATCACTGCTGTGGAGTGGGGGCACACCACAAACATTTGGGGACGGAATCACTACTGTGGAGTGGGGGCACACCACAAACATTCGGGGACAGAATCACTGCTGTGGAGTGGGGGCTCACTGCAAACATCTGGGGACGGAATCACTGCTTGGAGCGGGGACACACTGCAAGCATTTGGGGACAGAATCACTGCTTGGAGTGGGGACACACCACAAACATTTGGAGACAGAATCACTACTGTGGAGTGTGGGCACACTGCAAATATTTGGAGGCGGGGAGGTTCTCGGACCACATCTTAAGAGTATTTTCCACAGAAGAGAGAACTAGAGCTGTGTACCCAAAAGTACTACAGTACATTAAGAAAAAAAGGAAAAAACCCCAAGTTTCCGTGGCATGGCCAGAAGATAAAACTAGTATCTACTAGACAAACTACCAATTCAAAGCATGTAGATTAGTCCAGCAGCTAACAGGTGTAGTTTTTAGACTGTCACAGTCCCAACAAACAGAATGAATTAAGGAACTGAAGCCAACTACTCTGTGTGAGTAGGCAGTGGAAAGAACCCAGTGCTTCTGGAGGAGCAACACATATCCACTGTGAACTCAATGGTCAAAATTCATTCTGTAACTTTGACATCTAGAATAGGGAGGACTCTATCTGACCTACCAATTTCATCAAACCCAGAAAGTGTTCTTGGGACATTCGTTAGAACACAACCAGAAGTCTTCTAAAGATCTGGAGTCTTTTTGTATTATCTACCCACGTAAAAATCAAATTAGACAATTCTCAGTGCTCTAAAGAAATCTTCCATTTTACCAGGGAATTTTCTTCATTACATTTAAGTTTTCTTAACAGTCTAACCACTGACAATAGGAATACCTGTAACTAAAATAACCAACCACTCTTTTAAACAACGCAAAGAGCCAGGATATGAATCCATTAATATAATTAGTTTACAATTATTATTTTTTTTAGTCTAATGAAATAATTGTCGTGGTTCTAAGGTGTGTCACTTTTCAAACACGCAACATGGGAAAAACAGTCAAATTACAGAATGAAAATAAAAATCACTACATGTTAATGAATTATGCATGAAAATGAAAAACAGAGTATCTGTGTGACAGGGTTTTTTTGCTGCCATCCCATGTTTAAAATATCAAACTGCTTAGGAAAACTGCTGTCACTCTTCAAAATGAGCTGAAATGTTTGAACTTAACAGACCCAGAATAGAAAATTTAAAAACACCCCTTCAGCTTTAGTCGTTCCACAATACTTTCACAGGAAAGTTCGTCACCTCATCCGGATGGGAGGATTTTCAACTTACAAAAACTTTCAAACTACAGTTAACTGTTCACACATTATGAATTTAAAACAGCTGAAAAAAGCATTCAGCCTTGAATCAACTCTTTGTAATAAAATAAAGGAATGAATTAGCATGAGGCAAAGAAAACAAACAATAAAGGTTTTCTGTATTTCCATATTCTAAAATATTTTTTAAATATTTCAGTGAGGGGAGGGGTCCCACTCTCTCCAAATTCAAGTATCTACCACTGTCTGTGATGAAGAAATTTGAAGTGAACCAACTTTACGTGCACTTCTTTAATGCCACTGCTACTGAAGTAAGGTAGCACCATACCCCTGTGAACCACAGCAAGGCCCCTGAAGTCAGCTGGCCTTCACACAGAGGCAGAGGTCTCTGCATGTGCATTTCCAGTTGTACAGGCAGGAACAAGAAAGTCATCAAAACCTCCACTTGAAAGTAACAGATCAAGTAACTCATCTTCTTTTGATATTTGAGAAATATGTTTAACATAGATAAATGAAACTGGTAATCCCTTTAAAAGAATCATTGGCATTATTATATCAATTATCTGTAATTAGGAGCAGGTCAATTTATCCCTCAACCAATCTGGATTTTTTTTTTAATTCATTTAACAGAATTACTAAAATACTTAAGGAAATGTAATTTCCTTTATGAATAATTCAGGCAGATTTTTAAAAGTGTGAACAAAAGAAATGCTTTTATTGTAACAGTCATACATTTTAAAAAATGCAGCAAGAAAATTTCAACTGTCAGGATAATCTGTAATGACCACAAAGCTGCTAAGGCCAAAAGTATTGGATGCAACAACTTAGGGACACGGAAAGCAAATGATGAGAGGTGGTAATTATTGTTATTAGACATGGATAACATACAGCACATACTGTACAACAAAAAGTATTCAATTAGGCACAATTTGATAATATGAACAGAAGTTGGAGAATACAACCTTTGATAAATGAAATATCATGGAGTTGACAAAATGAGAACTTACAGTCTAGTCAAAGCAGACAGCAATTTTCATAAACTTTTGACCAAAACTGGTCAGCACAGTTGGAAGTAACAGGAAAAGGAATGAGATGGTTGACCTTTTGTGGCTAGTATAAAAAAAGCTACAATTTTAAACTGAACAGCTACATCCATCTGTCATATAAAAAGGAAAGAGTTCTCAACATTTTCATGTCTTTTGCAGTATAGTTCTATAAAAACCGGATGGTGCGAAGTTGTGTAATAATAAACCGCTTCGGAATTAAAAAAAAGGCAGGGGACGCCACACAGATAAAAATTAACAAACACAGAATCTCACTGCTTCACGCTTCCATTAGCAGTTATCTGGATACCATGAATGGAAAGGAAACATTGCTAAAAATGATCTCACAATCAGGACAAGCATGTGGCTGTAACAGAAAGTTGAGGGTACAGTGCTCTCATTCACCCTAGCGGAAAGAGTCAAGTCCCTCGATAACGTATCAGCACCCGGTTTTAAAAACCAGCTAGTGATCTTCAAGGAAAAACAAAAAAAAAAGTTCTCATATACTTAAACAAGTATCACTTTAACATGCATGACCACAGGATCAAGCAGAGAGCCCTCCTATTTTCTTTGTACAACAACTTTGTAAAAGATGAATTCGGTGACAGGAGAGACTGAACAAGTTAAATGTTTCACACACTTCATTCTGTGGTAGCACAGAAATTAATCTCCTGAACAACACAAAAACCACAACCAGATACTCAGTCCTGAACACTGTTTAACACAGATCACGTAATATACTCCTTACTTCTATTTCTGCAGACTCCACACGATTTTCAACAATCTCAATGCACTGTCTCTTCACTGGTGGTTCTTCACTTATCACAGTTTCTTCAGCAATGTCTGTTGCTGGAACTGTTAACACTGAAAACATATTTGTACACATAAATACATCTACTTCAAACAATATTTGCACTATATAAAACTAGTATTATTTAAATAATTTTATTAACAGCAAAAAATGCAGATACTTTTGCTTATGAAAACACATCTATATAATAAAGTGCACTATAAGCTCAGTGAAAATCTACTAAAAATTTTAGTTGTTTGTATGCTACTAAAGAACTTAAAAATTCCTTGTTATCAAGGTCTACAGTAATTAGCTCTGGAGTATCACTGCCATTTTTCACAGAGTAAACAGACACGGCAGAGAATTGCAGCAGAGTTACCAGTCTGTCAATTCTAACTTCTGTAGCAGACTATCTATATAACGTTTCTTAAATAAATACTAAATACAAATCTTGCTTTTGTTTTGATTAATACACCTCAAGTAATCAAAAAATCCAGTAGTTATGAGCCATGAATAAAAAAAGCAGGGTTCTCAGTAAATTCATACTCTAATTCCTCATGCAGCCATCTGACAAATAAACGTGACTGTCACTTCAGTTACTATCTACACCCACTCATTCATAACGATAACTAGGTGTACTAGTTCAGGCAGACTGTGAACCAAGTAATTTGCCTCCTGTGTACAACTCTTCAAGCTTCACACTGGGAGTCTTCAAGAAGAAACCAGAAAAGGAGTCATTTTTATCTAAACAGTGGCAGAGCATCTTTAAAAGAAACCACTCAAAGCATACACATCACAAAATAGGACTTATCACACTAGCAACTTCTACAAAGTACATATGGCCCAAAACAAAAGTTGTGTCACTCTGGCTTCACTGGTTCTGTCAGTGCTGCTCTAAAACTCCAGGCATGTAAGACCTGACATTTGTTCTGTGAAGTACACACTCCATGGGACTTGCACAGATTGCTTCTTGCATCAGATTTCTAAATCCAAGCCTCACCTCCCCACAGTACTTCCAGCAAGGCAACAGTGTAAGAATTAGAAGGTGACTTCTGTTTTACTTCATCTTCTAGTTTTTGTAATAAGTTTGCAAAAATCAAACTTACTGAAGGCAAAGCAGGTAGTTATCATTTTTCTCTTAAATGTCCCATTTCTCCTCCATATAGTTTAGTAACTCCTCCATTCTCTCTCCAAAAGCAGAGGCTCAGCTGACATGTGTTAACACACTGACCTGCACTGGCTCCTGTCTGAGCCTTCTCTAGTATAAGAATTCATAGATGTACACAGAATTGTCCAAGCTATTTGCACTTAACAAGTCATTATTATTACTGCAACTAAAACAGTTCCTCAAGCTGGAATCATACAAGTGTGCACTCACCTTGCTGCCCATCTGGCATGGTCACAATGATGGGTTGCCCAATCCCACTGGTTGGAATGGAATGCAGGTTACCCAGCTGAATGCCGTCCGTAACTATAGTAATAACCTGCTGACCTCCAGAACTGACCACTTGCTGAATGGCCCCATCCACAGATTCTGCAGTCACAACTTCTTCTGTGGCCACAACTATCAACAGATTAGTAAACAAATTAAGTTCATTTATAAATGAAGCTTTTATGATTTCAAATACATTTTGGTACAGCTGAGAAAAAATTTCTTCTGTGACTTTCAAAACTTGACACCCCCCCCGATAAATACTTTACTATATATTATATTTTAAATAGAGTCCTTCATCAGGCCAACATAAAGCACTCACATTTTGACACAGACATGCAACACCATCCTTGCTCAATACAATAATATTGATACACACCACTCAAAATTGATGCTTTGGGTTCAGTGTTAACAGCAATTAATTCAGCAAGAACAGGAGTTGCTTTGAAGAACACAAGTAACTTTTACAATGTACACAAGCTGGAATAAATTACACTAACTGCAGAATTAAAAAAAAAAATTCAACTTGAAATACTACCAACCAATGCCTTGGCAGCTGTACCTCAGGACCCAGCCGGATTTCTCTACTGAACATAATGGTCTTCAAGATGGTAACAGACTAAAGGACCCCTAGAGAATCTTAAGAGTTTTGTCTGTACTACATGGGTACTTCAAACACAACAACTTTATTTCTTATACAAAGTATGAAAAAAGACTAAAGGGAAAGTTCTGCTGAGCTGACATTTTTACACCTTCGCAGAAGAAAGATAAAGCTTAAGAAGTAAAATAAACATTGTATGTATATAATTTTATAGGTAAATGTGAAAAATTCCAGGTCAACTATCCATTTCAAATTCTTGATTCAATAGTAAGTATAAAGCAGTGAACTCTCACAGTTCTATATTACTTCTACAAATGAAGGTAAGATAAGGAAAGCCTGCATTCAGAACTACAACACACAGCCCAGCTTGCACTATATGCTGCAAATGGAGTCTTGTGCTGCCATCCTTACTTTTTTAAAACAACAAGATGCTGAGACAAAAAGCAAGATCACTGGTAGCACAATCAAGGAAATTCAAGAACACTAGCTCTGTATTTTATTTTCAATTTGTCAGGGTAAAAGCAAAGCCTTTGATTTAAATAACAGACATTAGAGTGCTCTCTATCTACAGAGATGAAATTAAAACCCTATAGACTGTGTTGTGATGTTCAAGATGACAGAAGGTAGATACAACTCTGAAGCTTTCATCTTTTAAGTTAATTACAATGTAACATACACAGAAAAATCACTCTGTAGTTGAAATAATGACTGCAGACATTGTCTTCTGAAGATCTTTATGTTTAGATTACTATCCTACAACACTGCTTAAATATTCACAGAGTGTTTATTCAGGAAACGAAAACAGCAACTCCCACATGAATAAATGGTGTTGTATTGAACTTGATTTGGCTTCCAAGCACAGGCTCAGCAGCAAGAAAGACCACTGTCACAAAGAAGTCCAAATTGCTAGTGCCAACACTAGGTGCTGTGGCAAACAGCTCTGATCTTTTGGTGTCAAATTCAGTGTTGGGGTTTAGTTCTGGAAGGAAACATTGCCAGAACTTCTTCAAACCTTGAGAGAAAAAGGAAGATTTTGTCTAAAAAGAAGCTACTCTATATAAAAGAAAAATAGCCCCATAAATATGGTCATTATGCCTTCCTTGTTCTCCTTCTGTACCTATACCCATAGAATCATTATTTACCACACTACTTCACGTGCTGAAGGAAACTTGAAGTTATGTCCTTTTAATTTACTAAATGAGTTTAAATGACTTAGCTTGCTAACCTGGTGTTTCCGAAGAATTGGACAGTGGAGCTGATGCTTCTGCTAAAGCTGCCAACGTAGCTAATACTGATGTGGATGAATTTCCAAACTGTACAGCAGACACTCCTGATTCATCTAGAATGATGAAAAAAAAATAGCTGATAAATTTAAAACCAGCAAAGTCCCTTTTTCTATTTTTATTGCACTGAAACT
This sequence comes from Ifrita kowaldi, assembly GCA_013398055.1. Lineage (NCBI taxonomy): Eukaryota > Metazoa > Chordata > Aves > Passeriformes > Cinclosomatidae > Ifrita > Ifrita kowaldi. The sequence continues at coordinate 9,235 of VZRS01013144.1, read as the reverse complement.
TCTAACACACACTTCATTTTCAGCAGCATTCTGCTGAGCCAAAGTGCTATTCTGACGTGAAGTTTGTTAAGCAAACAGAACTTCTGATAATTTATCCCTGTGAAGATTGTTGTTTCAGGTATGTACACATTTACAACACACAAAAAACACTGACGAGGAATACGGTAACTATTCCTACCACTGTTTTTCCTCCAACCTTTTCACTAAATGGTGAAAATCAATTAAAGTATAAAATCCCAGTAGCTATCCTATAGGCATCTAAATACCTGTTCCATTGGATGTATTTGCAGAAGATACCAGACCTGTTAAGTTCACCACCCCTCCAGGTCCGATGATGAACTGCGGTGTTGCTGCGTGTATCGTCACAGTGTCCGGACTCTCGGGATTCGTATTGATTTGGTTCTGCATTGCAATCTGGGAGACAAAGGTAACAACATCATTCCCACTGTAGGTACACATTCACCATCCCCACTGGTGACCTTGTGTAAGAGCTAGAATTATTGCACACTGCACACAAACAGGGACGGTCTCCCTCGTTGTACTCATGCAATACACATACATCGTGTCCTATCTCCAAGTTCATAAGAAACCATTTTTTGGTTGAAATCTAAGGACAAAAACTCTCTTGGAGTGAAAGAGTTTAACAACAAACCACTACTTCTCCCTACCACTCACTGTAAACAAAGACAAGGCCCTTTTGCAGAGATGCAAGCTCACAGATCTAAAACAGAAGTCTGAAGAACCAAAACTGCTGGGGCAGATACATGTCATGCTCCGACAGCTTAGCAATTGCCATGAAATGTACGTGGCAGTCTTCTTGTCTTTCTGTGAATTACTACCAACTTCTATTTAATATACCCATTCTGCAATCAGGAGGAGGCTAAAGGAACAGACCAGAAGTTCAGACATTTGAAGACATAGGCAGACAACAGATTTATACAGTGGCATAATGATATTTTTCATTTGCTTCGCATTCTTTTCTCAGTAAGACCTAATATGCCTTTAACAACACTATTGAACAGTGAGCACACATTTCCATGGAATTATCTATTATAATCCCGATTACAATTACTTCTCCAACAATTCAATCCTAGCTTTTCTAATTCTGGAAAAACTGGCATCTCTTCTCTCCTGTTTGAACTCCAATTGTCAGGAAATTAACATCCACATATGAAGCTAACTGAACACTAGGGTCTAGTCAACATATATTATCAGAGTAGGGAGTTAATTTTTTACACCTCTATTGTGAAGAGTCCACCTAGCTCTGTGTATTACAGAAGTCAAATTTAAGAAAACTTTGTAGGTGGTGAAAATGTTCTTTGGCCAAGTTATGTTTACTAACATTAATCTCATCTCCATGTAATGAACTAGGCTGGAGTATTTCATTATCAATATATGGTGTCACAGCTGCTATATTAAAAGCTTAGTTTATGAGGTGTAATCAAGTACTTTGCTTTAAGTTCCCTTAATATGAGGAATTAAAAGTTACCTGTAATATTTCTGCAATGTCTTCATTTCCATTGTCTACTGCAATATCTAATGCCGTTTTGCAAAATTTACTCTGTGCATGAACATCTGCTCCATATTTTATCAAGAGTTCTACAACTTCTTGGTGGTGATGTTCAGTAGCCCAGTGAAGTGCAGTCATTTTGAGCATGTCCTTCGCATTGACATCAGCACCATGCTACAAACAAGATCATTGCATAAACTATGTCATTAGAAATATCTGAATTAAATACTGCAGGTCACAGAATGAAGCCCAAAATTGTCTTTCTCCATCAGGAATGCCCTGTTATCTTACATTTACACATTTATTAAAAGTAATCCAACCTAACTACCAAATATGTTATTTACCTCAAAAGGACTAAAGATTCCCTAAAACACATCTTGCCTCTAAAATCTGTTAATAAACACAGTATCAAATTAGGGAGTATTCTTATTTTGAAACAGCAGTAAATAATTCACCTGAAATTATGATGATTTTAATACTAAAATAAATTACAGTTCAATTGGAAAACAAAGCTCCCAATGCACACAGTTTAACTATTCATATAATTTCAATGTTGGTTTCATGACTAAAAGCAAATTGCAAACATCTTATCATAAACCATTGCAATAACCCCACCTCAGACTTGTTTCAGCAGTTCTTACCTTAAGTAAGACTTCTACTATGCTGGCATGGCCTTCTGATGCTGCCATATGTAATGGAGTTCTGTCCACTTTGGTTCTGGCATCCCGACTTACACCTGCTCGCAGCAACACTTCCGTGGTGGAGTAGTGTCCATACTGTGCTGCTAGATGAAGTGGAGATGTTCCCAACTGTAATGAACATAAAACATGCAGTTCTAACAGATGTCAGTATGAAGCATTTCTTCTTACTCTAAAGCTACCAAATCAAGCCATCACTTCAAAATCATTTTCCCTTGCAGGGTAAAGAAGCTGTTGGGGCTTTTACAGAATATGAATGGGGGAGGGAAGTTTGTTGTTGCTTTCTTTTTACTGTGCTTTTCCTGTCTTTTTGAAGTGTAACATTTCAAGGGGCCTAACCCCATTTTTAGCGTTGGTTAACAGGGACCTTTGGAAGTCAATTAAGTCCAATCTCCTGCTCAAAACAGAGTTAATTTGAAAGTTAAGTCACTAAGCAGATTAAGGCTCTTAAGAGCTTGTAAATGTCCTAGGAATTTTGGGTACCTGACCTCTCTACAACCTATTCAAAAGTCAGCACCTCCAAAAGACAACTCAGTACCCCTGTATCAGGGAACTCTCAGCTGCACATATTAGGTAGTTACGACTTTTCATAATTCAGATCTCTTACTATACTAAGCGCATAAACACAATAACTAGGAGGATGATTGCTGCTTTTTCCCATTAACCAAAGTTCATTTTAAAAGTCACCAGAATGAGCTCATTCACAGTCTGTTACTAAAATCAGTAGGAGGTCATATGAAGAAACAAACAGTTTTAATTTTGAATCAGACATTAGATGATGTGACTCCAGAATTCCAAGAAGAACTGTAATATAAATGCTTAATTGCAATAATACTATTTCTTTCTTTGGGTGAAAAAAAGCAAGACAATTTACTTTCCCCACTGTAAAAGTTTTTTTACCCAGTCTGTGGTAAAAGGTGCTCCATTTGCCATCAAAATGCGAACTTCATCATCTTGACCTGCTCGTGCAGCTTCTAAAAGTTTCTTTCCCAAATCTACTAGTGACATCTAGTGAAGGACATAAAGGAATATAAAGACAAAATAATAACATTAATACTATTTTAAGTACATACATGTTGCCTCTTTTGTTATTATTATTGCTTCCAAACTACTCTGAAAAGTTCAAAAATGGGAGTTGGCATTTTAGCCATGAGAACAAGCTTTATTGATCGCAATAAGCAGTTTGATTCTAGAATTACTTTTGCCAGCCACAGAACTGATACCGGGGCCAAGATTTCAGTACTACAATACTGTTACCACAGCAGCTGAAAAGTTAAACAAAATTTAAACTGAACTGGATGTACATTTCTTATAGCAGAAGGTGGTTTAAAAGCTCTCACCTGATACTGCAACCTTCGTCCAGCTTTCAAATGGTACTACATCGTGGCTGCTGTCATACACCCCAAGGCATTACATCCCACTTACCCAAAATGCCTACATGTATTCAGGAGGTACCACTATGTAAATGCCCTGAGATAGGTATGAAACACACCACCTTTCTAACATCTTGTCCATCACTATTTTTGTTCACCCTGAAATACAATTTCTGCATACCCAGATGCAAAACTACACAATAAGCAAATTACTGTACTACATACAACAGATACATGAAATAGAATCTTTGCCTGAAAACAAATATTACTACCTGCTTTAACTGTCTACAGCTACTAAAAACATGTTAAGTGCAAAGTTTTGAGACATGACTGAGATACTAGCTGAAAAACCTTCACATCGTGATTGGATAATGTCCCTTTTACACCACGGTTCCATACAGCACTTGCAATAATACATGTAGGCAATTCACATCTATCTGTTTCTGTCGCATCAAAGACTTCCTAGACACAACTTTTTAAACTCACCCCATTTCATGCTTGCTATTAAATTTGTTTGGTAAAAAAAGTTAGAACAAAACCATAACTTATGCTACTAACCAAAATACACTACTAACATTCTAGTATACCTATAGCTATGTTTTCCACTACAAGGATGCTAAAAATGGAATTGCCTTCATCAGTTTAGTTTCCAGTTACAAGTAAAGTTAAGCCTGTATTACTAATAACAGTAGTTGTGAGGCCATGCAGCCAATGTCCTACACAAAGTGGAGAGTATATCAGTTCAGGAAAGAAATCCCATTAAACATACAAATCAATCACAAAAACAATATATTTAGAAATTTCTGTGTCCCTGGCTCAATTGGCACATTGCTCAATAAACTGAAAGCTATTGGCTTTGGAAGAAACTAGAAAGGAGACCAAAACACTGCAAATGCAGTACTCGACACATATCGGTAGGGCCATGAACTAGAGCAATTACCTCTTTGTTACAGAACTGACTGCAAGCAGCAATACCCCTGCCACCAAAATACACCATTTATGTCCACCCTTCTAGTACACATGGACACACTGATTTGTCTCCAGTCAGAAAAGGGAAGAGAAGCAGTAAAGTGGCAGGAGAGGACAAATACTGACAATGGGAAAAGGAAGGAAAAAAGGAGCACAGTCAGACGCAGAGGAAGGGACAACTGCTGTCTCTCTTCCATAAAGAAAAACAGCAAAAGAGAAAATCTAGGAAAGATCCTAAGGAATGGAGTAAGCGAAAATCTGTCATACCTGTTAAAGAGAGACACTAGAAGTAACAATATAAAACATAAGACGAGATGGCATTTGGCAAGTGCAGCAGCAAAATGAAGGAATAGAGCACTCCCTTTATGTGGCTTTTTTTTTCCCCAGTGGGGATTGCAAGCTAAGAAGGAAAAGTACGCACACGGACACACATCCTTTTCCTGGTGGTCTAATACTGCATCCTCAGAAGCAAAGGAAAGCTGGAACTTAATTCAAAATACTGCAGTTATGAACTAGTTCAGAAAGACAACTATCCATTTTCTTTATTTTTGTTTTAAACAGCAGTAGAGCAAAGGAACTAATAAAACCTAATTTTGTAATTGCAGAATAATTAAGGTTGAAGGGGACCTCTCAAAGTCACCTAGTTCAATATCCCAGTCAGAGCTGGCACAGGGCTCAGTCCTGTTGAGTTTTGAATGTCTCTCTATGGATGAACATCCCATCATGTCTTCAGCCTCATTCCAGTGTCCAACCACCTTCATGGAAGAGCTGCCTTTGGTGCATACTCGTCTTCCTCCACTAACTAAAAAGACACTCATGATAACAAGTTTGTACTTGATGTCTGTTAAAAAGGTGAATTAAATCAGCCTATTCAAAACCCACTGACCACATCTATATATGTATATACATATATATACACTACTGAAATGAACTGCAAGTTGTTATGAAAACCCTGTGCAGCAAAAGTCAAGCCACCCTCCCAACAAAAAATCAATTATGGTGGCCTCAAAATACCAGTCTCACTCCCAGGAGGTGTTAGGGACAAACTTTAGATCAACACATTTTCAGAACCTCCCTGAACTATTACCGTGGAGTAGTCAGTGAAAGCATACCAGTTCTCTTCTCAATGCAAAACTAAACAGCTTTATACTACACTTGATAAAAAATGTTCTAATCAAGGAAAAAAAACCCTTTAATTACTGCATATTCCTTACATTAACCAACATTCCCTCGGCTGATATAAAGTGTTTGTAGTTTAAACAAGCACTAAGCCTCACACAAGTTGGTATATGCCTCATAATGTAGAATTTTAACTTCAGTTAAAAGAGCAATGAATTAAGTTTCAGTTCTCATGGGGTACTTGGAAGCATGCTTGGGCCATCTAGTGGAAAAAAGAAAAAACCCAGCAAAATTACACTGTTCAACTAGAATAATAAAAATCCCATTATACATCACTAATGCACTACCAGCAGCAAATGAAGAGGCCTTTCCAACAAAACTCATGCACGTTTAGTCACTTTTAACCAATGAATATCAGCACACACAAAATTTCTCAAGAGTAGTCAACCCAAAGCTGATTCCCACCTGGCAGCCCATTCCAAGGACCAGTACTGTAATAAAACCTTGAGTAACACCATGCCCAACTTCCCCTCTACTCATCCACAGCACTGGGATACAGCGAGAAGGGTCTGCAGTGTCACAATCTCCCATTCCAGAAAACCCTTTCAGCTGCTCTCTCAAGTCCACTCACTAACACTACAATAGTGCAGTGATATTATCACAAGCAAGGTTCTTTATATGTAATACAATAATACATTTAAAATTGAAATGAGATTGCTATTTCAAAGAGCACTCTGCTGCTACTCCACAGTGTTAAAATCAATTCTGCTGAACTGTGTTAGAGGGTTCTCTTCACTAACTGTGTCATTTCCATCAAGCTCTGCTAGCATGACAGCTGTGTAACACTTCACATGAGGACTTTTTTGCAGAACAAAAACATCAGTGGCTCTGAAATAAAGACTTGAGACTGTTGGAGTTATTCTCACGGCAATGTGGTAATGTTTTCAAACTTCTAAGAGCTCCTACACAATTGTGTGAATATAGGGTTTCATGTACAACTGAGTAAATAGGGAAGAGCTTCTGCTGGGTTTAGACTTCTCCTGAACTTCCACATTACTGCAATGTATTCTGCACAGTATCATTAGCCAGATGCCACAATTAACTGGTAATTAAACATAACATCAAATTATTATTGCTATTTTACTTCTGTTCAAAAGGAAACCATACTACTTTTTTGCATCCATCTTAGGTTTAGGTTTCTATACATTCTATAAAACTTTGAAGATCATACTGTTACCAGAAGGGTATAGAACAGCACTCAACAGGCGTTTAGGTGGAACTGTGTGTGAAACAGGCTCCATGGGAAGAAAGCGGAGCTAAAAACCCTGCAACTTGGGATGCCTGGGCTACCACACCACAGTCTACAGACAACAGAGCAGCAGAGTCTGCAGTCCAAATTAAAATTAAGTTTGGCTTAAAATGTTGCAGCATCTCTCAGACTGGTGTCCTGCCCCCAGAACCCAGCCCTGTTCCTCTTCTATCACTGCAGTGCTGAGCATCAGTTGGTCAAGATCAACAGGCACGAAACAGCTCTGCAGAACATTTGCCAGCATGGAGATGTCCCAGCCCAAGGTGCACTCCTGAAAGGGACATCCTTACGCTAGAGGAGCATGGACTGCAGCAGTGCAACTTACCAAAGGTAACCAAATCAATGCACGCCCTCTCTCTGATAAGGATCTGCAATCACCAAATTCCATTAACGGCTCATTAAACACTTTTCCCTACTCAAGTGACAGATGGCAGAATTGTACTTAGAAGATAGCTGGAGACCCATCATCTCTCACATCCATTACATCTGGAAAAAGAATGCCCTTTCAGAATGTCTTTTTCTTTCCACAGTTTAAGAAAAAAACAATTTAACCTGCTTTGCCAGACCTGACCTTCAGAAATGCTATCACTCTACTGATTTCAACATCTCACAGAATTGCCAGAAATTCAGAATAGCCATTTCTAGCTAATTTTATGTGCCTGTCCATACCAAGGCCAACAATATTTTGAAGTACAGCACAGAGTAGTTAGCATCTCTTAAACACTTTGGCATCATTTTATTGTACATATCAATTAGCAGCGATCATAGCAACTTACGTGGGAGAAACTCAAAAAGTTCCTGTCTGGTTTCCTACATGAATCAAACATCTTTTGACAATGATTTCACATGCGATACTCTTAATACAAATATCATAGGCTTAGACTATCCACGTTTCTACTGTAAGAGTGAAAATTACATTAATATGTTAATTGCAGTCAGCTTTAATTCCAGTGCTTTTGGCTTTCGTTTGTGACTGTTGTATTTTAATTAAATTCTCTCGTTTGTTTGAACAGCAACATGACCTTCATGTCAGACATGCATCTGACGAAAAATACCTGATCTGAGAAAAGCAAACATTGTTGAATAGCTTGGTGGCAAAGACAGCCAGGCCTGTTATTAATGCAGATCTGTCCTATTAGGTTCACACATTAATTTAAATAAGCACCGATCAACAATGAACTCAATTAAATAACAGTGTAGAAAAGTCTTTTCTTACAAAGGAGAGCACAGATTTGGCCATTATCTCTAACATCTAAAGAGTGCAACGAGGCTGAACCATTGGCAGCAAGATTTGGACTGGCACTGCCAACAAGCTACACAGTTTTCACAAATAAATTTGGAACTAGATACCAAAAAAGGTTAATTGACAGCAGCTGTGATTGACGTGGAGAATCCAAGGGCTTGTGATGTAGCCTTTGAACTGTACAACAGCCTTAGGAGCTGTCTCAGGTTAATTAAACTCGAAAATACCATCAAAATCATCCACCTCCTACCTAGAGCATCCGTTTTATCATAAGGAATCTTCCTCGACAGTTTCTGTCTGGCACATAGGCCTAAAAAAAAAATCCAACTAGAAAACAAAGGGTTTTCAGCAAAGAAAGTGGGTCACAAACAAGAGTCTCTATCTAGTGTATGCTTATATGCCACATATACTCTTAACCTTACTCACGTGGCACACATGTGCCCTTACAAACATTTGTGTGCACACAAAACTCGGCTAACTGCATAATCTTACTTATAGTTCAGAAGTAACGAACAGCTTAAAACAAAATAGGCTGAAGAACTACAGGATGTGCATTCACAACTCTGAGCACATTTAACTCTACCATGAAGCATTTGCCGTTAAATCAAAGCTACCTGAGACAGCAGGTTAAATGAAAATACACAAATGCCTTAAGAACTACCACAGACGACTTCCTACAGGGGATTTCACCGACATGCCACCAGTGTCCCACCAACGGAAACTACTTTGACTACTCGGGGAAAAACATGAAAAAAAAAAAAAAACGACAATCCGCACTAACACATCGTATCCCACTTTTATGCTCCCATCATACGCTTTATTAAGAGTCCAAAGCAAGAGTTACAGACTCCGGGTGAGGGGCACTGCGGAGGGGAAACCGCTCCCTTCCCGCCCGAGCCGCCTCTCCCCAGGGCACCTTTGGCGCCAAGCTCGCGCACGCAGCCCCGCCGCCTCAGGGGCCCGGGCCGCAGCCCCCCCGGCCCCCCCGGGGCCCGGGACCGTCCCCACGAGGCC